>NW_022259370.1:132656-160343 GCF_009602425.1 Actinia tenebrosa | reverse complement strand
TTTTTATCTTTCTTTTTTTTTTTTGTGAAAACGCATTGCTATTTTTCTTTAAAAAATAGCTGTCAGTCTGTTGCTTTCTGATTGGCCGAGGCGCGTGCTATATCACTGCACACGCCACACGAGCGCGCATTATTTTCGTATCTCACGCTCCTCACAAAACCCACAGAATGAAGATTTAGTGTTGCGGAATGCAAAAACGTACGATTGTGCACGCACGTGCGTATTTTGGTTAAATGTAAGCGCCGCTGTCTTCAACTTCTTACCGTGACCGTGTCGCGTGCGATGACTTTCCACATTCATTCAAAATCTTCCCTATTCCTTTTCGTATCCGTTTCTTTATCTTTGTTGAGTAATCTCTAAACTCTGGATCTTTGTTAATGAATTTTAGATGGAAGATACRAGGACAACTGACCGGAAGCAGACGTTCCTTGCATACCTGGTAGAGACGGTACGCAGAAGCTTCCCTGATGTGTGTAACTTCTATGAGGAACTTCACCTCGAGGGCGCCACCCAGGGTTAGTTGAAAACCATATATCACGCGAAAACAAAAATAATTCAGTAAACAACTTGAGATAAAATTATATTTGTATCCTTCAGTGACCATGACATTTTTTATGGGAATAGACCTAATTATGGCTTGATGCAATGTTTTCCCATTACAGACAATGTGTCATTCCCAAGAACATTACAACATTGGATATAGATACGACTCAAACAAAGAAAGAATCTTATTTCAGACAAATAGTCTGAAATTGGTAAACATTGCATCAAGAAGAAATTAAATTCAAAATCAGTAATGAAAATTTAGATTCAAAATAATAAAATAATTCTACTAACGGAAAAGAAACTTTAAAATCAACATGTTTTGCACTTTTTCTACTCTTAAAAGCGTTTTATAGCTGATTAACGAGAAACGCTCCCATGAAACGCTAACAAAACATTTATTTCAATTATCATTCGTGTCTGGCTCATTCATTCACTCTCATCTTTTTATTATTTCTTAGTATCCATCCAAACACTTGCTGCTGATGTGCAAGGACTCAGAAAAGGCCTTGACTTGACAAAGTCAGAGAAGGACAAACAGCCAAACAACTTTGTGATATTTGTATCCTTTTGTAAATTCAAATTAATGAGCGAGAAGATCTTCGTTTTGTTTTGTTTGTCTTTGGTTTAAGCTCTCCAATGTGACAGACAGACAAACAGACAGACAGACAGACAGACAGACAGACAGCTACAATAGACTAACAAAGAGGACACATTATATACAGACATTTTAAAAACTCCGGAACACTTCCTTGACATGTTTTTAGAATTTCTACAACCGCGCGTTCCGTAAAGTACAACGCGTAACCGAGCGGTTCAGGAAGATGGAAGAGGCGTATTCCACTGTTTGTGCCATGTTCTTTGAGGACCCAAAAATTCGTGAACCTTCTGAGTTCTTCAAGACGTTCGTGGACTTTATTGCGCTGTACAAGGTGTGATAAACAATCATGAGATGCAAAGTAAAACTGGGAAATAGCTGGCTTTTCAGTCTAAGGCCGGAAAAAAAAAAGTTCTTCGAAGAGGAGGGATTGAGCCCTTTTCTTTCTTCAATAAACAAGATGCATTGTTGTCTACAAGCCGCGCAAAACTAGTTGAGTCCTACTCAACTTCCCCTTTTCATCCAAACACAACACAAACTCTATCACTCCCCCCCCCCCCTCCCCCTCGCAATGTTGAGATGATCAGCTTGTGATTTGAGTGAGTGGTGTACCTTACAAAAGAAAGATGGATCATCCCACAATTCTGTGCAAGTAGTATTCGTCGCCAGTTCTCTTGAGCCTCAGAAAACTGATTAAACATATTTAGACAGGGTGTTTACTGAAGGTAAGGTTTTTTTACACAGAAAGCCGAGAGGGAACTAGACCAGCTCAATCGCCATGGCTACACCGCTGAAGACAAAATGAAGCGGATGTTGAGCAGAGATTATCAAAGTATGGCAAGCCAAGCTGCGGACGAAGCAAGAAGAAGATCACAGTACAACGGCTTTGACGCTACGATTATCTCAATCTAGTCCCATTCCTTTAAGGAAAATCACGTGATCAGCCTCGTATCCTTATAAGRAGAGTAGTCAGTAATTACAGGTAGTATTTTAGACGTCGTATATTTTATCTGTTTGGTTTAGGTATGAAAAAAGATGAAAAATGTGAATGATGAGAAAGAATGGAAGAACTAGAAGAGAAAACAATAGTATGTGTTGTATACACGTGTAAATACTTGGCTAACAGAGCTAAGTGGAACGATTGAACATGAATGGGGGGAAAAGGAATAAACAGAAGGGGAATGTAGACAAGTATTGTACGGGTAGAATTTTTTGAAACACGAGAGTAAAATAGAGGAAAGAGAGAATGGAGAAATGGGAAAAAAGTCGATAACGTGAGCACAAGAGGACGAGAAGTGGAGAAAATATTGGAATGAAAGTGACAATAGGAAACAATTATGGGATGGGAAAGAAAGAAAAGTCAAAAATAGGAAGAACAGTATTTTATTTTTTGAGAGTCTTGTTTTTGAACAATATGAATTTCCAATTAACTTGCATTCCGTAAAATAATGATTATGATGATTAAGTACTTTGGGACAGGCGCTTTGCTTATTACTGTCTCAGAGTAACGAATGGATTTTCAACACATCGTTAATATCAGAATTAATCATTTTACATGAGAATGAAGGGAAAGAGAGAGGAACGGGATGGAAATGGGATGAAAAAAATTCCTGTTTCCATTCAAAATATTCTCATTGACATAAGATAAAATTCAATAATTTTACATAAATTTTCGTAAAGGTATAATTTWAGTTATTTCATTTTGGTTAAGGCAAAAAAAATGTACATAGAGAAATGAAAAAGCAAGCAAAGGTCATTGTTCAAGCTTGTTCCTAGAGCCGATATATTTCTTACTGCGCATGAAAGTTTCGTCGAACATGCGCAGTACGAAAAAAGGGCTCTGGGAACGAGAATGGTCATGCACACTGCACCACCAGTAAATATAACTAAGTATAAAACGGCGAATAATCATTTAAAAAGCTGTATATTCGAATAAGAAAGATTTTATTACACACCACTCCTATGATATATTTCGCGCTTGCTATTTCGTGACCATTTCCTTAACTATGCACTCATTTGGCAAAAATATATAAAAAGGAATCAGAAGTAACAATTATGTTTATTAGTAACATCAAGAGAAAATGAACTAAGAGAAGGAATCTATGGCATTCATGCTTGAACCATCATAGGCACCATTTGATGCTATTTTTAGAATCACATTTGCCATAGTTTGTTTTTGGGCACGCGTGTTGTTGACTGCGCGTGCTCCACGCTGTTTGCTTACGTTTTTTGAAAAACAAAAGAAAATGAAGTAAGCTGGGTAGAACGCGCGCAGTGTACGCGTTCAGAAAAAAGACCAAATGAATGATTCTAAAAATAGTATCATAGATTCTAAAAATAGCATAAAAGACTGCACATAAGTGGGCGCGGGGATTTCTTCTTTTAGTTCATATATTCTCTCGGTAACTTTTTGTTTCCGGTTCCTTTTTCTCTTTAATGTATTGTTAGTTTTGAGCTCTTTGGAGCTGCGAATGAATTTATAAAATGCCTGTTTTGAAGGCGCTGAAGTATTGTGTATTATTTTCAATATTATCCTAATTATTTTGAAATGTCTTGTTGGGTAAAGTTACATGTTATACATTTCTAGACGTAATGCAACCAAAAGCAATTCAATTAACTTGAGACATTTTAAGGTTTAAAATTTTTTATTATACAAAAATAAAAGTGTACACAAAAGTAAAGTTTTGAGTAAAGTCATTGACTGAATGCATTTTTGAATCTTTAGTGTATCCGCACATTCTCAGTTTAGAAAATGATATTTTTTTAGCTTGTATCTGCCTATGTTTTGACACCCAGATTGGGAATTAGTGAAAGGGCCGGGTCGAACACTGTAGCTTGCTTTTGCATGCGCATGCTAGTTAACGTGAGTGCTTCCATGCTAATCATATGCGCATAAATAAGTCAGTAAATTGCAATGCGCACGATGCCTCCAATCTCACGGGAAAATATTCTACACTCAAGCGTTGATCCACCATGTGAGCTAGCTTCTGAGAGTCCACTACTAGTATAATAGCACTAACACAGAAAAGAAGCATACGTACTTGGCCACAAGTCTGTCTGCCTTCGGCTTAGGTCCTTTTTAAGAGATTTGGTAAGTTTAGCTTTTCATTTTCTTCTTACAGCTTAATTAAGGCACGGTCTATTAAAATTCAATCACGGTTTAGGAACTCTTTTGATTCATCAAGTGACACAGCAACAGCTTTAGGCAAAGCTTGTCTATAGTCTTTCAGCTTTATAACTATGAGCTTAATAGGAATTCACTATAGTAAAAAATAGAACTAGTTACATGCATTAAACTATACTGGTAGCAGAGCTGTCAACTCTCCCGGATAAACCGGGAGTCTCCAGATTTTGGGCCGTATCTCCCTGTCTCCAGATTAGAGTCTCAAATCTCCCGGATAATCCCCGAAGCTGACCATTTTTTCTTGTGAGACCCGAGTTTCACAACCATAAAATTCCAATTATCTTACGTTGTTTGTGTTATTTTACATCGCTAACAAAATCAAAACGTTCCTCATGGCTGTTCTTGCAAGCAGGCCATTGTAATGTAAGCGATAATCTGATTGGTCAGAAATAAACCAATCACATCAAATGTTAAAAACCGAAAGGCGTCTTTTCGCGCGCTTTTTGACGCGCTGTGACGTCATGTCCCTTCCCTATCAATTCTCCAGATTTGAATATCTCGGGGGTTGACAGCCCTGTGGTAGTATTTATTGTATTAAGTTCCAAACTTTGCGTTTCAAGTTAACAACTAGTCCCCAGACAAAAACTAGTCCCCCGCACAAAAACTTCGTTTAATCACAAATCATCGCATACGCGCAGTTTTAAACGTGAAAAGTCTCCATCAGACTAAAAATAAAGTATTTTTCATCCTTGATCACAGCTTTTTGAATTAGCAATTTGGGGAATTGAATGACTTTTTGCGTGACATTTTGCGTGACTTCTTTTTAGATTCATTTTAGAGTCTAGACATTTTTTGCGCATCAATGTCTGACGAGGAACCGAAGCTAGGAACAAGTGTTTCAACCAGCCATTTGATGCCAGACACCGTCAGAAACAAACGAGAGATTGTCAAAGCTAAACTTATCTATCTCTTCTACCTTGGAGCGAATGCGTCACTCACGGCCTATCTACCGCAGTGGCGGATCTAGGGGTGGGTTTTGGGGGTTGCAAAATGATGAGAGTCATCGTGATTTATTTATTTATTTTTTCATGGCAACACCAACAGCATCGCGAGTTTTATTAAAACAGGGGTGCCGAACACATTTCGCTCGCTTTTTTTTCTATACGCCTTGTGTGGGACCTGAAACAACCATRCTTGCCTGCAGCAAATAATAGTCTCCCTAACCCTTTGGTCTGCTATATCTCTCCACCACCTCAATCAATGCTACAACCCCCCTTTGAAAAAATCCTGGATCCGTCCCTGTACCGGTCCACAATCCGAGGTCAATTGAAAGTGCTTTTTCCAGAAAATTAGATATATCACTTACGATCTTTAGTCAAAAACGCTTGATTTCTCAGTAGATTAGTTCTTGATCCATCTTTAACTTTATAAAAGTATTTACGATTGTTGTTCTTGGCCTTAAAAATTTGTTCTAAGCCGATGTTTTCTTCAGTAGCCTCCTGAAGCGCTTCCGGTTCCCGTCATTCCCCCACTAGCGTCTGCTCGAACTCTAAATTGTTTTCTATTAGCCAATCAAATTGCTGGTTGATATGTAAATGTTATATAAAATATCTACATATCATTTGAAAATAATTGTCATCAGCAATCCATCGAAAATAGCATCTAGTTTCGAGGTCTTGTCCATGTTATCCATTTAAGAGACAGAGTACACGATATTCTTCTTGTTTGGGGTTGCCATTAGGCATTACATTGTATCTGGAGCAGCCGTTACTGTTAGTGCTAGCGTGTTAACCGAAACTCGTCTTAACGAGAGTAGACTTTTTAGTACGTTGTTACGGCACACAGTATACTGTGTAAATATGCACGGTAAGTGTTGGCGCTGGAATTAGTGGCCATCGTCCTTAAGTGAGAGACAGCTGGTACCAATAAACATCAAAACGAGGCTAGCTGTCCTTCCTAAAAGAGCGTTATGTTGGTATGGTATTTCCTAATGGCTCTTTCAAGTATATTTCAATCAAAAAAGCCAACGTGTCGTACTCTGTGACAACTGGCCTCGTTTTCACGATTCTTGCCACCAGACTCCCCCACGGTCCTAGAGATATGAATAAGATGGTAATACACTACTATTACGGGAAGTAATTCGTGTTTAATCGCTTTAGTTTTGTCTTACAAGACTTGGTACACAAATATATAGCATTCTCCATAGTAAACTTCCTTTGTGTACTGTCCTTTGGTGTTGGATAGGAGTTTCCAGGCTTTCTTGTCACTCAGCTCTGCCATCTTAGCCTCATGGCCATATTCCTTGTCGAACATAACATCTTCTCGTATTAAGAGGCAAAYMAGGCCACCAGGCTTGACCACTCGTACCATTTCATCCATCGCTCCCTCTGCCTTCACGTGACCGGGTATGAACACCGCCGAGCAAATGGCTGCGTCGTACGTGTTGGATGGAATGGAAAGCTGTTTACCTGGGCCAAGAAACTCCACGAAAAAATTCTTGTAAAGCTCTTTGCCTCTGGCTACATCATTGCTCTTTTCGGATGGGTCCAGAGCATCAAGATTAGTGTAGTTCAACCTTTTGAGCTCTTCACCTACCAATCCAGTGCCAGATCCAACATCAAGTATCCTACAGTCTGTCCCAAACTGGTGCTTCTCAAGGAACTCTACGAGCGTCTTTGCGCACACTTTACAGCCTTTATAGCCGACGGCTTTGGCATGCTAAAATCATGTATTAGTAATTAATGTATGTGCGTGTTGAGGGGCGGAGGGGGCGACTATTTTAATATATGCTTTCTTGATATGTGCTGTTTAAAATTTTACTTCAGGTTAAGAAATGAAAATAATAACGAAAAGATAAGATGGCTTAGCTCGTGAGCTCTTGTAATACCTGATTAGTGGATAGTTGGGGATCGTTGTGGATAGTTGTGGACAAAAGATTTCGTATTAGCATCCATCGTTAAAAATAAATAAATAAAATAAAATAATGGGGTTCTTATATATAGCGCATTATCACATTATCTCAATGCGCTTTACATTGCAGTGGAGGACTTTACAGGCTGCATATTAAGGCGCTATTATCAGCCGTGCAGCTTACAATCATGAGTGATTTGTTAGTACCTTAGTGTTATGCCTCCAAATTGGGATAGGCTGTTGAACCGGGAAACAATGGTCTCACATGGTCTATAGTTACTACTGTATAGTTGTTACTTCAAACGCCAGCTGATATTTTGTAAACATGCAAACCGTTGCTATTGCATTACAGCTAGTTTAGGAAGCACTGCATCTCGGAAAAAATGACATATTATGGTATACATTTCGATCGTACGATCGAAAAAAGTGTTTCCATATGATCGAGACGGATCGCAAAATTAGAATCCGCGGTTCTAATCTTTCGGTCGTTCTCAATCGTTTACAATCGTTTTCGATTATATGGAAACCAGGCTTAACTCTCTTGGGAATACTTGCAACCCATCAATACAATTCGTTCTAGTCTAGGGGGTTTACTAGTATTACCTTGGGCTCCCTAAAGTATTACCTTGTCGTAATCTGCTGCAAAGGAGTCATACATGTTTCGCAGCTGTTCTTGCTGATCAGGGCGGAGAGAAGTCATTTCACGTAATTTCCCCAGTATTTTAGGTAGGTTACAACTGTTGTCTTCCATCGTCACTTTGCCTCTTTTTAGGGGGTTGAGAAAAAAGTATCAGCWAGGCAACTAAATTTCGATCCAATTTGTTTGATCCTGCAATCAGACTGACTAGAGCTCGAGACAAAACTAGACCCGAAATGATGACGTGTTCACCAAAAGAAAGAGTATATGATCCACGGGAAACGCAAATAAGACTTATTTGTCTGTACAATAGAACGATTTTTTACTTGCACATGACCTTGAGACATGCTAATAACACAGTCATACCAATGGATCACGTTTCGGCCTTGAATTGTCAGTTCACTGCAAGTTAAAATCGAAGTTAAAAGATAGTTTATTAAAATTAGAGGCTGAACTGAGGAAACAAGAAGAGAAACAACTACAGAAAAGTAGCTGTAAAGCGCAGAAAGTGCATAAAAGAATGTGCAGTAAAGCAGCATGGGTACGCTCAAATTTCAATGAATGTTTTGTAATGCAGTTTTGTAATGTTAATTCGGTTATTTGAATAGACCTTTTTGCTTTAAGGTATCAGGCTACCCCAAAATTGCTCAAAAGAATCGATTTTTACATTTTTACATTTTGCGATAAAATATATGATAATATTCTTCGATTTTCCCCCCAAAAAAATTTTGATAGTTATTTTTAATAGCGAGTAATAAAAAAAATACGGCCGGTTTGTGTCAACAAAGGCGCTTCCGCTCAGTCAGAAACATTTTTGCTTTTTTCTCGGAAGTGATTTTGTGTTCAGTTACCCGTACATTTTGAGTCCAATGTCAAAGGGAATTTGACCGATTTACACCTTTTTGCAAGAACGTTGTCATACGAAAATAGAACATTAGTGATTTAGTGGGATAGGAATTATATTAAAAAACAAAAGAAGATCACTGAAGCTGAACAATTCTTATTAGTTTTAGTCTGGGGTAGAGTATGTAAAATCAAAATTTTAGGTCTGGGATAGGGTCAGGGCCGGGTTTTGAGGTCCTGGCGGCACACCCCTACCCAAGTTGGGGTGGTAGTACCCCCCCCCCCGGGCTTTTTTCGTAAAAATATCTAAAATAGACACAAAAATTTTAATACAAGTCTATTGAACGATTTTATTAAAATTAAAGTATGATTAATAAATATCGACATAAAACATTGGATAGCGACTCAATCAACCTTACCTACCCTGTCATTTGCTTTGCGGTTAATTTGAGGGACTACTGTGCGCGTGGAAATGGATTATTTTTGAAAGATTCAAAAAATAACGGTAAAAATCAAAGTCACACTGATAATCTGTTTTAGGCTTAGTGTTATTTTTCCTATTCCCTTTTTAGTAAAATTTATGGAAAAGTTTTTTTTGCATGTGGTTTCCCAGTCAACCTGACCGTAAGCAGGTAGAATACCACTGACCAATCAGAGAAGACCTTGAGCCGACCGGAGATATTTTGGTACCACAAGTCTCTGTCTATTAATAGTAAATATTATTCAATTTACTTACATATTTAAGGAACTGTGCAGTCGGCAACTGAAAGCAGAACTGAAAACGAGGAATAAATATTTGCAGTTCAGAATTCATTTTCACTCACGACCAAAATGCGAAAACAAGTTCATGTTACGAAGGACTACATCATCGATTACGTAGACACCGGTGGCAAGCCTTCGTCCCAGAGTAAGAAACGAACATGCCAGCCTCTAAATGTTATCGTCAAAGTCGTCACTATTAATGGTGGTTGGCCTCCATTGACTGCATCTGAACTTGCACAGATTTTGAACATGCTTGCTGAAGGAGAGAAGTCCAAGAAAATAAACACTGTCTTTTGATTAAGCGAATCAGGATGTTTTGCGGCCAATCTGATTTTAAGCGCCATTTTTGGGAATCGAAACATGAGATTGACACTAGTCATGGAAAGAGGGCTTCAAGTTGACATGAACGACAACTGCTCTCAAGCTATAATAGCCATGGAAGTGGATGGAACCATTTATAATAGTTCAAGAATATTTGTTGTTCTAAATTTACACGGTTTTATTTGCAGCAAAGTTTTAGTGTAAAGAAGAAAAGACTATTCACTTACAATTTTGTGTTATTTGAATCGACATATAAGATGAACAATATTAGTTGAGTTTATTAGGCTTAAGACTAGTTTAGAACTTAATGAGAGTAAAGGTGCATATAACGGGGAACAAAGTCGCGCAACATTAATTTTGTTGCGTTGGAAGTTTGCAGAGCGAATGCTGGTCTTGATTTTCTTTTTTGCAGCTAGAGCTAGAATTGAAGTAGAAAACTCTCTCTACTTATTACTGAACAATGCAAATGCACAAATGCATATTCGTTGGGCACGGGATGGTAATACGAGCAACATTCGCTCTCTAAATTGCAATTGCGTGATTTTGTTGTCCGTATTACTACACCTAGTCTCCTACGCAGCCGCTATTATAGTAGTCACGCAACGCTCAGGGGAGTGAGCGTTGCGTAACGACACTAATAGTGGCTGCGTAGGAGACTATATACTACACCTTGAGTGGAGAGTGGTACTATAAATGCGAGATACATTTGCTCTGGAAAGGTACGAAAATGATTCACTTCACAAGAAGATACTGAATTTATTTGAAATCATATTGGTTCGAATTATAGCTAGACTAACACACATGCAAGTCTTTTGAAGTTTTCTATTTATATTCTCTTTTTGTAAACTTTTTACTGAGTTCGAAATGTTGATATATAATATAATAAACAAACTAAAATTTGCTATCACTCGGATTTACATATAGGATATATAACCTGCCCTTTTTGTCACCTTTGAACTACGGATTATTCAGATCAAACAAACAAGGTGCATTCTGGTCTAGCTTGGGTACTCTCTTGGTGATAAACGGCGAAGTTTTTGCATCACGTTCAACTATGTCGGTTGGTCAAAAGATATAAATCCCGTCCGCTTGTGAAGAAGTACTAGATTGCAAATGTTCTCAATAGGCTTTGCTTCAGCTTGAGTACCCAATCCTGGTACCCAACATAGACCACAATGCATCATGTTACTGTGTACAGATACAAAGCATGCGGGAAATAGGATTTTCCGCCAACAAAAATTTGTCATTTTGTTTTTCAAACTCAAAATTCTATACCCCTCCCCCTTTTTATTTGGAGATATTTTTCAAATGAATGACAAAAGCGACTGGTAAAGTCGTACCGCTTGATGGCACACAGACCGGAAGTGCGTATCAAAATGGCCACGTATTTCCATCCACCAACCCCTGCGCACCGGTTCTGTTTATCAAAATTCCAAGATGGCGACGGAAAGTTTGCGAGAGAGGAAGAAAGTAGCTTGGCGAGAACAGTTTTTAGCCAACGTAGAAAACAAGGACAATTGTCGACTCGTGAAGCGCATTCTTAAGAAAGATCCCTCTGACCGTTCAGACAAGGACAGAAGCATTTTAAAGGAACTTGAAGGACTTGTAGCTGAAGTTGAAGACCGAGCCCGGAAGCAAGCAAACGCAAAGAGGAAAGCCGAAGAGGTCAATGCTTAGTGGATTTAAACTCACRATTACTATTCCCTATCCTTAAAGAGTGAATTTTCTAACTAAGGGGGTTTGGYTTTTAGATATTAGACCCAGAAGAGCTACTGGAAGAGAAAATAAGTTGCCTCGTTGAAGCAATTCGTCAAGCGAAAGCGTTGGTTGTGTACACTGGCGCGGGAATAAGCACCGTAAGTTTGTTTTCAAATTTTTATCTTTATCTTTTTCTCTTTTAGAAATAATTTCTTTATTTTTCTCTATCCTACAGGCAGCTCGTATTCCAGATTACAGGTAATTTAAAAAAAAAAAAAAAAATCCTTTATTTTCTCTAACCTTAAACTTGAATTTTATAGAGTACGAGCGTTAACGAAAACGATCTCATATTAACTAAACTATTCTTCAAGATTTCTTGGATGTTGTTTAAAACTTTGCATCCTTGTTTTTCTTGTCTCATATCAACAATTTTTTCCTCAAGAGGACCAAATGGAATATGGACTAGGCTTTCTAAAGGAGAAAAGTTAGGGTATGTTGATTAAAATGTTTGTGTGCATGTAGTATTTGGTAAGCTTATCTTAAATCGTAATTTAACAAAGGTTGTCATAAATAAATAATAATCTCTGCATAGCCAGAATCTTTTACTATATTCTTTTTCTAATCAAAAGCAGAACATATTCGTTATTGAAAATATTTTATCAATATTTGCTACATATTATCTACATCCTTTCTAACAATAATAAAAATTATATCTATACATATTTTTACAATTATAATCACTAGTCATCACTACTAATCACTATCATACTAATCATACATACATATTTTCTAGAATATAGAAGATATTTTTAATATATCTTTCCTTTTTACAAGTTATAAATTTCAAAAGTACCAGTATTCAATTTCATAATCTATCACACAATAATGATCCACAAAAGTGTTAAAACTTTAATTTTTTTCTCTTTCTACTGGTTTTCACTAGCGACACAAGCATTATTAAAAGCAGATAAACACAAATGCAAGCATAAGACTCCATACAAACACTGAGAAATGCAAGCAAGTTTGATCATTGTGCTTATGCTTGCGTTTCTCAATGTTTGTATGTAGTCTTATGCTTGCATTTGTGTTTATCTGCTTATAAATGCTTGTGTCGCTAGTGAAAATCAGGCTTAATAAGGATTTATTGCAAAATATTTTAAAATGTTTTTCTTGTGTATACTTTTTTCAACAGTTCATATAATTTGTGCGATGCTGAACCAACTGTGGCACACATGAGTTTAACGAAACTCCACAATGAAGGATTTGTAAGTATTGCATCCCAATAAACCATGAGTATAGAAAAATTTCATGCTATATACAGTACTGGTTGACACTTTAATGGTGCCATTTGATACAATGGTTATAACAGTTTACTGTGGTTTTTGATATTCTGAGAACTTATAATAATTATGAGCTGCACGATAATCAATCGTTAAATTTCATATTCTTGACTGGCGGCAGTAAAAACCAATGTATGACAAGCCATTGAAATGTCAAATGTTGAAAACTGCAGTAATTTGCCGATTGTCATGCAGAATGCAGGATGTTTCTAGACATCTGGGAACATGAGAATGTGTTTCTAATGTCTGGCATTCTAGCAACATGCATATCAAACTTGCACAATGATTGCAACAAGAAGTGCTGTTAATTGCTCTACCTGAATCCACTGTAAATGCAGTGCACCAAACAAACAATCTCTGGGTGGGCTGATCCAATTCAGGACATGTCTAGCTTACATGCAGATGAAATTAGAATTTATTGTGATACTTTTAGCAGAAGGAGAAAAACCAAAGGGGAGATACAACAAACTCAACTCACATTTTGTGGTGCGGAGACCAGGAATCAAATCAGAGACACTATTCTTCCCTCCTCCCTAATACCATCCCTTTCCTTGCCCCCTCTCCCAAAGTGCCGCTATGCAGGCTACCCTAGAGGTGATAGGCAAGTGTAGTACTACTACTCCACCCTAGATTCCCTAACTCTAAATCTATTCATTATCTTCTAGGTAAAACACATAGTCTCACAGAACTGTGACGGCCTCCACATAAGAAGTGGTTTACCAAAAGATGCCTTGTCTGAAGTACATGGGAATATGTTTTCGGAGGTTTGTATTTGATCTAACACAGGGATCCCATTTGAGATAAAAGTACTAATGTGACCCTGGTGGGGGTGGGGGTTAAATTATTTTTCATTCCTATAAACATTGAGGAAAATTATTCCTTWTCCTATAAAGTCGAACTATTATTCCCAGGTCTTAAAATAACAGCBGACATCAGACAGTGTCCGGCCAGAAGGGTTTGTTCAGTCAAATCTTTGCCTTGCCAGCCGCTTTGACCAGTAACATTTGAGCCAGAAATGAAGTATGAGTTCACCATGGTGTAATAAATAATGGGAAAATCTGAAATGGAAAAGTAAAATAAGAATGTGCAAGATATTTATTATGACTGCTATTTTTTTWAAATATTTTTAATCCCATATCCCTCCAGGTCTGCACAGAATGTGAAGACGAAAGGTTGTACTACAGATTATTCGATGTAACTGAGAGAACATCCTTAAGACGACACCAGACGGGCAGGAATTGTTATGAATGTGACTCTCCACTACGAGACACCATTGTTCATTTTGGTGAAAAGGGTTCCCTTGAGCATCCTCTCAACTGGCAGGAAGCTCTGGATGCAGCTAAAAAGAGCGATTGTATTCTTTGTCTTGGTTCTAGTCTGAAGGTAGAGTAATGTTAATCCAGAGTTTAAGATAATGGTTGGTTAATCGCTGGTCATGAACAGTGGCCAATTAGTAACTGTTGGTCATACCTAATTTCTGGCTTAACGTTACTGGCCAAAATGACCAACAAGGTTTGATTTGAGTGTACAAGTTCCAATTCTGGCCACACATTGTCCCTTTAAAGGCCATTATATTAATCCCTGTTAATCATGACAAAAAGCATGCAGGAATTGGCCAAGTGTTAGGAGAGGCATGACACGTGTATATCTTGGCCAATCAGCAAGTTTTTTATTTTGTTTATGAGATGAAGAAATGAGAAAACGTGTGCACCTAAGGTGTGCAGTTATGAAGTACGCAGGTATTGGGCGAACATGAGAGAAGTGTTAAGATAAGCACAACTAACATGTTCACTTTCCTCATGTCTTGATTGACCAAAACATGTCTTGACACAGGTATCCCAATGCATTACACTGTAATTTATTAATAAATATTGACTTCTATTAATAGGTATTAAAAAGATATCATGCATTATGGGGCATGAACAGAGTAAAGCACAAGAGACCCAAACTGTTCATTGTGAATCTTCAAGTATGTCAGTAACTTATGATTATAAAAATTATATGAATATTATTCTTCATTTAAGAAATATAAAGGTGCATGCATGTCTCTGTACTGTGATATAAACATGCTGGGAGCTGGCAAGCTCTCTGTTGCTAAATGAGATGTCCCTATAACAAAATAAGCATTACCTCTTGATACCACTGAATTCCAACTTTCTCCCATACGAACTCTCTAATTTTGTTCAAGATCTGATCCCCTATCCCTAGGAAATTACAAATTCCTCTGGGGATGGGGAGTATGGATAATTTATTTCTGTAACTACACATTCTATCTTTGGACTTTTACCTAGTTTGGAGCCTAGCATTGTTGTGATTGGCCCAAGCTGTGATACAACAGCTAAAGCTTTTCTTTAAAACTTTACTTTATAGATTTACTTGACCCATTGAATTTTACTCTAGAGGGTGATGACCAATCCTTACTTTTTGATTTTCTTTTCCATTCTTTACAGTGGACACCCAAAGATGAATGTGCAACACTAAAAATAAATGGTATGGTACATTTTTCAGGATTTTAAATTAAAACATGTCATTCCCCTGAGTATTGCTTCCTTTCCTTGCTAGTCACCCCTGTCTTTTAGTGACCACTGTCATAGAGGTGAAGCCTGCACTATGTCATCAGGCTGTAAGTTCTTGAGTAACACCACAGGAAGCCCAGCATTTGCAATTTAATGAACTCTCAATTAGCCAATGATCACAAGCACAAAGCTTTAGCTCAAAGCATGATGGGAATGTGAGTACTTACTCTGTTTCGGCTTCCCTAAACATTCACCTGACAATTTTCAAAAGATGAAAATAACAGCGTAACTTATTTCTGATAGCTCCTTTGATTTCTCTGCTCAGTGTTGCAGTATTAAGTTTGCCAGAGTGATTTGTGAGCTTTGATGCACATTGCCTTTTGCTATCGGTGTTGGATCAACCACTTCCCATTATCTTAATTTGCTCATATTTATAGTGAACCTRTCCTAAATTTTTTTCTTCTATTACAATCATTTCTTATAGTAGTAGCCACTATAGTAGAAGCTTATTCATCAGCACATATTCTTGTCTTATTTTCTTCCAACTCAATTTATCCTCATTTTTTCAATGGTTGACATTTGAAGCTCGATGTGATGATGTAATGCGTATGGTAATGAACAAACTTGGATTAGAAATTCCAGAATACAAAAGGTATACATTATGAGACTTGTATCAATGATTTAATGTGAATTGGGGGTATACTCTGGTGGGTAACATGACGGGGAGGTCCGATGTATTTTTTTTGGGTTGACAATTTTCATTCCCGGTATTTTTTTGGGTCAAGAGACCAGCCACGTATTTTTTTAGGTCTCCAAATGAAACCYGTATTTTTTTGGATCGTCATAATGAGGACCTGTCTGTAAATGTAAAGCAGTAGGGAAGATGAACAGACATTAATGGACATGCAATCCATTAAATTGTTTTTCGTTTTATATGCAAAATCATGCATTAGAAGAGCCTGTTGAATTCAATAAATCAGTTTTAAAGTATTTAAGTCTTGTATTTTTTTGGGTCAGAAATTTGGATGCCATGTATTTTTTTGGGGTGTAAAATTTCAGGTTTGAGTATTTTTTTGGGGTTGCAATATGAAGCTCCATCAGACCCCCCATCATGTTACCCACCCGAGTACACCCCCTGGGGAAATTATTTTCAAAGACAGCAGCCTGGGTAAGGCATAGAGGTCCCCCACTTAAAATTTTGGTATGGCTCAGTCCCCCTCCCCCCTACTTTTTTAAGGTAGTCCAGAAATCTCCTATRATATTTTGGTTATTCCATTACTTTCAATTTCCCACCAGTCTTTATTTTGTACTAACGCCTATAATTTGTGCTTTGTTGTTTGTGTTTTTTTAATAGGTAAATTTGATGGCGTGGTTAATGTTGGCAAGTTATTCACAATATTGACCTTTATTCATTTTTTCTTAGGAGCTGTGATCCTCTCTTCACACTTGCAACTCCATTACAGCCACAAGAACTCAATACTCATAGCACCAAATCCCTCACACCGCTCATGGACCCCTTAAATATGGACCCTCTACATACACCCCTATCAAAAGAGTCCCAAAACGCGAACGAAGAAGGTAATCTTAAAATTGAAAGCAATAATAGCAATGACCATGAGGGAGATGCGAAAACTTCATGTCCTGGTTGGTATGGTAAAGGATTTGGCAAAGTGAAAAAGTCTGCTAAAAGACGCAAAACGAGATGACAGCATTTATTAGAAGATAAATTGAGTACATTTTTCTAGGAGAGTACCCGGGAATTGCATGTTTAGCTCTGCACAACAGTTGCCACACCATTTTCCAATATCCACATTATCATTATTACGACTCTCATGAAAGAAACTTTGGCAGGATGAAACCACAGCTAACCCAGTATTTGAAAATTGATATTAGATTTCTATAAAAAAATTGACAAAAAAAAAAAAGATTACAGAATACATGTTGTTCACTTTCTACCCCTCTCACCTCAATCATGTGCACTGTTTACTTTTCGTTTCTATGGTCACCTTGTTGAAAAAGACTTTGATTACCAATATTGCATGTAGCCTGAATTGCTTTGCCGCCTGCGGGTGTTGCACAATTAATAATCAAAACAATAAATTTATAAATTCTACTTCTTCGTCAAATATTTCTCAGCCAATTTAAGGATGTATAAATGAGGCTGACCTGTGCAAGTGCATGAGTCGGTTGTTAATAGATAATTACTGAGGCACGCAGCATTCGTAGGTATAATGCATTATACCTACGAATGCTGCGTGCCGAAGTGATTATCTAGTTATTGTTCTTATCAAAATCCAATTGTTTTCTTTCTAGCTTGTTCATCATAGAAACAAAGCCAATAATGAATGTACTAAATATGTCTGATTTTCCTCTATGCATTCGTTGGGATAATGCAGACTGAAAACAATGGATTTTGATAAGATCAGTAATTATTCTTAAAGAACAGCATTATGCATCGAATGCAAGACTGGTGTATTTATATTGCTGTAGTCTTACATGCAAACCTCAAAATACCTTACAATTGTAAGGTTCACGGGTGTTCATTTAGAGCTCTTGTATAGTCAGATAAACTAAAAAAAACTCAGAGGCACGTGGCATGGCTATCTTCAAAATAACTTCCAATTGTGACTTTAAGATTCATGGGTGTTTATTTAGAGCTCTTGTATAGTCAGATAAACTAAAAAAAAGTCAGGGGTACGTGGCATGGCTATCTTCACCCCAGAAATTTTGTTTTTCCAGATTATTTGAAAATTGTCAATATATCTGAGTGTATGTGTGTCTTACCTTGATGACACCAAATATCCTTGTCTTATTGAATGAAATCATCTCTTCTTACAAGACTTGATTTACAAAGTACCCAGCTACACCACAGGAAGCCCAAGGCTTGTTTCAGAGGGAATGTTTGACTTTGATTGATTTGAATTATTACACTTGCATTGTTTATCTGCTGGTAGCTTAAAGCTATTTGGTGCAGGTTCAAAAGTAAGACAGACATCTATAATTATTAGCCTGCGTAGTGGCACTTTGGGGAGGGGGAAGGGGGTGTCTATAATTACAATTCAAATTAAGATGCTAAAAAAGAGGTGTATCTAGTTGAATGTTGTATTTCTTGTTGTTCTCACAAGACTTGGTATACAAACATATAACATTCTTTGTAACCAGGTATATAGGGCTCCTTGGTTTTAGATAGGAGTTTCCAGGCTTTGTTGTCACTCAGTTCTGCCATCTTAGCCTCATGGCCATATTCCTTGTCGAACATTACATCTTCTCGTATTGAGAAGCAAATCAATCCACCAGGCTTGACCACTCGCACCATTTCATCCATCGCTCCTTCTGCTTTCACAATCCCTTTTGAAAATACTCCTATGCTTACGACTGCATCATAGGTATTGGATTGAATGGAAAGCTGTTTATCTGAGCCAAGAATCTCAACAAATATATTATTATAAAGCCCTTTGGCTCTGGCTACATCATTGCTCTTCTCTGATGGCTCCAGAGCATCAAGATTAGTGTAGTTCAACCTTTTGAGCTCTTCACCTACCAATCCAGTGCCAGACCCAACATCAAGTATCCTACAGTCTGTCCCAAACTTGAGCTGCTCAAGGAACTCTATGAGCTTCTTTGCACCATTTTTAGGAGAAAGGTAACCAAGGAATTTGACTCTCTAAAATTTAAATGAAAATGAATTACAAAGAAATAATCGAATAAAAAAGGAGAAAGAGAGGGAAGTAGGAAGGAAAAGAGGAAGGAAGGAAGGTATCAAAACAAAAATAGCTTTAGTAAATTATTCATTACTTTGTGAAAGGAAACGACTTTTCTAAATAGTATAAATCGATTAACTATAAATGAGCAGGAACTTGTGGATAAATTGAATCACCATGATTAAAGCTTTGTGAAACTGACGTTTCGGACGTTAGTCCTTCGTCGGAGTATGTGATTGATCGATTTAATTTCCAATCACTTTTTATCGATTCCATGGGCTTTATGCATCTATCAAAAGGGGGGCTATCCTCGGGGAAATTGACTATTTAGCGATCAAACCGACCAAATGCACGCTTGTTTTTTTAATTTTCTATGAAATATGACGCCATATTAATATACTTAGGAGTGAAAATATCGTCAGGCATAAATCAAACTAATACTACATGGCTATACCTTTTTWAATCTACTGTAATTTTGTATTGTCTGGCAGACGACAATGAGAACAATATTTAATGGTATTTTGCCGTACCTCATCGTAGCCTTGAGCTCTGGAATCAAACCATTCTTGAATGTCTTTCTTTTCGGCACGAAAGACGGAATTTGTCTCAGCAGTAGAAGCAATAGCTTTGGCCCACTCGTTATTTGCATCTACCATCTTCTGAAAATTTAAATTTTTTAACTAGTCCACGCAGCCGCTATTAGTGTCATCACGCAACGCTCGCTTCCCTAATAGTACTTAGGGGTAGGGYTGTCCACAAATTGCTCCAAAAAGTTGTTCATGATTTCCCAAAAAATTGCTCAAAAAATCAGAGTTGCTCCGAAATCTAAAAGTTGCTCAAATATTTTTAAACGTTTCTTATCAATTTGATGATTTCATAACTTAGAATTGTTAACATAAATTTAGAATATGTTAATGGCTTCAGCTTTGTTGAGAATCACTGGAGCATTCGGAACGTTGCTTCGTCCGCCACCTGAATTTGAATCATTGCAGTAAAAAATTTTTTTGTTCTTATTGGGTCTAATGATTGGTTTGAATTCTTGTAAAAGTCAACAAAAAAAGTTGCTTAAAAGTGAAAAAATTGCTCGAAAGTATAAAATTTTGTATCCAGTCACAGCTTTTGAAATCCTAGGGTTTCCCAGAGACCTGGCATTTCATCAAGCAGGTGCGGCATGGATAGGACTCTAGGGTTAAGAGTGGTTTAAACACATAATGTACAATAATGTATGTTTGCCATTCAAAGTGATTATATTCATGYTTGGGTTTCCTGTGTTACACCACAATCAACAGGGAATCTCCATTAAAAAGTGAATCAATTCCATTCATTTATCAATCAAATTTTTATTTATTTGTTTTATTATTATCATTATCAATTATAAAAGGGAAATTATTATTATTATTATTATTATTATTATTGTTATCATTGCTACTACTGCTGCTGTTGCTGCTGCTAGTGCAAGTGGCAGATCCAGGAATCTGAGAAAGGGGAACTGGAAAATATTGGCATTGGAAGAATGCTGTTGACTATTGGGTCTACGGACATGCTGTCAAGAAAGTTTTTTCAAATGTGGCTTCCAGTAATGCTATTTCCTGTGAGCTGGGGATATTTTAGACTAAAAAGAAAGAGAATACCAGACTAAAAGGAGGGACCATGGCCCACACCGACTCCCTGACCCTTAATCCACCCATGAGTGTTAGACTGTGGCAGTCTCCTTAGTTTTCTTGGTCACTCTGTATGATTTATTAGTTGGTTGAGGAGGGCAAAAGGCTAAGGAACAAAGACTTGGGAAGGGGAGGGGAGGGGAAGGGGAGACTACAAGTGCTCTTTTAAGGTTAAGAATCAGACCAACCAGCTACATTAACCTGTACTATTTTATATGTAATCAATGATATAATATATTTCACACCATAACTTTAACAGTAAACAAATTTAGAAAAGGAAAAAAACTAGAAAGAACTGCCATCACTATTACTGTGTGTACACACTAAAGAAAATTAACTCATCATTACCTAGTGTGAAAACAAATGTGCTAATAAATGAAAGCCCTCTTATTGGGGTTGTTGGACTGAAGGCAATGAGAAGATGGCTCTGGAAGCCCCCACACAATCCATGTTACAGTCTATTTATGACCCCAGAGCACTGCTCTAACCAGTATGAATTATAGTTAGGATTGGTTTGAGAGTTCAATTTAAGTACAAAGGTGCAGAATTCCATTATGAATTAAATTTAAAAGAAAGTTTCATAAAACTTGATAAACAAACATATGACACTTGAAGAGGTCACCTGTCAGATGATACATTTCAAGAGACTTGGACAAGAGTGTCCATACTTTCCCTTCTATCAGTTGTGCCATCTTCTCTTCATATCCATATTCCTTGTCCAAAATGACATCTTCTCTTATTGAGAAGCAAATCAGTCCACCAGGCTTGACCACTCGTACCATTTCATCCATCGCTCCTTCTGCTTTCACATTCCCTTTTGTGAATACTCCTATGCTTATGACTGCATCATAAGAGTTAGGTAAAATGCCTAGTTGTTTTCCGGGCAGTATTAACTCAACAAAAAACTTCTTGTAAAGGCCTTTGGCTCTGGCTACATCATTGCTCTTCTCTGATGGCTCCAGAGCATCAAGATTAGTGTAGTTCAACTTTTTGAGCTCTTCACCTACCAATCCAGTGCCAGACCCAACATCAAGTATTCTACAGTCTGTCCCAAACTTGAGCTGCTCCAGGAACTCTACAAGCTTCTTTGCACCAACTTTAGGGCAGATGTAGCCACGTACAGTTTGTGTATCCTGACATTGTGTAAAATATCTTGGTTAGAAGACTTTCTAGGAACTGTCTGTGTGCTATGTGGCCTTATGCGCCTTGATCCCGATGCAATATGAGACTAAGTTAGCAGAAGTGTGTGGCATCAGGGAGGTGGGTGGCATACTTCACTTGTTCCAATCCATTTTTTTCTTACTAATTTTCATTGTTATTATCCAAAACGCCTATTTATTTTCTTTTTATTGTATTTATTATTGTTCAGGGGCTGAAAAGCACCCTAAAAAGTGGGGAGGGGGCTAAGACTGGAAAATATATGAGACCAGTATTGAAAAAGGTGTGTGGAGGGGGGGGGGGGGGCAGAACTGAGTGACAACAAAGCCTGGAAACTTAGGGGAAGGGGAGGAGCTAAGATTACAAAGTATAAGATACTATTTGGGAAAAAGGGAAAAAGTTGGGAGGTGGGTGCCGTAGCCCCTCTGGCCCACCTCCTCCACGCCCTTCTTCGTTATCCTTCATGTTCAGTGCCTAGAACAGCTTCTGGATAGGCACTTTAAGAAAATGTATTATTATTGTTATTATTATTATTATTATTTCTTAGTGAGAAATTAATGTAGAAGTATTATTATTATTACTGATTGTATCTCGAAGAATTAATATTGTCAATAAAGTTTATTATTTATTTTAAAAAAAAAAAATCATTATTATTATCATTATTATTATTATTGTTACATCATAGCCGCCATAGCTTCTCTGTTTTTACTAACATGTTTATTATTTATTTTTAAAAAAATTATTATTATTATCATTATTATTATTATTGTTACATCATAGCCGCCATAGCTTCTCYGTTTTTACTAACATGGGGGCTGTTTCATTATTAATTTTTCAAGGGATTTTGAGACATGTGGTTGCACCCCAACTGATAGTTCAAGATTTACCAATTTAAAAAAATATTAATTTACGTTTTCTTTGTAAAATTGTTGTTTACGAATTTCGACCTCTAACTCGACGGTCAACCATGTACAATATCAGCGTTCAGATAGATGTCTGAAAAAWAATAATAATAATGAGATTAACAGTGGATTCCACAGAGTGGCTCTTCTTCCACTGGTTTCCAATTGGAATTTAGAAGTTGATTTTTGCGGAGGTAGGAAAGCCGGAGAACCGGGAAAACCCTGAAGCACAGGAGAGAACCAACAGACAACTCCACTCACATACAACACCGAGCTCGTCGGGAAAAAGTAGTTTTCATACCTTATCATATTCTTTTGCCCAGTCATCATAGTACTTGATCAGTTGATCAGTATTTTCGAAATCATTACACCTAATCGAAGTGGATGCACTCGTACTCATGGCTGACTACTTTTAAAAGTTCGATTTAAGCCCACGATGTGCGCGGGCTCAAAAACACAGGCAGCCCAACTCTCATTCTGTGCTTTATTCAGTGGTGTTGTGTCTGTGATGACGTCTGTGGTGGTATTTTGATGTTTTGCTAATTTTGAAACCAGTTTGGTGCATCGAAAACCCTCAATACTTATTATGGGCTTATTCGAAAAAAACTCCTCAAAATCTAGGTTATACTTTCTTTTTAGGAAAAGTTGATTTTTCTAACAAAATTAAATAGATTGCTAAAGGGATTTTTTTCGACTTCATGCCGGAGTTTTTGAGAGCACTGAAAGGACAAAATATTAATGACAAATCGATGTGATTCTTTGTCGTTTTATCAAAAATATCCATGTGTTATTGTAGGATAATGCACTAACCRTCATTCGTGAAATCTAAGAGTGTGCAATGAACTACTTACGAATTTTTTTTTTTTTCTGATCACATCCTCATTAAAACCAAAGAAAGAATACTCCACTCAAAGATTCGAAGATTATGGTATTTTATGATTATTGGGTTACCTGTGTCTTGTCTGCTGTGTTGCAAGCTGGGATGGAAATATCGATCAACTAGAACAGATGTTTCTGTTTCTGGAAGGGCGAAGGGAAGGGTAAGTATGGTCGAAAAAAACATCCAAAAAACTGTTATTTTATGCCTCATTTCTTAAATAAAACTGTGCCTTAGGATACATGAATAATCCTTTAATCCAACTGGCGCTAAATTTTGATATTTTACCCTGTAAAAAGCGTGTTTATTCAAACCTTTTTGGAATTTTTACAAACCTTCACACTCGCCGAAGAAGCATTTTCAATAAGGGCGAAGAAGGAAACTAAATCTGACTTGTTACTGGCCTGCATTTATTATTATCCCTCTTTTTTGCATTCACAAACCAGACTTTCTTTCTTCCAAAATAACTTCAAAGAAGGTGGTAAAGCTTAATTGGATATTTTTTACACACTTACGTTTTATATTACTTTGTCTGATCAGGTACTAGGTTTATTGAACTAAAAACTAGACTGTTACACCTTTTTATTACAAAATTATAACCTTAACTTTTAGGTAGACGTTGTAGAATTAGAGAGATTTAAAGATTTACCTTAAAGAAAAAAAACACATCGTCTGTCTAATGATTTTTATTTTCTGTATATTATAAGCTTACTGATACTCCCTAAATTTACACAAGGGAGCTCGCCAAACTGTGTCTTACGCGTAAACAAGACCCAGTCTGGCGTTGTCCGGCGTTCTCCCTTGATTTACATTGACATYTTTGTAATATATTATTATGTTATTTAATTATGAGCTTACCTAAGTGAGTGATAGCAAATTTAAACATGAAGATTACTAAAGCAGATCTAGATTGTGGTATGAAATCGCCCCAAGTAAGGGAATCCGGACTTAAGGTGTTTTTCCGGATTCCAAGCACTGGTTTCCAGATTCCGAGACTGGATTACGGATCCCAAGCGTCTGGATTCCGGATTCCAAAACTCTTGTATTGCGGATTCCAGATTCTATATCGTTAATATACATCTGATGACAGATGTTCTTGGTGGAGATATTTGAGTGTAAAATTTGAGTTTCAAAGTAGCGGATTCTGGATTCCAAAAGGGTAGATTTTGGATTCCATTATAAACTGGATTCCAGATTCCAAGGCCTGGATTCCAGATTCTAAAATTTCATGTCATATTCTTTATGTTACAATGTAGTAATTTTGATTTGATTTTTTTTTTGGCCTACAGAGATCGCTAAATTACTTGGACCCTCTATCTACACCTAAAGGAAAATGATCCCTATTGGGCTATTATTAGCTGAGCCCGATACAGGCCTCAAAATACTGACTCCATGGTGGGATGTGTTAGCACACTACCTTACCGCTGCAATAATGACCATTGCACTGACGTCCACTGCATTACAAGCAGCTCTTGACAACCTCATATGCATCCCTGCTGTGGATTGTTCCGAGTTTCTTAATGATCCTCTTGCAGTGTGGAATAAAACACTCCCAAATAACAATCTCCTAGGAGACATCTGCAGCAAAGGAAAACCAATGTTAAACTCGTCACAGGCTATCCTAATGACGACAATGAGTGACAGACGTCAGTATGACTTCATTGATTCCATGTGTTATCGAAAAGTATTACCCTGGTTTTCGGCATTCTTTCCTTTCATCATTTTCTCACAGGCAGTCTTCTTTCTTTTGATTGATAATTTCTGGAGCAAAATGCCAAAGACTTCCTCTACATTGAATCATTTTGTAGCATTAGTTATGGAGTGTTACAATGCAGAGGCTACACTTTCGGATGTGCTAAAAGAAATAGCATCTGAAGCAGATGAGGAAGATGAAGGAGAAGACCTGCTATCAGGTAAGGTTGCCATTAAACCTGAGAAAGAACCATTAATGGACACACCCGATAAAGAGTTCAAGTCAGAGGTTCATGAAAATGAAGATCGAAAAGACTCACAGAGAGAAGAAACCACACCTTCTCCCTCAAATGCTGTAAAAATAAAAGCTTTGTATGAAAAAGTGGGTGCCTTCAAACGCAGATATAAATCTACCTACACTTTACTACGAGTATACAAACTGCGAGCAGTCTCTCAAAGCATAATGTGTTGTTTTGCACTCACAATTAATTTCTTATACTATAGCATGCTGAGAAATACTGTTCAGTGCCAGCTACAACAGGTCTTTATCACTGATTATGAGTTTTTCCAATGCTCTAGGTTTATTGCACCATTTTATCGAGCTGTTGTTCTTATAATAGCTATTCCTGTAGTCATGTGTTTAGGCACATCTTTTTATGCCCTTTGCTGGGTGTTTTATTACAGCCGAGATGCTAAAGTAAAAACAAATCTTGATACATCTGAATCTGTACGAATTAGAGGCGACATGTCTCTTCTCTTTTTTCTTTTGAATGAGTATGACCAGCTGTACTCCAACAGGCTAGCTGCCTTTTTATCAAAGGAAAAGAGAAAGAAAATTGATAAAAAGTTGACTCTTGTACATAGAAAGAGTTTGCATTGAGAGTAAGTCTTCTATATGCCATCAGAAATGTACATCTTAAAATGCCTTAATGCCTGAACGTTTTATGCCAGGAACTAAAATACAAGCATGAAAAAGTTCAAGATTCTGATTCATGATGATTGAGTTGTTGATGATGATGATGTTAATGATGGAGATGGTGATGATGACGACCATGGTGATTTTGCTAATAATGATCATGATATTAATGATGGAGATGGTGATAATGATGACCATGATGATGATGATAATAATGGAGATGGTGATGATGATGACCATGGCTATAATGCTTGTGTTGATGATGACCATGGTGATTTGTTCATACTATCTTATTTAAGCTGTAAATACTATTCAATAGACCCTTTCACTGATACGGCAGCCATCTTGAATTATGTGATACCAATGGGGCAAACAGAGAAAATTTATAAAGCATAGAGTGGCAGGGTGACATTCTCAAATAATTTGAAGTCTTGGTGTTTTGCATATTGTTCCAACTACTACCAAATCCAATAGCCCACTCCCAAAATAAACTTTATTTGCCACACACAAAGGTTTCAGTTTGAGGCTTCATGCATAATGTTCAGTGATTCGTTACAGGAGAAAAGAATACATTTAATTTAGCACATAGCCTTGTACTGAAACCTTTGTGCGTGACAAGTGAAGCATATCTTGGAAGTCAGCTATCGCTTTTTAGATGGGCTTCTCGTTGAAAAACATCAAGTTACAGTCGTGATTAAAACAATAGAAATCAAGAATCAAGATGGCTGCAGTTTTGGTAAAAAGGTCTATTAATCAAATAACTTATGTTAACCTCATAAGTAAAGCATGGATGAATGGATAAATATCCAATCATGCTACTTGGGTTACTGCGATTTTCGTAAACATGCAAATTCTGTGTCTGCRAGCTGCAAGCTGAAATTTGTTTTTTCGCTGCTGTCAATCAAACTTAATCAGTCGGTACCTTTCATGTTTTGGAGTGCAAGCAGCGAAAAACAAAATTTCAGCGTGCAACTGGGAGACACAGAGTACTGATGCTTATGAAAATCACAGTAACATTTACTAATTGTTTAACTAGTTAGCATATGTCTCTAATGTTGACAATGATGGTGACCTTACACTAAATGATTTCATTAGACAATGTAGCCCAACAATAGATAAATGTGATTATAAGGTGCTAAAATCTTATGTAAAACTGTTATATATATAATATTCAAAGAATTAGAGATATCCTTGCTTGTGGAGTATACCACATAAACAACATTTAATAATATTTAATACCATACTTTAGATGGTCTAAAAAAGCAATATTATTAGCTACAGTAGGAAAAGCTTTATAAATTTTATGATAATTAGCATTTTATTTTTTCGTAGTTTTATATACAGTGTCCAATGTGGATTAAGATTTTCTTCAGTTATTATTTGAGCTGTATATCCAATCAATCTGTAATAAAGAAGATTTTAAAATGTGGATCAAGCTTCCATAAAATATCCTTTAGCTCTACTCAAGGACTGCAGTGCACCCTAAAA
>NW_022259370.1:107880-132571 GCF_009602425.1 Actinia tenebrosa | reverse complement strand
AAGTGGAGTATGGATGTAACAATGTAACAATGGATGCTAATGAGAAATCTTTTGTTAAATGGCAGCAACGCAACCATGAGAGGCTGGTGATGACATAATGTCAATCGAAAAATACAGAACATAAACTGAGACTAAATATCATTTATTTCTCATATTTAGTACTCTGTAGTTTGAGTACTTTACTTCGTTAAGAAAAATCAAACTTCTCGTTTGCATTAGAGGTATTTCTTGTTTCCTGTTTGCCTTACAGTGATCAAGATAATCTTGAAAGAAATTTTCAAATGAAAATTTATAGTAAATGAGAGAGGATTTAAGCTTCCTTTTACGGCCCATCCCTTTTATGGGAGGTGTCAATATCAACCTAGACGCCACGCCTAGCCTTAGATACGACTGGGTTCCCTGTGGCACGTCTACTACTCTTAGTGGTTATGAATGCAAAGGTGTATGTGAAAGGTAAGCCATTTTTTTACCCCGTTAAAAAAACTACCCTAGAACCAATTTCCATAAAAATAACACATAGTTGAGTAGCCTGTTAATGATAGTGTTCTCCGTTTGCAATTGTATTTTATTTTTTCGTTATTTAGCAAATGTTTTGGCTATTTTTTCCATGGCAGCCATAAGCTTGTACTCCGTCAGGTTCAAACTATATCATTAGATTGTGGACTATAACGTCTAAAAACATTTCCAGTTAGTGTCTGTCGTTTAAAGGGAGTTTCTATTCCAATATGGTTTTGACCTAGTTCGAGAAAAGATGAAATATTTAGATTCTTTTAAAGCGATCAAGACGTCCTTTACCTTTGAATTCAGGATGCTCTTGCCTTACTATTTCAGCTCGGACCCAACATAAGCTTTAAAATCATCATTCACAGCTAAGAATTATTGCGAAAAATCCTTTGATTTGTGTTAGTTTGAGCTCTAAAGTAATGATTGATATTAAATGTAGAAGATAAATCGTATTTTGGTATTGGTTTAGAAGCAAGAAAAGTAAATCCTTCTAAAGCAGATGTTTTTTATGAATTTTTTATTTGTTAACTATTGGTCTATTCGGGGTATTCGATGACAGTTGATCAAAAAATATTACCTTATTACTTTATCGACTATGATTAAAAAATTTACATCGGTATTTAATTAATTACGATAAAAATTTTATTCATTAAAAAAACATAAAAGTAAGGTTCATTAAATTTGTTGTTTCTGAAAAATCTAGGAAGAAACATGGCAGTTCATACGTTACCAATGTTCAAAAATGATTTTTTATCTTGATCAGTTGTAAGGTGTATAGAGCTATTTCAAAGAATGGTAGTAAAGGTTTTGTTGCATGTTCCATATGAAGCCTGAAATGTGATGGGGAATCATGAATGCAATCACCAAAAGGTCACTCCTACATTGAATTTTCCCAGACTTTCTGCTATGTTTTCTTCTCTGCTGACATTATTTACATGTTACTGCGATTCCCAGTCACACGTGACCAACTGATATCTAAATCACAAATGAAAGATTGAGTTTTGGTGGACGTCAATCAAAAGGGTAATCTCCATATATTTCAAACTTGGTATGCAATAAAACCTTCACCTACCTGTAAAATAAGCTCAGTTTACAAAAATGAATTGAAATTTATTTTGTAATTTTTTAGGAAAATATACTTTTTAAGAGCTGTGAAGGAATTAGAGAACCATGATTGTCTTAGGACAGACACCCCAACCCGATGCCGCTCTTAAGATACTAACCCCTTGGTGGGATGTACTATGTCGATATCTTACTGGGGCAATAATGACCATTGCCTTGACRGCGACTGCCATACAAGCTGCAAAGGACAACTTGGTTTGTATACCTGCTGTTGACTGTACCAGGTCTATTAGTCCTCGTACACCAACAGCCTTAAAGCTAAAAAGTGATGTATGCGACCAAGTGCAGTATCATGTTATCAACAACGACACCACCACAACAGTCATGACTGTGATGAGTGACTATCGATCGTATGCCTATGTGGATTCAGAGTGCTTTCAAAAAAACCTGAAGTGGTATCCTGCATATTTTCCTTTCATCCTTGTTGTTGAAGCATTGATTCTTCTTGTCATTGATAATTTCTGGATCATGTACCCCAAGACATCTGCAACACTGAATCACTTTGTTTCCTTGGTGACAGACTGTTACAAGTCTGTGGGAACTCTTTCAGACATTATAGAAGTGATCTCAAATTCCGAGAAAAGGAAAGGTTCACCAGCAACTACAACAAAGGAAACATCGCCTAAAGAACCAAATGTCGAAGACATAGAGATGGCTTTCATCGATCCTGGTAAAACACCCAAACCAGCTGATGAACCATCGGGAAGTCAGACACCTCAAGTCAAAGCAAAGCAGGATGTAGCAACCCTCCCATTTGACATGTCAGAAGCCATAAAGGTAAAAACACTGTATGAGAGAGTAGAAAATTTCAAAAACTGGCATGAGGGAGCTCACACACTTATGAAGGTTTATGTATTTAGAGGGGTTATCCAAGTATTGTATAGTTTGGGTATTTTAATTTTTATTTCATACTTCTATGGTGCTTTAAGTGATAACCTTGACTGTCGACTGAAACAGTTATTCACCATGAAGTATCAGTATTTTCTCTGCTCTCGCTTTATTGCTCCATATTATAGAGCTTTTACTTTTATCTTTGCCATACCATTGGGAGTCTACTTTTTGACCTCTGCTTACTCCTTTATTTGGAGTGTTAAGAACAGCGAGAGATTTAATTTGTATTCAGGGATTGAGTTTGTTGATAATGATTTGAACGTCAAGGGAGATATGGCCTTTCTTTTCTCTCTCTTGGAACAATATGACAAGCTTTACGCTATCAAATTTTCTATTTTCCTTTCAACTACATACAAAGAGAAGGTTGAGAAGCGGATTTCAGCCTTATATGTCAAAAGTCTTCAGAAGAAAAATGAAGAATGGTATAAGGGTTTGCAAAAGTTCTTGCCAAAACAAAAGCAAAAGACTGCCCATGCATAAATGTGTTTTTGTCAATATTCTCAAACTGGTAGATTTTTGAACCCTATATCGCAGTGACTTATGTTGAACATGGTTCTAGCATACATCAAGAATCTAAAGTCTGACATTAACTCGACTGGATATTCTTAATACTCCAGTTTCAATTTCTCTATTGTTCAGAACTAGCTTTAATGGACTACTTTTCTTTGACAATACGGCAGTCATCTTGCAAGGGGGCAAAACAAAACTAAGATGACAAAAAATATATACCGTTTCATGTGTTTATCTTTTTTTATGGATAAAATGTGATTGATGTGCTGTCTTAATTCATCTTACTTTGTTGTTTTCTCTTGTGGTGAGCTTTTAATATCAATCAATGTCATTACTGTAACAAAGCTTTATTTGCCCTCTGGTAGCCCTATAATGCCTTGTGATTCAAGATGACCACTGCACAGGAAAAAAAACCAGATTCCCATATTGGGAATTGTTGGGAATTTCCTTCTAATACCCAATAGAAAAACAAAATTCACAACAAACTAACATTGGGTATCAGTATGGTGTCACATTCCCAATTTCATTCTCTCTGGGAATTGGATGGGAATTTGTTGGGAATTCAAGGAAATTCCCATCAAATTCCCAATTTGGGAATCTGTTTTTTTTTTCTGTGCTGTATTGCTGAAGTAGTTCATTTTGTGCAGAATATTCACATAATTTGAAATTTCCTGATTTTTTTGGCTTCCTTTTTATCAAGCTTCCAATATTCTGAGTATTTTATTTTCTCAACTGAAAGAAGTTAATCACCAATATATATATATCTTCGGTTATGTTGGAGGAAAAATTTAAAAAATGGTTTTAATAATTTTGTGGTGTCTGACGCAAGTAGACTGTAGACTTTAAATTTTGTTGTAAAATCGAATCTATTGATTCTCCAAGTCTATTGTTTCATCGTGTTCAAAGAAAATGTTCAATTCCAAACTAAGATTTATTTAGAGTCTTGTCATCTATTTAGCATCTTTAGAAATTTACTCAACTAAACCCTGTCTGCTTCAAACACAAGGTTTTCCTTTTGACATAAGGAAATGTTTTGTCAAATTTAGTGTACGACATTACAAATCAATACATATCAGGAATTAAACAAAGAGGCCATAAACCATAAATTTGGATATTGTCTTTGCTCTAGCGTTTGACCAAATAAGACAATATTGAGGCTACTCATTTGGAACGAAAATGTTGTGCATCAAATACCATTTACGGTACAAATTATTTATGTGAACACTTCAAAAGATGGTCATGTACAGTATAAACTTAGGGTTTTGCTGTAACTACTATAGTTTGTATAAATGTAATTATATTAATGTCATAAAATATAGAGTGAAACATTACTTACGTATTTCAAATAATAGCAGTCTTCATTCCCCTCAATATTCTTTGTTGTTTAACAGCTAAAAAGTCAGGGTAAATTTAGATTTATTACTGGGTTGCCTGTGGCAGCCTATTTTCAAATTGTTTTTTTCTTCTCAAAATGAGAAGGCACATACATATAACAACGTTAGTAACAAAATGCTGATAAATTTTATGGGATTTTGAAGCAAGTATGAGCCAGTTATCTTAACAGGGATAATATTATTCTCAAAAACAAAACAAAAAATGAGCATATTTAAATTGTGGAACCCTCAAACATCTTTTGGTTTGAGGCATGGTTGACTCAAAGATGGAATTGGAATTTAGCATATTCACCATTTTTCCATACATTGGTTCACTGGTCAAACACAAAACGCTCAAGCGAGGCGCCAAGGTACTTTCAAAGGATTATTCAACTTTGAACCTTGCAACCTCGACTGAATGCTTTGTGTTTGACCAGTGAACCAATGTATGGAAAATGGTGAAATGGGTTTTTTGAGTGAGAGATTCCAGAGAAAATGGAGAAAATCCACAAATCAAGGGAGATACCTAACAAACTCTATCCAGATGTTATGCCATTAAGTCTAGAAATTCCTACTGTTATACCTCCTTCAATTTTAACATTAGATCAACGTAGTCATAAGTAAGAAATTTTTCAAAGGCTAAAACAGTCTTTGAAGACCTACTGTAACATGATATTTAAGACTTAAAAAATATTTACGTTAAGTTATGTATTGCTCTTAAATCGAGTAATTTAGGTTATAAACCGCATGTAAAAGAAATGGGAGTAAACCTCTTTCTTTTTTTTTATCTTGGACGTAATGTTTTCCCATTTCAGACCATGTGTCACTCTCTTGAGAATAATATCCTTTGTTTCTGTGTCTTCTCATGTGCAACCATTTAACAAAGAAATGATGCTCTAGGGAATGACACGTGGTCTGAAATGGGAAAACATTACACCCAAGGTTAAGAGACCTATTGAGAAGAAAACGTTGTGTGACTGCAATGGAATGCATAGAATATAATAGAAAGGGTTGCAATACTTTAAGGAAGTAAGTTAATACTGCTTTTACTAATTGATGGGTTGCAAGCATTCCCAAGAGAGTCAAAAGACAAAACATGGCGGCCATTGTGGTGCCGTTGACAATGCGGGATGTTAATTAGAAGTCTTGTTAAATGGCACCAACATGGCGGCGATGACGTAACGTACAATCAAAGAATACAAGTAATACTGAAATAATATGGAAGAAACGTTCAAATAACAAATTCCCCACTTTCTTAAAGCTTGTATTAGAGGACCCGACTAAATATAATTAGAAGCATAACGGATAATATTAGAGTAATTTAAGAAGTTGTAAAACTATTTAAATTAAGTGGAAACAACTGGTAAGCTTTGTAGCAAAAACATTGATTCTTAAATAAAGTTAGTGAAAAGATAAATAGAACTGATTGTTTGTGGCTTGTTTATCTTACTCGTGGCTCATTTGAAGCTTACTTTATCTTAATAGAAAATAAATGAATATTAGACAAAATAACTTGGGTTAATTTTTATAATGCAAGCAAAAATACTTGAGTGGTTTTCATTAACCCGGGAAACAAAGTGTACTGGTTAATGAAAACCACTTTATACGTTATATTCTGTGCTTCAAACTTTTCCAACAACACTAAAATATTGCAAGCTAGATCACTGAAAAATTTATATAAATAAATAAAAAAAGCTGGATAAGGTCATAAACATAACGAGTTATGCACGCACTCGTCAGCTTCAGTTAGAGTGAAGGCATTTAACCCGTGAAATAAAAATTATTAGTCAACGTGTAATAGTCAAATAGACAAAAGAAAACAATGAAATTAGGGTCTACTAATGTGTATTAGTCCAATATCTATTTCACGGGTTAAATGCCTTCATTCTATGACACTTTAATTGGTTCCAGTTTGGCAACGTTTACAGAACGTGTATGTAATAATGATCACCGATCATCTTCTAAAGCGTTATTAGAATGCTACGCTTTGACTTTTTGACAACGAAAATTGGCGGTCAAAATTGACCAACCTTCCCAAGCTCCTCTCATGCGGGGCATCTCTACGTGCCACAGTCACCAGAACCAGACGCGTCGAAGAATTTTCCCGCCCTTATACAATACCGCTTGATTCATTAGAAGAGTAGTTTGGATTCAAGAGGACAAACAAAGACAGAATGTCCCGACGCGTATACAACACTCTAAACAACCATTTACCGGCGGATTGCCGTGCTTTCATTTGGTGAGTCGTGAACGAATGTTGAAGGCCTGAGATGACGTGTTCTTCCGACAGTAAAACGTTCGTTTTGACACGTTTAGATTTTTTTTTTTTCTTTTTAAGATAAATGGCCATAATTGGAAGACTTCCTTCTTTAGCTGACGATGAAGCAGATGAAATCATTCACGGCCGATAAAATAAAGTATATTACTTCCATGTTAGTATAGAATCAGCAGACTTTTACTGTTTCTAATACTTTGTCGATCATTCCTGAGGATTTTGGAACTTCACTACACCGGAAAATTTGGCGGAGTTTCACAAGGGTGCTGGATATCTTCAATCTTTTGTTTCCTGGACCTTAGGTAAGAACAATTAAGGAGTGAAGCCTTCTCAAAATTATCTTGAAGGTGGTGCTAACATGAAAATATAAAAGAAATCAGATTTTTTCTCGATGGAATTTGTTGCATTTATTTTGTATTTCCATGTTGGCCTCAACTGAATCCAAGACAATTTTAAAAAGGGTTCATTAATCGATCTCTGCGTAAATTTTTTTCCCATACAGTTGTGTCGCAAATAAAAGAAAAGAAAAAAAGAAAGCGAGAGAAATTAGGAAGTTAATGAAAGGGAAAAGGAGAGAAGAATGAAGAACGAGGAAAGGAAGAAAAAAAAAAGCAAGTAAAGAAAAAGTAACTAAAAAAAAAAGAAGAAAAAGAAAGCAAAGCTTCAAATAAAAATCTAATCTAGAAGTGAAGTTGAAGTGTGTTGAAAAAGCAGGGGAAATATTAATGTTGAATAATCGAAATAAAATGTCACATGCATTTATTCTTTTTATATAGTTATTCGTTTATTTATACATTATGATTAGTTTTTGCCTTATATTATTGATATTTTTTAAATCTTAAAAAATGTTTTTAGCCATTTAACTATTACTTGATGTAAAATCAATACGTGAAGATATTGAGTTAGGGGTCACGAAAGGCACTTTAAGTTTTTTACTTGAAATTTCTTTGAATCAATATTTTTGAATTACACGTACTGACCTAACCAAGACCATTGCCAAGGAAACAACAGGTCATCCTTGCCCAGAGGGTGTTTTCGTACATCTGGTGTGAAATTCCTTGATAAAATTGAAAAGTAGAATTGATTTTCATTCCCCTACTTTGATTGACAGTTTTGATATTTGGTTATTATGTAATCGAAACATTTCCAACTTTGTTCGGCAAATTCTGTCGTATTCTTGCGTTAATATCCATGTAATTTCAATGTTTTTGTTTTGTACTACGAACCAAAATGTACAATTTAATAAAATTAAAACAATTGAAAAATTTTCTAAAACGCTCACTTTAGATAAGCAAACTTGTCTGGCTTTTGCAATTATCTTGACAACCCTTGTGCCTGAACGTGCCTTCGCACTAAATTACCGTTATGTCGTAAAATATAGTAGTTACACAGAGAATCGATTAATCAAAGCTATCGAATTGATGGTTTTCAACCATTCCCAAGAGAATTAAATAACAAAAGACACGGCGGCCATGTTGGGGGATATAACAAAAGAATGCATTGACAAATCTTTTGTTAAGTTCTTCAAACATGGCCCCCACATTTTTGGTTTATTTTACCATAAGAGAAGAAAAATTGTTAATAGGTCTTTTCCATTTGATTGTTCACCAATTATTTCATTTTTATCCACTCTCAGTTATCGATTAGCCAACCAGACGATCCAAACTAATGATTCCGGCGCCAAAATGAAGCATTCCCTTCTCATTTCTTCGTACATCGCAGTGTATATCTTGTCAGTCTACAATCGCGTTGTCCAGTCTTCAGGTTGTCCGTGCAGGGCTACGCTATCATTGGAAGATGTAATAGCCAATCACGTCTTGCATGGGCACGTGATTTCTACCTCAGCAGTAGCGGACGTTGGGCAGTGTTTTCACATGTGTGTCTATAGCAACGTGGTGTGCAAGTCTTTTAATATTTGGAAGAGAGAGGACAGTGGGTTTTGGTGTGAGCTGAATGACCGGAACAAGGATGTTGATCGTCATGCTCTCGAAGCTAACGTTGGAAGAGATTACTACGAAGTGAACAGTAGAATGCTACCCAAGGTAACATGAAATGTGAAATGGTCTCCTCGTCTCCTCTACTCTTCTCTCCTTTCTCTATGTTCAGAAGCTCAGCTCTATTCGGCTAGTTTACTATGCCTTGCCCTGCCCTGCCCTGCCCTGCTCTGCTCTGCTCTGCCTTGTCCTGATCTATCCCCCCTCCTTTCACCCCTTTCTTTGGGTCATTCACGCATGAGTGGTGAGGAAGAGATATATATATGCCCTTTTATCACTTAATCCATCCCACCAAATACAACTCAACATATATCCCATGACACAGAAGGCAGACTCGGAATCTCGAGCCAACCTTTTTTTACTTGTCCGCAACACCTCACCACACTCCATGTTATCGTGAGTTAACGAAACCTTTAAAAATTAGGGTAAACCTTACAATTATCCGAATATAAACGGCTATTGTACTACTGTCTTTTACCTTTTTTCCAGCCGCATTACTTCAAGGATTGCAACTGTAAACACTACATCGAGTTTACTTGTGAATGTCAAGACGGTTACCTTGGTAACCAGTGTGACAAGAAGGCTCGGTCATGCCAGGATTACCTTCGTTTCAAGCAAAACTATTCATCCGGTATTTACCTGGTATTTGATGGTAATGATACCATATTTTCTGTCTACTGTGACATGGATGTTGCACTCTTGTCCGCCTGGACGCTGGTCCTGTCATATGCCTTGCAGTACAATACCGAATTCAATTCAACTCCATTCTTTGTGGATAACCCTTTGGATGAAGACAATCCAAACTGGTCCTTCTACAGGCTCTCGCTTTCTAGAATGTACTCCATTCGCTCTTCTTCGGACTCCTGGAGAGCTTCCTGCAGCTACTCCACATACGGCATAGACAAGCGCGACTATGCAGTAGCGAGATGGACAGACATTGATCTACTCTCCTTCGACGGCAGCGGCTGCCACAGATTCACCTACATCGACATCCGGGGATCTCATTGCTCTAACTGTACCACGTGGATACACCAGGGTTTTAGGTCCCGTATGTTCCTTGTGGCTGCATGTTATGGACAGAGTAAAAGATGTGATCTTGTGGCTACACCAGACTCTAGTCTTTATGAGGAAAGTTTCGGATACTATATGAGAATTAGCCGTCAGTTCAGGTGTACGGCGGATGAAGACTCGACGACAGAGTTTTGGTTTGGAGGGAAAATCTAAGAGAGAATTGTAAAAGAAAGACTGTGGGATGCTTCTCACGGTGTTTTTCTCGGGTTCTTTTTTCGCATCTCAAGCTTCATTCTACTCCCATTACTAGCTAGTTATTCCTTGATAAAGTTTATCTATAGGTTAATTAAAGTATATAGAATGCACAGACATTCAGTGACAATTAGAGAACATTTTGGATAAAGATAATTCTCCTTCGTATTGCCAAACTCTCAGGCGACAACCTTAAGGCCAGAAAAAAGTCTACGAACTGCTTCAAATAAGAAAAAAACATTTCGAAAGACCCCGACTACGACCATAAAACTCACTAAAAAACAGATGACTGCCAATTCTGACTCATTCTTCTGACAATCTAGTCAAATCTTGTCTGTAAAAAATCAGGTGCTTTTAAAGTAATCGATCGTAATTGATTTCTCAATATTTCCCGTCTTTTGCTGACACTTTGCTTTTTCACGTCCTTCCTCGACAAATATTTGGATTCACTTCAAATAAATCAAAGTGAAAAATAAATAGATGAGGACATACTCTTCCTTAGTGGAACATTTTACTTAAAAGATCAATTATCTTGCTTTTATTCCGATTTTTTCAGTTTCCTTCAATGTGAATGTAATTGTAATGACAGATACAATCTCGTACCCAAACCTCTTATTTTTTACTGCGCAAGGGATCTGGGTACGAGATTAATGACGAATTTAGCTACCGTATTATTTAATTCCATCAAAGCACGCCGATTAGCCAATCGAAACGATAGTAGGTGTGCCATCCACCATCCACTATATAAAAATGATGGCCATCCACAAGAATCTTACCAAAAAAAAATACCAATAATTTCGGGTCAGTCTATCTACAACGTAGGTGTTTGCAAATCTCCTTGGCGACACTAGAGAAAAACGTTTGCGCATGTGTGCATTTCAGCACGTTTTCTAAGAATTTTGAAGAGTTTGAGTGAGAAAATAAATGTTTGTTTTCTCCAAGTATACAAAAAATTTCGAGAGTATACTTTTGTCAGACCAAGCTACTGTATTAACAAACACAATATGAAAGAATTAGCCTTAAGTTTCAAGCATGGACACTAAGTTTTGGCATTTTGTGAAGTCCAATTTATCAGGCATGTTTGAAAGTCAAATTTACTCATGTGACTAATTTGCATACGGATTCAGAGCATGCGCGGACGTTTTTCACTTGTATCCTCCTTGGCTTGTTTTTCGTTCACCAATCAACGCAGCTGGACACCAAATAGGTGGTATGGTATCAGCAGGTCAGCGGTCACCTGCACCAAACATTCACCTAGCCTGAATCAAAACATAAACGCCATTATTTTTTCGTTTTCCTAAACCAAGTTATTTTTATTTGCTTTTGTGAGGAATTAACCGAACAGCTTCAGTTTAAAAAAATTTAAATTAATAATAATAATATCAAAATAARGAACAGTTCTGTTGGGATTTAATTTTAACATCGAAATCGCAACCGGCTGATGCCACGAATAACAAAATATATTTCACTATAGAGGCTTTGCACCATCGCGTGATGGCATTCATGACAGGGGGCAGGAACAATTGATTCTGGTATAATCTGATTTACATTAGAATGGATTCAGTTTCCCAGGGAAAAAATACTCTATTGTTATGCCTGCTGTCATTGCTGACATCACGTGATGGTACAAAGCCTCTAGTTCCTGATAATTTGTCCTTTTATCGGTCTTTTCCTTCATGGCTTGTAAACACAATTTTCTTATCATAATACATTCTGTATCACTATGGTCTTTGTATTCTATTTTCTAGCGGTTTTTTGAGCAAAAGTTAGTGAATAACCGTTTTCAGACTTTTTCAGGCTACGTTGTTTAGAACTAGTATTTAACTGAACAACTTGTTTTTACCACAAAGTGACCACAACCACTGAATTAACGTGGTCAAAACCTTCCCGCGAAATCATCCTTAGTTTCACTAACGGACACTGCCGGATTTGAGACGACTAAATCACAAGCCGCTATTCATCGCTTATTAGTTTCCTTATTCTTGCTTTACTGACAAAGAAATGCCGATGTTGAGAGAAGGGGTTGTGTCCAGATACATACATGAGAAATCTCTACCTTGATTTTATTTAGTAATGAGAAATATATTAATAGCCAAACGACCGAGTGAAAACTGGTAAAACAGGAGTGATGCCGCAGAGAAGATGCCCAAATTTCGAAACATGAGTTTAAGTTTTATCTCCGCCTACGATTTAGGCCAACAGTCTGTTGCAAAATGCTCTAAGGTTGATAGTCTTTTTAAAACAATACAGTATCACAACCGAACAGTCAAAGCCGACATGAAGAACGTCGTGGTGAAATGTAATGAAGATATTCCATGTCGGTGCAGTTCAAAGCCAAGCTGTGTTGCAGTACGACTGAAATCTCGAGAGAATGAGCAAGATTCTTGCTGGTCTTGGGTGATATGTTTCTGTGCAGCGATATCTAACATCATCGTGATTGGACTTTCTTACAGTTATGGTATTCTTTTCCCTGTTTTATTGGAATATTTCAAGATGGATAGAGCAACAACAGGTACTAGGAATCTAAACATAAACATTTCTTTTTTTACATTAATAACATTTTTCTTTTGGACTAATAAAAAAGCCTTGGATTTCTTATAGAAAAATCAATGCTTTTAATTTGATTTTCCAAGAATTGACAAAACACTCAAATTGATGTTTGTCTGTTTTTTAGTTGAATTTAAGTTTGAATTTATAGTTTCTTTTTCGTTAGGTGTCGTTAATAGCTACCAACCTGTTATTGTCGTGTTTCTATCGATCTGCATCGCTCATATTCAACATCTAGTTAAGAAATTAAAAACAGCTTTTTCCATGCTCCGTTCACGCTGGAAGTGGCGCAAGCACGAAAGAAGTGTAAGGAGAAGCTCGAGTATAGGCGAGTGCTTCTCACACTTCTTAAGTTCTTACGGCGCTTCCTAAAAGCTTTATATATAGAGCTTCCAAAACGTCAGTAAGTTCTTTCATCTTTTCACGGTGTAAAATTTACCCTTTTATCATTACTGTTTCATTAAAAACATCGACGCAGCTCACACTAGTTTTTAGCTAGTTATCTCTTCTTTATATATATATATTCTACGTAGATATCATTTGATTTAAGCTGTGATTTAGCTTCTCCATTTTAAGGTTTAAATCACACAAGGCATTTAGCAGCCTTTGTAGCTCGTTCAGCATAGTATGTTTTTAAATACTAAAAAAAAAAAGAAAAAAAAAAATGAACGAAAAGTTGAAAGGAAACTTTGTTTGTAGCGGTTGTCGTTTTTTGATGCGGCTGACTCGGATGAGCTCATGCCCCGTCTACACTATGCCGGAAAAATTTGAATCCGAATTTTTATTTATTCGGTTAGGCCTACCGTCCACACTAGTCCGGACGAATCCGGAACAATTCTTCACCGAAAACGATTTTTTTTGAATACGGTCTCCAGAGTGGAACAATTTGAAAATACCGGCTAGCCGTATTAGTGTGGACGGAGAACATTTCGTATCCGAAATTTTTCGAATACGATGACGTCATGATTGTCATGGGAACATGGCGGGAAGGCTAAAAATTCACCGCAGGCTCAATTTCAGCTTCGATGCACATGCTCAGATGTGCAATCAAGCGTTTTTGCCGCCTCTGATGGGACTAGTGTGGACGCGAAACATTTTATCCGTTTTCATTTGTGGACGGAAAACGTTTTTTTCGGTTTCGGTGTGAAAGTTGCGGATTCAAATTTATCCAGCATAGTGTGGACGGGGCTTCAGTCTTCAAATCCAAAGAAACTAGTTATTTTTAAAATTATCAAAGGAAAACTAAAAAACTAGAAGCAAAAAACATTAACCAAAAAAATAAAATAAATGAAATAAAATGAAAAAAAATGAAAAAATAAAATAAAATGAAAACAATTCTTGAAGGACAAGCTGTCCCAAAAGAAATATTTATATGGTAAATGTGATCCGTCATATTGGATGACATCCAATATGGCCGCGATGACTTTATACGGTCCAATCCTCAATAAAAGTGCCTATAACAGTCTTTTACTCTTCTCTCTTAGCATGGGTTGGCTCTACGTTTTCGGCTACTACGTTTTTATGTGGACCTGTGGCAGCGAATCTTTGTAACCGTTATGGCTGCCGATTGACCGCCATTTCTGGAGCCGTTCTCTGCGTACTTGGTCTTCTACTCACGTCCCAGGCTCCAAGCATCTATACCATGTTTATAAGCTTTAGTCTAGTGGTTGGATTTGGCTGCTGTTGTGTCTACACGGCATGTTTTGTCATCGTCCCGAGAGTGTTCCAGAAAAGAAGGTCCCTTGCCGTCGGAATGATTTCCTTGGGGCCTGGTGGGGGTGTCATGGTGATGGCTCCTACTATGCAGTTTCTGGTTGATGGATTTGGTTGGAGAAAGACCTTCCTCGTGCTAGCTGGAATAACCGGTTTTACTAGTTTACTGTGCTGTGCGTTTGATTCCAAGACATTAAAGGAAGTAGGAGAATCGAACGTGTCGCTGAACCAAATCGAAGTCTCAGGTGATGGGTTTGACACTTCTATATTCAGGAACAAGCGATACAATGTCCTTCTTGTCACCAGTTTTATACTTTTCCTTGGGCTCCATAATGTGCAAGTTTATCTGGTAAGTTGGCACGCACCACTTTCGTCTCTTCCTCCCATCGTCGCTTGCTAGCCGCCTCCCTACTACCTCCCTCCCTTCCCACCTTCCTATAGTTTGTCTATTACCCATTAATTCCCAACCAACCTTCTTTCCTTCCCTGCACCCACCCTGGAATCTAACTTCCTCCCTCCCTACCTACCTCGGCCTACCATCCCTCCCTCCCTCCTTCTTTCTCTCCCTCCCTCTCTCCCTCGCCCCCTTGCTCCCTCGCTTCCTTCCTGCATACCAATACCTACCTACCTACCCACCTGCCAAAATACCCATATAGATCTTTAATTCATGGATGCATTTCTTATGATAATCTATCTATTTCTTTTTAGGTGGAATTTAGTGGGACCCTCAACATATCTGCTAACGATGCATCGATACTGTATTTCTACATTGGAGTCTTCTCCACAATCAGTAGATCATCATCTGGTTATATCTGTGATATCATCCCAATAAACCCTGTCTTTTTCGTCTTCACAGGAACCACCATAGCAGGCAGTTCAATAATTCTTCTATCTCACACAACTAGTTACATTCAACTCGTTATATTTTCTGTTTTTTATGGATTTAGCGAAGGTCTACTTTGCGTGGTTTTAGGAATATTGCTTTTGAATTCCGTCTCAAGAAGACAACGTAGCTTGGCCTATGGTGTGTTTTTATCTTTGACTGCTGTTCCTTTTGCAGCTTCTCCTCCTTTTATAGGTAAGTAGCTTATCCACAGGAAGCCCATTATATTTCCTAATTTCCATGGAACTTTCAAAATATAGTCCACGATTTTTCCAACATAATTTCCAATTTAAGATCACTCCATGACTTCCAACATATTCAGTTTTTTCAACATTCACTTCCAACATGTTTCCAATTTCCAACGTAGTTCATATCACGGAGGTGTCCAAATCTTCCAACGTATCTTTAAACATATTTTAGTCCAACCTATTTCCAACGTCTCAAATCAATCAAATTTTCCAGTGCCAGGCTAGGTTTTAATTTATCAGTGTATCCTATCACTTATGGGCTAATGAAAATCTATATTGATATTGGATTGACATTGTCGAAAGACTCAAAGATTTGAAAGGCATGTGCCTATAGTATGTCATAAGCCTTTTCTGAGTTCGATAAACAAGATGCATTGTGGTCTACCTTGGGTACGAACAAAATCATATAAGGCATAATGAACAAAAGATTTTTGTACCCAAGCTAGACCACAATGCACCGCGTTTGCTATCTCGGAGAAGGTCTATTGAAACGCCTTGATTTACGTCCACCAAAACCTTATAATGTGTCTTTTGTCAATTTGTGCGGCTTTACGCGTGTGATTGGCAAACAACGTAAAAAACCCTAATTTCTTTTCACCGTTTTTGCAGGTTTTCTGGTCGATACTTTTGGTACCTATTCTCCTGGGTTTTGCTTCAGTGGTATATCTGTTATTGTGAGTGGATTCTGTGCTTTGCTTTTACTTTTCTTCGATACGACGAATAACCGACCAGAACGTGTAGACACCACTAGCACTTCAGCGGATATTTGTGTCGAGTATAAACCAATGGTCGAAAAAATGACAGTGGTATAGACACCCAGAGTGATACACCCAAATATGTATACACCCAAACAGTAATTTATGAAGACTATAAGACTATTGACTATAACCAATGGTCGAGAAAACTGAAAGTAGTGTCGATACCCACAATTTGATAAGCCCAAATATATACACCCAGACAGTAATTTATGAAGATATGCGTTGACTATAACCAATGGTCGAGAAAATTGAAAGTGGTGTCAGTTGACACCCAGAATGTGATACACCCAAATATGTATACCCACAGGCTGTAATTAATGAAGACATGCGTTGATTATAACCAATGGCCGAGAAAACTGAAAGTGGTGTTGACACCCATAATGTGATAAGCCCTGATATATGAACACCAAAACAGTAATATATGAAGAGAGCATGCGTAGAGTATAAGCTAAACACCCATAGGTACCCAGAAAATGATACATCAATATATGGACACCAAAACAGTAATATATGTAGATATGCGTAGGGTAAAACCAAAATAATGGTCGAGTAAACTGAAACTGTGTTGTTGACACCCAGAATGTGCCCAAGCAATAATGTATAAAGATAAATGTTGAGTATATACAACTGACCATTGGCCAACCAAAATAAGTATTTCAAGGGGCATTAGGTAACATAATGGGAGGATAGGGTGAGGTTGTTTTGCTCTTTTAATTGTACGCATTGGACTAGTTCCCATGCAAAACTTCGGCCTCGTAGTAGCCTCAATTCGATGTTTGGGATTGGCCAAAGAACTGCTGTGCGGAAAGGGGTCGATATCATTCCCCAGGGGGAGGGGATTCGCTGGTGACTTTAATAATAATAATAATAATAATAATAATAATAATAATAATAATAACAACTTTATTTAATGAGGGTGACACTAAATAGTGTACTACACTAATAAACTTGTGGCCCTTTAATCATTAGTAGATGTGTTTGTAAGGAAAGAAAGAAAAAATAGTAAAGAAGTAATAAATAAAACTTATTTGCAGCAGTTGAATCGCATAGAATATAAATTAGAAACGTTGCTGTAGATTCTATGGCAACAGAGGTTACATTCCTGAGGAGATTCGGTTTCAGGAAAGCGAAGTTATTCTCACACTGACTCTAAGCGATAAGATTGAATGTTGTTACAGGATAACATATCTCTACAACACTCACAGCTTCAACTTTAACCCTCCCTTAAGAAGAGTATTAATAGTGTTCCGGCTAATATCCTCTCGTGATTGGTCAATCCCTTGGTCTTAATACCAGTAGGCATCAGTTATTAGCCTGGTGCTGGCCTCTGATTGGTCCACGAGCACTTGTTATCAGTTTGTTAATATTATCGACGTCYTTCGAGTGACAGATTGGAGCGAAGCGATTAAAATGTCAATCAAAAGTTAGCTAAAATACACAATATATACGGTGTAAACAGATGGGAATGCTGACTGTAAAGTCATGAAATAAAGACTCCAATTCACCTTTTTCCTCAAGCAAACGGCTGGGCTTCGTGAAAATGGATTGTAGCGGGAAAAACTCCACACAAACTGCTTCTCTTTCAATGGCAACCTCGCTAGTGGCATTCCAGGTGAGTGATAATTTGTCTAGTATATCGTTACTGTAGTTCTAAAGTACCTTGTTATCCAAACACAGACGATAATTATATCATTACAGCGACTATTCCTTTCGAAGTTGAGTCGGTAACTGTTTTTCTTTTGTCTTACTGTTCCTGTGACAACATAGTTCAAGTGAGTCCTGACTTGGCACACGTTTTTAACCGTCTTCAAAAGCACAGTGGCACATCAACTAGAACTATAAAACCATTGAAAACTATAAGGAATAGCTTTTTTTAGTTTGTATACACTCAATTATGTTATTAACCTTGATTATTGGAAACTTAAGAGTGAATCAAAACACAAAATATTTTCACTGTACACAAACTTATTTTTGTATACTTACGATTCATGGACTGAAAATATTTTTGCTTAGAAGTAGACTAAACAGCGAATTTCTTGGAGTTAAAAAAACCCATAACGAACGAAAGAATATTAATTTTATCATATTTCACTTATTTTGATATGTAAAAATTTTAAGTGTTTCTCATCTACTGTGTAGCAATTGCTCATGGATACAGTCGACTTTGCATTAATGAATAACTTATTTAAATTCAATAAAGACTCGTAGTTTTAAACTAAAAGACACTTACTTCCAGTTACTTTACATGAATTTCACGCCGAATAATCGTTAAATTTAAGCGTCAAATGGTTAATAAATGAATTACTCGTCACGCGAACAGTTTTACACGAAGATAGTGTGCGAAATGCTAGGCTTGTCGTAATCGTTTAGTCGAGTTTTAATATCGTCAACGGAAGAATCCTATCCAATCTATATTATTTGTTTGTCTTGCACGTCTTGTCTTCATTTGTCACCGAGGAATTCAGCTTTGAATTTCTTCTGTTGATACAAAACCCAGACGTTCTTGACACTTTAAAAATTTCAGCACTTCCTTCGCGCTCTTAATTCGATTATSGAGCCACCATCGTAACGTGATTCACATAATTGTCCTTTTAGAGTTTCAGAAGACAATAGTCTTTCTAGCGGTTCTCGAGAAAAGGACGAAAGAACCCCTAAGATGATGCCTGCCAGGGTCCTCTAGAATAAAACTTATAAATTAAAACAAACCTACATCAAATCCAGAGGTTAAGTGGTTCTAATCCTAGAACCACGACACATCTTGTGAAACACTTTTTTCCCTGTCTTATCGATAGTGGCTTTAAATTCTATCGATTTGTTTTCCTATGATGAATCTAATGGGGGTCTGACATCGGACGTGCTTGTGGTGGTGAGATATAACACGGGGCCAGTAAGGGTTAAATAAAAACAGATGTGTCTAGCTCCGCGAGTCTCTTCGCGAAAGATGCCGGGGTTCAGTGTCGGAAGTAATAGTTCTATCATTTCGAAAAGACCATAAATGTTAATGCTGTTAGATAATAATCATAGCCTTGGGCGAGATTTTTTCCCTTTACGACCACGTGCCATCCCTTTAGTATTGTTCCCTTCTACACAGGTAATAAAAAAGAAGATACACTGATATAGTTAAACGTCGAGAAACATTATGCCCAAAAATGGTACTGTGAGGGTTTGGGGTGGGTAGTGGAGGGGCGGGAGGGCAAGGTTAAAGTTATTATTTCTGATGGCGATTCGATTTTGCAAGAAATCTCAGTCATGCAAATTTTGTGTTACTGTACAGTCATGGTAAAAAACTGATAACATTTGTTGAACCAATCGACGTGAGAGATATAAATGTTCATCCAATCAAAATGCTTAGACACGGCACGGTAACAGCACGTCCATGTTGTAGATCATACACAGTTATGTCCCTTTCTTGCTTACGTACTATAGATGTATTTTAACTTAAAAGTTGTAGTAAGTGCAAGAAGCCCTAAGAAAAGTGCACTTACGACTTCCAGTCTATCAAGAAGACGTTCTAAGGTCCACAAATATTAGTCATGTTTAAGCTCTCGACACATTTTCTTTCTATTGTATGATTTCTTCCAGGTTTTAGGATTAGCCCTCTATCAAGCAGGTGCTCTGCATCTCAAGTCCATAAATAACATCCTCCTCCAAGCCTTTATCAATATTGCTCTTGGCTCCTTATTGTGGTACAGCGTTGGATATTCTTTGGTATTTGGYTCATCACAAGAGGTAGTGATAAAACACTTTGACTTTGACTGTTTTGACTTTATTCGATACACGATACACTAGACTAGCCCTTTTAGACAGTGATTTCAAAGTTCAGTTGTAGACCAGGTGACAGTGCAAGCCTTGCATGAGTGGTGTCACCACAGGAAGCCCATACAAGCTTTGAGAGCTGACTTGTCTTCTTATATAGAGAGGAAAGTCGAGAGGAAAGAATTTTTTTTACAAAATCGCTAAAATGGCTCGAAATCACGACTATACAATTAGGATGACCCCAACAACGCCTCATGTGAGTAAATATTCACTTTTATTTCTTTTATTTTTTCTTTTTTTCATTAAATTATTTTCAGCTCTCAAAGCTTGTATGGGCTTCCTGTGGTGTCACATTTTCAAAAACTACAATTCTATTTTTTGTTACCAGGGTTTTATAGGAAATCCCGACAAGGCCTTTTTTATCGACGTCTCTCCATTTAACTGTTCTACGCATGCTCAAAACGTGCCCAGTGTTCTTTTTGCTGCATTTGAAATGACRATTGCCGTGTGCGCTCCATTTATGGTCATAGCACCATGGTAAGTAAAGGTCCGCCATATATGGTCATAGCGACACCAGAGAAAAATGTTTGCGCATGCGTGAGTTTCAGCACCTTTTTCAAAGATGCAAATAAGAACGAGTTGTCGCGAATAAGAAATGTGTTGCTGCATGTTAGACGAGTTGTTAGCTGCATCAGTTTTAGACGAGCTGAGAAATCGTCGAAAACGAAATAAGGTCCTCTAGATGCTTATCTTTGAACATGCACCAACTCGTTCCTTATTTGCAGCAACTCGTCTAACTTTATGCATGTCCCATATGAGCCACCTTATTTGTAAGACCAAGATACTGTACTAATAAAGACTTAATGAAAGAATTAGCCTTAAGCTATAAAAACTGACTCCAAATTTAGGCATTTTGTAAAGACTTGTCAGGCACGTTTGAATATTAAATTTGCGTATTATAGACCAAATGCATAACTCGCACCGATGTGAGGCTTAAGTTGTGAACAAAGGGATCTGGCGTGATTCGTGACTTTTGAATCACGCCAGATTGCTTTGAATCACACCAGACCCCTTTGTCTATTGCAATAGCATGAAGACATTTTGAACAAGTTGCAAACAGTCTATGAACATGCGCAAACGCTTTTCACTCACGTCGGTAAAAGCGTCATGGTAGATTAGGTTCTGTAAACCATATATATATCGGGTCATGAAACCTTTTACATATAAAGTAGGTGTCATGTTTACTATATATATGGGATCACATGATGATAATCTATTATTGAGTTTTACTAATCATTATTCAATACATTTCAGGACAGAACACATCAGTATAATTGGTTCAATGGTGTGTAAAACATTTATTCCCTTTGATACATTATATAAGTGGGCGTTATGTTTAGAAACATTGTCATTTTCATTAGTGTTACAGTCAAAACAGGGCACGCGTTCCTATCAAGGTTCAAAGATTCATTTCATTATTGGAAGTTTGATTTCCATCTTGCTTTGAAGCTTGCATTAATGAAACGAATGTTGCGAATTTGAATAATGGGCTCGGATTAAACGTTTATTTATTTCTTCACAGATTCGTGCAAAGCTAAAATTATTTCAACAATCGTAGCACCATTTTAAAGTTATTTGTTTGGTGCGATGTTTTGTTCAAAATATCCTTTCACAAATGAACATTTTGATGTTTTGAGGCAAAGACCGGGATTGAAATTCACGACGTTCGTTTCATTAATGCAAGCTTCAAAGCAAGATGGAAATCAAACTTTCAATAATGAAACGAATCTTTGAAACTTGATAGGAACTTATGAGCTGGTTTGACTGTAACATGCCTACCATTTTTAAAATACAGTGGAGGTCCAGGATTTAAAAAGGGGGGTTCCAAAACGGCTGCCAAGCTTGAAAAGCTGGAAAATTGGCTTCATAAAAGGGGGGTTCCAATTTCATTTTATTAAGTGTTAAGAACATAATTGACTTCACAAGATCTCATAAAAGAAGGGTTCAATGRAACCCACGGAACCACACCTGGATCCGCTTCTGCAATAGACCGTTTTCTCAAGGTTTCATTCAACTTGMCGGGCTACAAAACTGTAARACGCAAATTCAGTGAAATTAAGAAGACAGTTTTATATTTAAAGAGGAGAGTAATTGATTTTATGAATTYTTATAGAAAAAAAGTCATAGCAATGCATGATAATACTCGTGTTCTGGTATCGTGGCCCGTCAAGTTCCTTAAATTTGGATGCGCACGCAACCTTGAGAAAACGCGGTCTATAGGGTTTTTCGCTTTGTACAGGGTATGGTCCAAGAGRTTTCTAGTTGGCAAATTAAATAACAATCAACCAAAACAAATTTCGTTATTGTATGCCCACCTATTTTGTCATGGCAGCGCGGTTTCTTTAGGGTCTAAAGAGAATCAAAAACTTGAGACTTCAATGGGACCCTTCCCTCGAATCTAATCTCTTCGATCGCAAGCCGGGAAAGATCACTAGCTATTTTCACCTCTAAAGCAGCCCTGAAACAAGTACGCGCGGAATGTTATCATGACTTTCTGGGTGTGATTCCTAGGTGAGAAGCATTATGAATGCCCCCGGGTCAGCAGTTGCCTATTTAAGCGGGAAAATCCAAGGTTTCGACCTCATTTACTCAGGTTAGATGTACCAGTMAGTGCTAGACAGATTTTTGACCCCACCCACCTCCCCTTCGGCGACGTTTCTCCATTATAACAGTTCAGTCCGGTAGCTTAATCGATCACATCCTCGGCAAAACTCGTGTTCCCAAAACATAACCGAGTGTATAAGGTGAATGGCTGCTTTGGCGGTGAAAATGATATGCAATAATTCTTTATGAATGAACTGGGTCCTAAAGCATGTCTTTCATGCATCATAATCTGCTCATTCATTCTACACAGGCTCTTTTTATTCTGTGGCCCATTACAGTCTATTACCCAATATCTCACTGGATACGAGGTGCAGGCTGGTTAACGCGATTAGATGTTCTGGACTATGCCGGAAGTCTAACAGTTCACACCAGTGCTGGTAGGTGKTCATCTAGAGTAGTACTAAGACCCTCTTTGGTATGATTTTGGTGGGACCGATTCAAACTTTGAAATTTTATCGATTACCTCAAAACAGTCTCTTGACTGATCAAAGTCAGTGCAAGGCTTACTCACAGATCAAACCCTGAAACAACCTCTTGGCTGATCAAAGTCAGGGCATGGCTGATCACAGATCGAATCCTGAAACAACCTCTTGACTGATCAAAGTCAGTGCATGGCTAACTCACAGATAAAATCCTGAAACAACCTCTGGGCTGATCAAAGTCAGTGCACGGCTTACTCACAGATCGAATCCTGGAACAACCTCTGGGCTGATCAAAATCAGTGCACGGCTAACTCACAGTTGTAATCGGTAAGATGACAATTTTTTGGCCTCATATCATAAACATTTTCCCACGCCTTATATTTCATAGGAACCGCAGGAGTAGTATTTACTAGGATGTTAAAACCTCACATATCGACTCATGATGCCAACTCCAAGACGTCACATCACCATGGAGACGCATATCATCACGTGATGTTTCTTGGTGGTGCGTTGATAATTATTTTTGGGTGGTGAGTGACTTACACACCTAACTGAGCCTTGTCAAGAATAGTAGCTCTCTATTTTAGAGGGAGGGCAGTAATAGACTGCTTTACCTTTGGCGTAATATTTACCCATTTCAGACCACGTGTCATTCTCTAGAGAATAAGATTCTTTGTTTGAGTTGTATCCATATTCATGTGTCTTCTCATGTGAAACCGTCAAACAAAGAAATGGTACTCGAGGGAATGACACGTGATCTGAAATGGAAAATCATCGCTTCAAARCTAGAGAAATCCTTTAAGAGACCATTTTCGAATTCGTCAAAAACCGCTGTTTCTTGATCGATGTGAGACTCGTTTATAGAGGGCTAGCCTCGAATCAGTGTATACAAGAGAAAATGAACTAAGAGAAGGAATCCCCGTGCCTCATCATGTGCACACTTTGATACTATTTTTAGAATCATTGTTGCTATTTTTAACTCGTTACCATGCCCGCGCGATAGTCATGCTTTCTTTAATGCGTCGCTTTAGGACACGAAAAGCGACAAAAAAAACAGGCTTTTGTTTACTGCAAGACTGGAAGCCGCCTACCCTCAAGAAATCAACCAATCAGGTTCTGCGCTCAAAATATCTCCAAGCTAAAAATAGCATCAAACTGTACACATGATGGTTACAAGGCTATATGGGTAGGATTCCTTCTCTTAGTTCATATTCTCTTGGTGTATTAATATTCACRAATGCTACCAACGGTAAAGTGAAGATTGCACAACTTCATCAACAGTACAAACACCTTGAAAATCCACGGACCTTGACTGGAATGCATAAATATTCAAAGTAATTCCATACCAAATCGAGCCTAAATATTGTAGAAAAGAGTGGTCGAATCTGGATGATCAAAAAAAGTTTGATTGATATTTCTAGGTCACTTTTCAACGTTTGTACAGTTCAGATGGTCCAGGACGCTAGTGTTGGGCTAGCTGTGGTAAATACTCAGTTGTCAGCATGTGCCTCGTGTTTGTGTTGGGTTCTTGTCTTTACTATTGGCTCCAGGCAATGTCTTTATTCTGACATGCTCACTGGGATTATAGCTGGCATCATAGGTAAGTCATCYATCCTTGGTAGATATTTAGGTACGCGCCTGGGTGCTGTACGAGCAGCGGTTTATATGCCAGTCTTCTACGGCTTTTCTCTTTTTCGACTCTCGGAATTTTCTAGGACTGATCGTTTATTACGTCTAAGGGGGAGGGTGGTGGTGGTGGTGGTGGTGG
>NW_022259370.1:69508-80427 GCF_009602425.1 Actinia tenebrosa | reverse complement strand
TTCCTTTAATATCGTATTGATACTTAATTTTCTGAAAGAAAACTTCATGCAAATAAATACCACTCTCTTATCATATCCATATAATTTTATTTTGTTCTATAACAAACTCTTGAGTATCCCTGAGAGAAAATGAAGTAAGAAAAGGAATCTCTGCGCCCCAGGCACACTCTTTAATGCTATTTTTAAATTACTCATATTTCTTAGTTAGACTGAAAGGCCTATGCCACCTTGTCTGAGATGATTTTGAACCAATCAGGTGCCCCCCCCTCCCCACAAAAAGTTCTTAAATGGTAAGTGTCAGTCCTTTTGGCTGCGTTGGTTCAGATTCTAAGAACTGTCATGTACCATTTCAGAACTGGCTGCTCGGGCCAATCAGTTTCAACTTAATGAAAAGTGCCTTAATAATAGCATCAATGATGCCTTAGTATGTTACAAACCTAAATATAAGAGATTCCTTCTCTTTCTTTATTTTCTTGTGGTATATGACTGTATATGAGACGGTGGAAGGGTTTCTTTTGCACCACCTAAACATCACAGCTTCAAATGTTAATCAGCTTCAAATGCCAATATTCACATTCATTCAAAATAATTCCGAGAGCCTCTAATTTAAAATTGTCAAAGGCAACATGCTCCTAGTTGGTAGTTTAGCCTTTCATCCTGGGTATGTAGAGTTCAACCAAGATAGCAGCTATGAAAACAAGTGATATTTTAATTAAAAACGCGTCTAGCTTGTCAATTAGTGAAAGCAGCTTGTGATGATAAAATATGAGGAGTTCTTACTTCATCATCTCAGTCGCAGCTTTGACTTTTATTTCTTCAAAGCAATTAATCATCCTCAATTTCTTCTGTGGTTGGATTTTCTTCCTTCTTTAWTTTTTTCTCTTGATGTTGTACAATCTTTTCAATGGGAAACAAATAAAAACTTAAGTAAAGCCACGAACTAGTGAACATAGTCCCATAGTCCCATACGGTCTGAGGAGGGTATACAATGTAACTCAAGGTATTATCCATACCAGCTCCATAGAAAGAAGTGGAATTTCCAAAACATTACTTCTTGATTTTTTGCAAAATTTCCGCATAAAATTACCAGTTATGAATATCAAAATACAAATCATATGATAAAAGATGCAAATTTGGAGTGAAAAGGTTTTCACGATCCGCGATCCAGTTTACCGAAGTCCAGTCCAGTCCATTCATGCACAGTTTCTGATKTCCAAAATTAAAAAATCCCCCAAAATTCAGAATTTAGAAGCATAAGTCTAATTTTAGAAATTGGGCATGTTTTTGCTATACATCAAAACTATTCATATCCTTTCAAAAACTAAAAATCCGAAGAAATTTTTTTCTCGATTCCAAGACAGGAACTTTGTTTGGGCTACCTGTGTCGCCTGCTAARAGTATTTTTTATCATATTGCATTACTTACCTTTTCATAAGTGTCTTTTTTGATACTCCAAGCTGAATGCTTGAAGTATTTTAGATTTTGCTGTGTAAAGTCGTCTTTTTTCTGTACCTTGCCTTCGGAAAAAAAACAACAACAAAAGCATAARATTTCATCAACAAACTAAATAGGTTTTTGAATAAATTCCAATACAAAAAAGATTAATATAGAAGCAGTATCAATATAATATAGCGTATGTTTGTTGAACTAATTTATCCCAATTTATATAAATTAAAAATCGTCCTAGTTTTAAGTGGGAAGCAATTTTTTTTATCGGTTATCACAAAATATGGTCCTTTATATTGGCTTATTCCACGATCGAATTCCTATAGGAATTTAGGAGTATTTTTGATTTTTATACCTTTCTTAATAGTAGATAAACCCTGATATGAAGCATCCATTACTCTCTTTCTTTGATTTTCTTTTCTTTTTCTGTGAATTTTTACGCTTCTCTTGTATAGACTCGTTTGTTGACGACACAAAATCAAGTCCCTTTTTCACCAACTTGGACGACATAATATCATGAAATTTTTATCCAGTAATGTCCTTAGATTCTAAGGAAACCTCTAGTGCGTACAATCAAGCAATCAGTCTTCAGGAATATGGTTAAATTGTTAAATATATTGTAAAATGTGTATTTTTCTCGGTCTTACACGTGTTTCGAGTGTGTTTACTATAAGAACAGCTGAGTGACCAATCCTCGTGAAATACTGCGCTTTGATTGGCTAAAAACCTAAATTCACCGTCATGCATTGCAGTTTGTCAAGAAATTCAAAATGGCGGGATGTTTTGCTAAAAGCATTTGATTCTTGCCGCCCAAAATTCTACATTTTAAAACCTATTTTTCGACTTTAAGGACGTGGATATGAATTTCTTAAGGACTCCAGATGATAGTACGGCAGTTGTTAGGATAATGGGAGAGTTTGATCAGTTTTTAACTGATTCTGAAGTGAGTGGAATTGCGGATCCAAAGTTGCGTTTGACATTTGATGATGATACAGAACAGATACGACCTACAAGAAGAGCAACAAAGACAATAACTTACCAGAAACCCTCCAGAAGTCTAGCCCGATCACAAAGCAGTAGTGTAGTGACTGAGAAAGACCGTGAGAAAGATGTGGAGATTATTAAAAGTCATAGTAAGATAGCTCATCTTGAGAGCCAGTTGTATTCAATGGAGTCTTCGAGAAAGAGAGCTCGGGTAGAGCAAGACATGGAGTGTGAGATCCAGCGACAAGAACTGAATAAGAAGTCTGAGAAGATGGAGGATTTGATGAAGAGCGTGCAGTATGCTTTGGATCAAGAGAAGCAGGCTAAGGAACAGCTCAGTGACATAAAAAAAGAGTATGAGTTTTACAAGAACAAAGCTGATAAGAAGATTCAGAATTTGCAGAGGGAAAAACTAAAGCTAAGTTCAGAAATAGAGGAGGTTTGTAAACTTAATATTCTTGTATTATTAGGTGCAATATCTCATTAGAGTGCATACCATGTATCTGGGGAAAAGTTTGATAACAAAATTGTTCAAATTAATTAAAGTTTTGTAGGTCTATACATAGTCTTTATTATATGCCCGTGAATCTTAGAGCCTGGACACTAGCAAATCGAGCAATCTGATTGGATAGATCGCATCGTGGACTGGTCTAGATTCTGCGGTATTAACCGGTCCGATCGCATATTAATCTTACGGCGAAAACATTTTGTCCTTTTCAATGAAAAGTGGTCATGTAATAAAACTCTTATCAACCGAGCTTGGTCGGTCTGTACGGGTTAATCTTGACCTCGGTTGGGAACAGACCTCGCTGTGCTTGGTCTGTACATTCCGACCTCTGTCAAGATTATCCTGTACAGACCTCCCGCTCGGTTTATAAGATCTAAATATGGTCTACTGAGATCTACCAAACCTACTAATTTGTGTAAATTTTTCCAATTTCCGACACAATTTTTCACAGATATGTGTTTACACTCTACCATGTATATTTTTGTGGACAGAACTACCTTGCAGAGTTACATGTCAAACCTCTTGTCGTCCACTATGTGTGTATAACTATGTGTTTCTTGGGGTGGGGGGGGGGGGGGGGGGGGGGGATGTTATTGAACTTTGTCTGTGCCCTAGCATGAACCAACCACAGAGTTAAATCGCATGACATGAATGGATGTGCAGTGTGCAGTTATATGGCACTTGGCACAGGGATTGGCATGCGTCTATCCAGTTCTGGATAGACTCTGGAGGTTGCTAAGCAAGAAAGAGGTGTAAGAGTCACATAAGGCCTAGCTCAGTGCAACTCTAGCTACTTGAGTGCTTAAGCAACCTCCCAAGTGCATCCAGAACTAGATATACATTGTACGCACAACTAAGTATTGACCACAGCTTTAATAACATAGCAAAACCGTGACAAAAATTTGCTGATGAAAAAAATTCAAATTTTGTTCTTTATTTTTAATCTTCATTAAAAAGCGCGTGCTACTCAATCATGTCAGTGTGCACCATCCATAATGAACCAATCAGAGTGCACATTATATTGTGGCTATGTTATAATTAACTCCCCCCTCCCCTAGGTCATAAGCCCTCGCTGTTATAAGTCCATATCCGCTAATGCAATTATATTTCTAGTTACGAGCCCCCCTTCCCCTCCTGGTTATAAGCCCACCTTTGGTGTTTGAGTTATCTTATTTATTACACTTTTAGGGTCGATATCAGTGTGAAATTATGACACATTAAGAGCTTGATATCGTTTTTATTTGCTCGTTTTCCATAAGATATTACTTACTCGCTCGCAGACTTGCATGTTCACGATATCATATGGAAACTCGTGAATAAAAACGATATCAAGCTCTCAACATGAAGTAATCTCTATTTTGTTGATGCACATAAAAGATTGACTGGAAAGATACATGTAACAGAAAGAAAAAAAAGTTTACTCTTTATCCTAGTTAGTCATTTCCTCTTGGTTATAAGATCCCCTGAATATAAGCCATATAAACCCCTTCCAGTAATAAGCCCAAAAAACCCTTACAAATGATTATAAGCCCAGGGCATATAACCAGGATTATGGTAGCCATTATTTTGGATAAGAAGAAGGAATACAAAGTGTGATGCATTGCATAGTATGTGGTCTCAAATAGCTCACTCACAACCAATCAGAAATCAGTCATTTTACAATAGACAGCCAACCAATCAGAAATCAGTCATTTTACAATAGACAGTAAATACTTTTTTCAGGTTAAAGAAGATAATGGCCGAAAACAACTAGACCTGCGCAATGCACTCACAAGGTRAGACAAATTTATGCTGGTGGCAAATGGTTCCTGGTTGAATTTAGTCAAAATAAATTATGTAACGAATACATAAAAACATCCTGTCCAACCTCAAACTGAAACCAGGTGTTAATGTCAGTCAAGAATATTTAGAAAAGGATTTTTAGTATCAATTAATATTATGTATAAACCTGCAAAATTTATTAATACCCTGAAATGACCTCTCCTTCTCTTCCTCGTCCTCCTGTCCTCGTCCTCCTTGTCCTCCTCCTAAGTCTGTACATCCCTTGTGGGGTATAGGCCATCAACAATATCTGAACAAAGTCTGAACACAGCTATCTCACAGATTGACTTGGGTTAGTACATGTACTTCATGTAAGACTACACAAAATGACACTATTCAATTATTGATTATTGATTATAATGTCCTGAAAAACCTAACCCAAACCCTAACCATAACCCAAACTCAAAAAAAACCTAACCTTAAACTTTATAATAGAATAGTGCCATTTCATGTAGTCTTACATGAAGTAGTAAGGTTGAATATTTGCAATTTAGTAGTTTGAGTGCAGAGTCTGGGAATCCAGCCTGAGACTTCAGAGGTGAGAGGAGAGTGCCCTACTGCTTCACCACTCTTGATTCTCCAATGAAAAGTACTTTACAGAAATGAAAAGAGTGCTGGTCCAGAAATTTTGTGTTGCTCAGGGTGTTTCAGGAACTCTTATGAAAAGTTTGTTGTACATTTTCTCTTTCCATGAACACTGCTGCAACCAATGTCACATGAAGAAATGGAAAATGTGTGTGCGTGATGTGTGCAGTTATAAAGCACGCCGGGGTTGGCAGAACACAAAAGAAGTGTTAGGAGAAGGACGACACGTAGCGGAGTGCTTCTTGACACTTCTGGAGTGATCTGCCTTTTCCCAAGTGCTTTATGACTGCACACAGCACAGCAAGCAAGTTTTTTTTTTTGAAAAAAATACAAATTACGAGAATGTTGAAACTGAAAGTATGTGAGCGTGCTGTGTGCTCTCATAAAGCATGTGCTCCCAGCTGATCAGAACACAAGTTTTAGAGCAGTTATTTTATAATGTAATGTTGTTTTAATTGCTTGTATGTCAACTTTGGATATTTTTTCATTTTGCAGACAAGAGGCAGAAAATATTATAATTCAAAACAAACTTGATGAATCAGAAGCCAAGCTGGAAACCTTCAAGAGGTATTTTCCTGGGTTTAACATTTTATTTATTTTTCTTATGGATTGGAAAAAAAATGTTATTGAGCCTTGAAACAACCTCTGGGTCAAGTCAGAAGAGGGGAATTCACAGATTGAATTGCAAATTAGTAGATCAGGGTGTAACCCTTTCACTACTAGAGTCTAAAAGGTTCCAACACAGGCTCTTCCTGGAACATAATTAGGGTGTTTTTTATTTCTCAATATCAAAATGAAAAACACATGCTCAGTAGATATTGGGGCCTTATAACACATCAAAGCAATTCATGAAATCCGATTGGTTAATGGTCCAAAAAACAATATCCCACATGTTTCAACACATAAATGTCTTAGGGGATGGGTAATTGAAAAGCAAAAATGTCTTTCCGCTGGCTGCTTTATACACTCTAGGAAAAATGTAGCATTTCTGGTTGGCGGTTTTTGGCTGCTCTAGTAGTGAAAGGGTTAAGGAGAGAGAAACTAGAGAAAAACCCTCCAATCAAGGGAGAGACTTAACAAATTTTACTCACATTCGATGCCAAGTCCAGGAATCAAACATGAGAGATGATTTCACGAGGACTATGCCACCCTTGATTCCCAAAAAATGTAGCTCCATAAAAATATCTTTCTAGTTCTTGCATGAGATTTTCCCATTTTATAGGATGGCCTTTCCTTTACCTCTTGCAAATAAGAACTCAGACTATTAGGGACACAAAAAAAGGGTAGACTCTGTATTAGCAGTAGTAGACTGTATATATCTTGAGATTCACTATCATGACTGTTTACATTTTTAGACGTTATAGTGAAGCTTCAAAACAAGTAGTTGAAATAGAAGAGTTGAGGAACACAGCAAGAAATGCCACTCTCAGGGTTAAGGTAAGGAATGTGGTGCTATAGACCTCTTTAGCTTAAGCGTAATGTTTTGCCCATTCCAGACCACATTTCATTCCCTAGAGCATTAGTTCTTTGTTTAACGGTTGCACATGAAAAGACACATAAAAATGGATTCAACTCAAACAAATATATGCTTATTACTGGCCAGGTGGGCCAGACAGGGAGTAACTGTGCCCGAGGTCTTGAATATACCAAGACCAAGGGCACAGTTTTTCCCTATCCGGACCGCAACTGCAGGCAGATACTGACAAAAAACCGCCCRCTCAAATGGCCAATCAATATGCACAATTTTTTAGGATACCAGACCAGAAAAAAATAAAGTATGCTATATACTATAATAAGGTGTTTGTTTCTTGATGAGGGCGTCAAAATGTCGAGGATACTAGCCTTGAACTTTATTTTATATACCCAAGGGAATGACACATGGTCTGAAATGGGAAATGCCCCTAGGCTAAATGTGAAGCATCAAATTCAAGTTTTATTCACTGAAGAAATAGAAAATACATTCATCTACTGTTTGTGGTTATAAAGCTTATGGGTTGGCAGAAAGAAAAGAGTTAGGAGAGGCACAATGATAGTGTAGTGTTTCTCTCACAACACTTCTTGAGTGTTCTGCTAATCACGTCACTGTGTGCTTTATGATACTGCACACCGCACAGCAGGCAAGCTTGTTATTTCTTTTATGGATACGCATTAATATTAATCAATCAATCGATCAATATTTTATTCAGTACTTATTAATATTTAGATCTTATTAACCGAGCGGGAGGTCTGTACGGGATAATCTTGACCGAGGTCTGTACCCGACCGAGGTCAAGATTATCCCTTACAGACTGACCAAGCTCGGTTGATAAGAGTTTTATTATATGACCACTTTTCATTTAAAAAGGACAAAATGTTTTCGCCGTAAGATCAATATGCGATCGGACCGGTTAATACCGGAGAATCTAGACCAGTCTGCGATGGGATCTATCCATCCAATCAGATTGCTCGATTTGCTAGTGTCCAGGCTCTAAGATTCACGGTCATATAATAAAAAACAATATTTAAATATTTACATTTGTGAGAAATATGACATACATAAAAGTACAAGCTGCCTATGATAACTTAAAAGTTAGACTAGATAGGTAGCTACTTAGTACATAGATTTAAATTGTAATAGCGATTAGGTAGATGATACATTTTTCTATTTACATGGTATGTGTAGATACAAAAAGGATAATTCATAATTGATATAGCCAGTGTTAAACACCACTGAAACACTAGAACACTTTATTCACTGAGAATATGAGAAATACTTTCATAAATAGGAAATGGAGGTAAAATTAAAGAAATCCTGAACAATATCATTGAAGATTATTAGACACATAATGAAATAGAAAAGAAAACAATAAGTTTAAAATCACTGAAAATCAAAAATCAAAGAATGTTTTTATGAATAGGAATTAGAACAGCAACTGTCCAGGCAAGAAGATGCCGCAAGCATTGCCATGACAATGCAGAGTCAGCTAAGTAGATACCGTGAACTAGAAAAGCAGAACTTAAAGCTTGAAGAAGACAACAGATATTACAGAGAAACAAATGAAAGTAACCTGTTGTTGAAAGAACAGAGAGACAGCATGGCTGCCAAGCTGAAGAGAGCTGAGGAGAGAATTAAAGATCTGTCTATCTTGGAATTTGAAAATGAAGTATGTCACATGTTCTCTTTGTTTACCAGACTTGTTTACCCAGTAAACCATTTACTGAAAGGGTTGGGGACCATAAATATCAAAAGTAAAGACCTTCTATACTGAGGTGGGAACCATGCATACCAAGGTGGAAACCTTCTATACTGAGGTGGGGACCATCCATACCAAGGTGGAGACCTTCTATGCTGAGGTGGGGACCATCTATACGAAGGTGGGGACCTTCTATGCTGAGATGGGGACCATCTATACGAAGGTGGGGACCTTCTATGCTGAGGTGGGGACTATGCATACCAAGGTGGGGACCATCTATACGAAGGTGGGGACCTTCTATGCTGAGGTGGGGACCATCTATACCAAGGTGGGGACCATGCATACCAAGGTGGAAACCTTCTATACTGAGGTGGGGACCTTCCATACCAAGGTGGAGACCTTCTATGCTGAGGTGGGACCATGCATACCAAGGTGGAGTCCTTCTAGAATGAGGTTRGGACCATGATTATCAAAGAAAAGAACCTCTCACACATAATTTGGGGACATTGAGCTGCACTGGGACTAAACCTAATATTTCTAATGTACCTATGTAATACACATGTTATGTAAAGGATCTAAAGAAGAGAATAAAGCATTGGGAGGTAGAAGATGCGTCAGGTAACACCAAGACAGCATCACCTGTTCAGTTGACCCATGAGATAGCAAAACTACAAAAAAGTCAAGTGGTGTTGTTAGAGCAGCAGAGTGATCTGAAATCAAGGTAAAAGTTGTTTTGTTTCTTTATTTAAAATATTTACTTACTCTTTGTTAAGTTCCAAAATTATGGTGATGAACATTCATTGCCATCCCTCCATTCAGCCTGGCACCAATCCATCAAACTAATCCCATCCAGTCATCTGTCCACTTACCCTGTATTCATTCGCCCATTCATTCATCCATCCTGGCATTCTTTCATTCATCCATTCATCCCATTCATTCACCCATCAAACCCATCCCATCCATTTCTCTCACTCCTTCATTCACCCATCTACCTATTCATCCATCCTGGCATTCATCCATCTTGCCCATCTCATCCAGTCATTTATCAATAACACATTCATAACACATTCATAACACATTCATAACACATTCATTCATTCGCTCATACAATCTATCCCATTCATTCATTTGTTTTCCTATACATCCATGCACCCTTCCATCATTCAATCTATTCAATTTTATTCATCTGAGCCAAACCAAACAGCCATCTATCCATCCCATCTATCCACCCACCCACACATCCACACCAGTATTCATCATTCCTTCCACTCATCCACCCAGCTACCCTTCTATCCATCCACCCATCCACACATCCACACATCCACACCCCTATTTATCCATCCTTCCACTCATTCACCCAGTTATCTATCCCATCCATCCACCCACACATCCACACCCCTATTCACCCATCCTTCCACTCATCCACCCTGTTATCCTTCTATATATCCATTTATTTTTCTTGTTCTCTATTTGTAGTTCACAGATTCATGAAGCTGCTCGTCAAAAGGCAGAAACTGAGTTGTCTGCTGCACTAAAGGAACTGAATATATTACAGGTTTGTAGACAGGGAAAAACTCTTCAAAGAAAATAGTTGGAATCGGTCACGTGTCACATATATTTGAACCCGCTTGCTCTGTAAAAGGAATGGTTTCGTATTATCTTATTAAGTCTATTTTGGACTGCCACCTGGTTAGTTCATTTGGTAAGAGTGTCGGTCTGTTATGCCTGAGGTCGTGGTTCAAGCCTAGATCGGACCAACACTCAGGGTCTTTTAAATAACTGAGAAGAAGGTGCTACCTTTATAATTACATCTGCAAATGGTTAGACTTCCAAGTGGCTCAGATATCACGTTAATGGTGATCCCTTCTCTAATCAACTACTTATATTAAATAGAGCCTACGAGTTTATCAGTTGATTTAAAGTGCCATCCTCTATAAACAAAGTTGATTTAGTCATTTTTATTTGTCTGTGCTTTTCTTGTCTGTTTGTTCTCTCTTGGTCTCTGTGTATGTGTCTGTCCTGTTGGTCCATCTAATCTGCCTGTTTGACAAATGCATACATGTAAACTTTGGTTGCAGTCAAGATGCTAACCTTGTTAACAATCATCACTTTTTATTAGGCAAGTGAATCTAAGCACAAAGAACTTTACCAAAGATTGCAAAGGCGCTTGGTTCTTATTACTGCTGTGAGTAAGCCATTGATTTAACTTGATTTAAACCATTCCTAACTCCAGTCAAATCAGTTTTTCATTCATTTCTTTAGAATAATGCCAATGATTCAATCCAACGCCCAATCCATTCTAGTGCCTTCCAATCCATTCCAATCCCTTCCAATCCATTCCAGTGCCTTCCAATCCATTCCAGTGCCTTCCAATCCATTCCAGTGCCTTCCAATCCATTCCA
>NW_022259370.1:47641-59300 GCF_009602425.1 Actinia tenebrosa | reverse complement strand
CTCGCTCACTTGATCTTGCTATCATTTACAGAATACAGGAGTAGTCGTTTATTTGGTCGCTTGCCTCCAGAGATGATCACGTTCATGACAACAAGACTAAGAAGTTGGCACAACCACTTCTTATCAATCATTCCAGCGGTAAGTTTAGTATTTCTTCCATGACAAGGTCACGTCATGTGACGTCATATAAAGCGTCACCAATCAAAGCGCGTAAAATCATTGGATCATTGCTTATCCAATCAAAATGCCCGCAAACGGCAAACATGGTCACGGCACGGTACATTCTAACCTTGAATTTTTCACAGGAATACAAAACCTGTTCTATAGAAATCGTTCATGCTCCATGAACGGTATTCTGAAGGAAATTTTACGTCACTTGTTTAGTCTCCCGACCGTATTGAAAGAGGGAACGACGGCGACGTCAACCGGAGATTTGAGTTATCTTTCTTTGGGGTTCTGCTTATTTGAGATTTCATTCAAAAAATTGTCAATAAAATGAACTCATCGAAACCCCAAAGTGAAGTTATTTACACTTTCGGTTGGTGTCGGCGTCGTAGATATTGCAAATCGCTAAATATGCTAAAGGACCGATCTTTTTTTTGTCACATGTGCTTAATAGTACTTTTAAAAATATCTTTCCATTTTGTAGAAATTCGAGTCGTTCAAAGGTCTTTCGAATATGTTTCGTATTTTATCGACAAACAAGGACAGGAAAGGTGTGGAGTTCATTTCTACCATGGAAGGTACGTTTATGTTTATGTATAAAGAAGGAAACTTCCCAGTCAATACTTTATGTCGTAAAACACGTTCTGCCCGGAAAGAAGTCTGGGAAACAGATCGCGATTGAATGAATAACTGTTAAAATCTAGTGTAAAGAGCTTGTCCTGGTTGCTTTCCTGAGCAATAGCGCATTACTGTTAAGCGCTTGCTCACGCAGCCAAATTTTACCAATCACCTCCACATTTGCCGTGCATTCTACAAACTGATAAGGTCTCTTTACCAATCACAGCGCATGTTGCTTTTCAAGCTGTTTATCCAATCCCGTCGTGCGTTATAGGTTACTGCTATTATTACGAAATACACGTCATCTTGGAACCTAATATGTCCCCTAAAACAGCCCCAAAATGCACTGCAATGCCAGCTCAGCGCAGTTTTCCCGTGAACCTCGGAATGGCTATTATGTTAATAATGGATTTATATGTTTTTAGGCAAGAAGTATCCGTTTTTTCTCTTTCATTGGCACCCAACCAAGGCACAAACTGCCTCGCCTAATAATTTGGATAACTCACAAGAAGCGGTCTCAAATGCGAAATTTTTGATCAGCGTGTTCGTGAATCTGGGTATGTAAACCTAATTATTTATCAGTTACATGTAAACGTACTACACAGGGAGCCCGTACTCGAAAAAATAACTTGTTTTTATCAAAGCTTTACGAATAAATTCCACAACAGAAAACATCAGAAGCCCACTTAAAAGCTTTCTTTTGGCATTTTGTTATCTTACTAGTAAAGGTTAAAAATATTCAAAGCTTCACGATCTAAAGCCACAGGTAGCCCGTTTGTCAGTTGTTCATAGTACTACTTAGTACACGTGATGTCATACCCGACACCTTGGATGAATTTAAGTTTAGCTTTACATGACTTAACTCTTTTTTTATATTTTGTTTTTGACGGAGAGGGAATGCCCTCTCTCGACCCCAGAAAACTGGGATTTTGTTGCTCTTGCGCATTAAGAATGACAGGTACCTGGGGTTGATGATTTGGACATTTCAAGTTTATGCCAACAATGTTTTTTGAATTTTTATGAAATTTCAGCTCGTATGAGTAATCACAGATTTGAGGACGAATATGCAAAGAATTCAGCACTCATTCACAACTATCCTGTCACCAAAAATGACAAGGTCGACGCTTACTTCATCAAAATGTARAACAAACCATGCGAAACTATTTTCTTCTTTCTAAGCTCGAGGAAGGACTGGTAATAAGTTCGTGGCGCATAGGATTGTGGGGCTTTTTTTCCAAATTTATTCCCACAATTCATTGTGGATCGAGTTTTATTCCAGTCTTCTTCTAAGATTTGAAAAGGAGCAGGACATTTTCGTTCCCAGACCCTAATCCTTAGCCAACACAACGACTTGGCAAGTGAGTAGGGTCTGGGTACAAGACAGGGACTAGAATTATATTTCTTCTGCCGGAGTAATCAGAGGTTATTATTATTTGATTATTATTATTATTAATCAGAGGTCTTATGAAACTGTTGAGCACCACAGGATGGTTTGTATTGTGCTGATTAACTGTCATATTAAATTTTGATAAAATCATTATATTTATATTTATTATTTATTATATTACTTGATAGTGATAGTAGAGCGAGGGTATTTAACCCGTGAAATGAAAATTATTAGTCAACGTGTGATAGTCAAATAGACACAAAAGAAAACAATGGAATTAAGGTCTACTAATGTGTGTTAGTCTAATATCTATTTCACGGGTTTAATGACTTCACTCTATAAGAAGGAATTAAGGTCTAAGGAGAAGAAGGAATTCAAAATCCAGTAATAAATAAATAGATGATATTTTCCTGACGAAAATATTTTAATATTAAGTCTTTTCAAACATCGAAATAATCTTTGCGTATGCACCAACATTATAATTATGAAGGTTGTAAAACTTGAAAAATTTGATAACAAATAAACTTGTATCAAAAGCAGTTACGTTTTTATCAGACTTTATCAGGAAAACTCGATTCAACAATAATATCATGCAAGACTCAAACAACAAAATCAATACAAAATATATTTATTGGTAATTATTTACATTATTTACAGTTGACTATAGTTAATAATATCCTAATACTAATGAAGTTTTAGTACTTTGGTATATAAGGAAATCTACATGGTACAGAAGGATTATTTATGTAGTCACGTGATATCATTTGTGATTGGTCCAGACTTGGTTGCATAGATTGGTAGGCATGGTAACCATGTGGTGGCACTGGCGATTGGTTGGTATGGTGATTCTGAGGCGATGCACCGCTGATCAGGTCGTTTAGGTAAAGCAGCTGGGCGTATTGTTCGTCGTCATGTGCCATCTTTTTTTTCAGCTTTGTTCTCTTGTTTTGAAACCAGGTCTTGACTTGTTCGTCTTTCATGTTCAGTTCGACAGCGAGTTGTTTTCGTTCTTGTTTGGTCAGGTAGTTTCGGTGAGTGAAGACTCGCTTGAGACGAGCCACTTGGTATGGTGCGAACGATGGACGGTTCTTTTTCTGCATGACTTTGGTACGAAGTTCTCCGGGAGCCTGTTCAGTTTCTGAAAAATATAAGAAATCTAACTTCAGTATTTTCTTAAAATACATTGCATGAATCAATCCYTTAACAACATTACATTGATAGGAGATACGAACCTTTTCCGTCTGAAGAATCTTCATCACTGGAGCTGCTAACGGGAGGAAAGCAGTATCTCGGGAACCCTGTGGTGACTTCAGCTGGAGTATCAGCGGCTTTCTTGTCAGCATCATGCGTGTCTCGTAGAAGATCATCGATGAGAAAAGACATTCTTGGTCTAACTGGCGAAAATGCAGTCATGGTTCTACTTGTTGTTACTTGTAAGACAGCTCAAGTAAGAATGACAACCAGTAGCTTGGTAACGCCGTATTTATACCCACAATTAATTCCAACAAATTGATACCGCTTGTTTGATTCATGCCGCGYGTAGGTACTCCCATTTTACATGTGGCCGACACGCCTCGTGCGGTGGCTCTTGTCAAACGACGCTCAAAGCAATGGCGGGAAATACAAACAGCCGACGTAATAGAGCGGGAAATATTCGCCTTTCATTACGAGAATCAAAAGAAAACTTTCACAATTAGAACATTTATAACAATAATGCAGTCGGCATTTGATTGTTCATAATAATAAACTATCTAATTAAAGATTAATCAGCCAACATAAACTCTGATAAAAACTTCGAGTTACTTTCGGATAATATATAATTTTACCGCTGTTGATCCATATTTTTTGAGATACAGGTGCTAGTATCTACGAAATATAAAACTTTCTATAAATTTTTGAAAAGGTCCGTGCGAGAAAAAACTTGAAACATTGAGTCGGCTATTTTTTATTTTTTTTTTAGTCGGTGTTAAAGTGCAGACCAATCCACATTAATGACAAAAGCCATGGTATTAAAAAGGATTTATTTTGTCATTGATACTGTAAACATAGATAATTGCGAAGTAAACATTCGACAAAATGAAAACACTTGGGTAAATGTATTATATTTAGAGTACAAGTTGTTTATATAGAAATTTAAATGGAAAAGCTAAATTTCTTAAGGCTTTAAGCGGAAACGGATAATTTGAATTCCGATGAACGCATGGCGTTACTAAGTGTTCTCGAAAAAGTATTTCGTGTAAAAAACTGGGTTTTATATTAAGAATAACTTGTAAACACTTAAGTTTAGCTGGCAAACACTTCAGTTTTATAAATATGCCCTAAGTTGGGTACCGAAACCTTTTTAGTAATTCCCACGCTCATTGACTTTCATTTACTCAGCGCGATAACCCTCGTCTATTACAGACTGGTAAAGCAGGCAAAACTTTCTCCTTGCGTAAGTAATGGCAGTTTTGACATATCAGTAAAGTTTAAAGAGTATCTACACCGCTTACAAGCGTTTAGTTTTGCAATCTTGGTCGGCGCTTGGACAACACACCGCAAACAGGACCATGGTACGTAATGAGTTTCACAATAGGATTAACTATTGTTATTGATAGCAGAAACAATAACTATTATAAAGTAAACAATTAAAGATGCACCGACATGCAATCGGTAAGCGGCACTGACTTGGAGTCAAATGGCGGGAAAACACTTTTGATTATTAGGGCGCGGGAAACTTCTCAGGTTTCTATTCAAACTCTTTTGGCGGGAAACATTCCCGGCCTCTATTCAAACACTTTCGGCGGGAAAATTTAGAAACAAAGATAAAGCTTCTCGAGGCGGCATTTGATTGTTTCATTAATTATTGATTTATTGAATTTATGTTTATCGGCTCAATGACAAACAATTTTCACTTCGATGATGAATTTTATGTTTAAAAATAAATGAGCAAAAACGCCTACCGTTACACCAGTTCTGTTGATTTTATGGTGAAAAGAAAGCCGTTAGAAGCATAGGACAGAACCGCCCAAACAAGTAGTTTAGTTACCGAGACCCAGCAAGCTGTCCTTGGTTGCATTTTAGATAGCAAAAGCACCTCGCTATACCGCATGAATTGCTTTTATAAATATTGGCGCACTGCGTCGTAGCTTATAGGATAGTTTATGTTGCTAGTTAAAGAATAACAATTAGATTGATTGGTATTAAAGTTCCTGGCTTTGACATTTATTTTTCTTTCTTCAATTAAGTTTTGGCGGGAAATGCCATCTCCGAGTGATCCTGGTTGAGCTGCCTGTGCTTTATTCAGCGTGCGTTGCATTGACTGATACGGAGACGAGTATGTGAAAGACTCCATGACCCGTGTAGTTTACAGCCTTACTTCAGCTTTACTTCTCAAAAGGAAAAGTAACGCCCCCTCATTTCAGTTCTCTCTATGTTATTTCCTTCTCTAAAAGCAATCTTTTTGAAGGCCGATATGTGTTTTGAATTATATTCTGATTTAATCAGCTTGTTTTTTACGGTCTCCAGGTGTTAACTGTCCGGATGATATGAAATACGTTCATCGCCTTTTTCTGACAGCTAGACTGCCCACTTGAAAATGGCTCCACGACTGAATTTAGTTCACGCCAAAGAAAATAGCCTAATATGATTAAAAACGTAAAAAATAAAATCTCTAACGATATTATATGATTTCATTTAAATTTGTCATAAACTGGTTTGTGGCAATATAAGGTTTTAGGGGGTGGTGGGGGAAAAATTCGTGGTTGTCATGCCAACAGAGAGAGTACCCAGCGGTTGGTGTTTGACGGCTCACTACCATCGAGCAAAAGCTCGTCAAGTCCTTGACTTACAAGAAACTGCTGCTGAYAAACAGTACATAAACCTCGCTTTTCTCCTCGAATATGGACACCTATGCAGCTTTGGTTGTCCCAGGTGTTCTCACAATTCTAGTTGTAGTCCTGACTTGGATTTATATGCGGAATGCGTCTCGTTTAGCGAGTGAAAGTTTGGCTACAGAAATGACTTCCTCAATGAAAAGGAATGACAAGAACCGAGACGAAGAAAAAGAAGAACTCGAAATTTCACAGGTTTGTATTTCATAAAGACTTCTTTTACAAGATACTGAACTTATTTAGAGATCATCTTCATTCGTCGCTTGTCCAATGTCGATATATTATAACCTTTTTAACAACTACAAAATAATTTTTGAAGGCTGAGTTAAGGTCCCTGTCCATCAGATTTCTGACTGGAACTCATTAATTTTATTTTAACTCTTYATCTAATCTCATAGGTATGGATATTTTTCTGAAATACCGTCAAACTTACTGTCGATATTCTAAAGAATATCTGAATTTTGACTTTTAAAAGATCATTAATTCAAAACAGCTGCATGCATGTTTATGTCCTCTTAATTATTTTTTTTTTATCACCTCATAAAATTTTCGTATACGTTTTGATATCCTCAACATTTTAGATAAAATTTTCAAAGCCTAAGGCCACTCTCATCATTCAAATTTTCATTTTATGCTAGGGTTACCCGTTATATATTCAAAATTATTGTTTTAAAGTTCTCATGCCAGATGTCAATGACTAAGGCTTTATTATTTTGTTTTGACCAAGGTCAGCAAGGGTTTTTCAAATCAAATATATTAATATTATAATATAAAAATTATATAATGGTATAAATGGCAGATGGACCAAATGTTTTGATCAAAATTATCATTATTATGGAATGAGCAGCTTGTGTTCCAGTGAAAGAACAGTTTCTTTTGTTCACCAAAATTGAAAAAAAAAAAAAGTTTTTTAAAGGATAAAAGATTGCATCTTTATTAAAAGTCTTATGCCAGAGGCTTGTGATTAAGAAAGGAATTTAGGAATTAGTTTTTCCACCAATGGATTTTAGGCATTAAAAACATATTCAAGAAAGCAATATGCCATTAATTTAGGTTGGAAAAATTCCTGTTGTGATTTTGTATTTTTTTATGCAGTCACAATTTTTTAACAGCTCCTAATAATGTGTAGTACCAAAAATTATCAATACCTCCCCCACAGAGGAATTTTTTYCTAAGACCTTCCCTACCTCTGGAAATTCCAATTTTTTAACTTACAAACTCTGTAATTTTGTTCTTTCTCTGACCCCCCTTACCCTCGGAAATTCCAAATTCCTCTGTGGGTGGGGTATGGATAATTTCTGGAACTACACAATATATTAATGTTTTTGGGTCAGTAGTATTTTTTCACAGATGACATCATAATTGTGCATCATGGGACTGCAATGCAGACAAGCAAATTTGCTTAAGTCCTGTGCACATGCTAATGTGCCGTAACAATGTTTCGTTGTCTATTGTTTCCAATTTGTGGATAAACTATGTTTTTTTTGACTGATATTAATCTACTTTTCCATGCAAAATAAAAATTTTAGTTCCATTTCATACTTAATTTCTGGCTCATAATGATTTCTGCTTTATATAGTGCTTTTTTCTATATGGATATGAAAAAAGGTGATTTACATTGAGTTGTAAATTTAATATTGCTTTATGCAACTTACAAACATGAGAGATGGTTAGTATGAGGCATTGACACTGAGGGTGGTCTCTGCCAGGATTTCTTTACACGTAAGCCCTCAGTGGATCTTTTATATCCCTCCAAATTTTTTAGTATAATGATGAAATGTGGAGGGTTGGGAATACCATTTAAAGTGGTCATCTTATGGGAGCCACTTGAAGGTATAACCATTTGTTAAATGTAATTACAAAGATAGCACTTTCTTCTGGTCTTATTTTAAGCCCTATATTTACTGTAGTTATTTTCTGTCTGTGTTAGGCTGGAATTTTTTTTTCACATACCCTAAAAAATGATTTATTCCTCATGTTTTTCTTCTTCATTTTAGGAAAATGACCAAGACTCACTAAGTGATGAAAATCTTCGAGAAGAACTAGAGAAATACATGATCAAACCTGGTGAAATACAAGATGTCTCACTGCCCATACCACTGGACAATGAGACTATCCAACATGAAATGAAGGAAAAAGGATTTGAAAATATACAGACATATTACAAGACATCAAAACTACAGATAAAAGAGATGGAAGACATGTTGACCAGACAAGAAAGGGAGCTAGAGAGAGAGTAAGTACATCAGTCAAGGATCAGGGAGGAATATTTGGGGGCTTGTTAAAGCCACTGTTCCTTTTTCGTGTTGTTCTGCCCAATAACACAATTGCTAGAAAACCTCTTTATAACCCCAAAAATGTCTTTCTGAAATTCACCCTCCCCTTCACCCGGGGGGGTACTCTTGCATGTTTAGGGTAGGGATGTGCCGCTGAGCCCTCTGAACCCTGACCCTGTTCTAGAGTAAAAATCGCTGAAATTCATACCCTGTTCCAGAGCAAGATTGCTGAAAACCCTGTTCCAGAGAGGAGAGAGCGTGATTTCATATACCCTGTTCCAGAGGGAGCGCAATTTTATATACCCTGTTCCAGAGTATAATCGCTTAAAACCATACCCTGTTTGGCGGCACGTACCCGWATAACGAATATAGGGGAGTACCCCCCCTGGGCCCCTTCATTCTCTATCTTCTGATTATCTTTCAACTATCTTCATCATTCCTAAGCTTTAATTTCTGTGGGTTTTGTAGTTTTCTTTCCTCAGCAAGAATACTTCCATATTCCAATTCAATCTTGGAACAAGGCTAAATGGGCTATTTCGATAGAGATAGATAGTTTATTGACTAAAAACATATTATTTCCTCATACTATGAGGCCCAATGGTCTATTGTTTTAGTCTAAACCAACTAATAATCAGTCAAATAGATGGATTCAAACAATTTTGAAATTAGTTTGCTACCAGTGGTTTATCATCAAATAGATTAACCAATAGACCAATCTGGGTGCAGGATTTGTAATACACCATTAGTAGGTTTAGATTAATAAAWTTTTCAATTAGTAATCAAGGAATTAATAATATTATTTATTTTCATCTCAGAGCACAAAGAAAACAACTGGAAGAAATCTTTAAGCTGATGGCTAGCGAGAAAGAGAAATTTGGTGTTGACTCAATGGACCAAGTTGAAGACCAAATGAAACTCTATGTACAGTAGCATATCCTGATATTCTATAGCCATCTAGAGTCAGACGTTCATAACCAGCTGTAAGTTAAGCTTGATAGTTTGCTGAATCAACTCAGCAGCATTCATCATCGTTTCTGCATGGTTCTTAATATATTTGATTATTAGCTGGCAAAAGATGTTGTGTCGTTTCAGTTTCTTTTGCCATGTAAGTTTGAATTATATACGACTACCACTACACTCAGTTGAAAACAAGGTGCATTTTGGTATAGCTTGAGTAAAAGATATACATCACAATGCAGGAGGCCTTTCCCAAGGTACATCTTAGTGCACATTTCCGATTACAAACTAAGGTGTTAATGGATGATTAGAGCTATTCCGAGGTTGAGGAAAAAAACTGGGTCAAGTTGGCATTGCAGTGTATTGTAGGACGGTTTTATTAGGGGACGAGACAGATGCCATCTTAAAAATACAGGTATGTCCCATAAAACAGTCTCACAATGCACTGCATTGCCAACATRATCCATTTCCTGGACCTGGAAACAGATAATATAATGTACTGCACTTTTGCAGCACTTTGTTTCMAAATTCAAAACACTCCATAGAGCATTTTTCTTATGATTGCGGAAGCTTGTTGTTGTATRCTTTCCTTGATGGGCTGATTTTTTTTTATTGGTTTGGCAGTGCATATGACCTTTGCTTGACCATATCTGTGCAATGCTGTGCTTTGGGTATTTGATTAGATGTAGAGTAAATAATTATGCAATGTGATTGGTCTGGCATATGCGCACCTTGCCATGTCAAGACCCTGTTTGTGCCTCAAGCTTTTCACAGTAATATGAAAATTGCTCTACTGACTGACCTTATGTTTGTATTGCTGCTAAACATTAACAGTAATACTATAATAGTTGAGTAATAGTTATAAATATTGTTTATAAATAGTTCATTAGCTACAACAATTTTTGTTAAATTATTTTTGACTGTGCAAATCCTTCTTGTAAAGTTTTCATAGATAAGGGATGACTTCAAAGCAGTGGTTCAGTAGGGACTTATTTCTATATGTTTATTCATTGGGTAGTGGAATTACATAGTCCCTCACCCCATACATTTGCAAAAAGACTAGATACATGACTTCATACTAGGTGTCTGTAGTAACTTGATGTCTTAAGTAACTGGGTGTCTATAAAAACTCCTTGTTTTGTGCAGCTGGGTGTCTGTAGCAGCTGTTTGTCTGTAGTGAGTGACTCAGTGGGTAGATTCCTGTAGTGACTGGGTGTCTGTAGCAGCTGTATGTCTGTAGTGAGTGTCTCAGTGGGTAGATTCCTGTAGTGACAGGGTGTCTTTATCAGCTGTTATGTCTGTAGAGTGTCTTAGTGGAAAGATTCCTGTAGTAACCGGGTGTCTGTAGCAGCTGTACATGTCTCTAGTGGGTGACTCAGTGGGTAGATTCCTGTAGTGACTGGGTGTCTGTGGCAGGTGGGTGTCTGTAATATTCAGGGCTTGCCATCCAGCACATTTCTACATACAAATGACCTTGTCCCAAATGTTTTTATTAACTTCATCTTGTTATTTTATTAGCTGTATGATTGCTTAGTAATACAGTATTTGTTTGAACAGGAAAAGTGGTCCACTCCTGCCAAGAAAAGATTAAAAGGATTAAAAGGATTAAAAAAAAAAAATAGAAAAGAAAAAAAGGAAAAGAAAGAAAGAAAGAAAGGAGATAGAAAATAGAATGAAAGTAACAAGAAAGAAGAAGAAAGATAGGAGAGACAGCAGATTATTGCCTATATTTTGTTCTCACTCAAAATGCCACCTATTGAGATGAACTTTTCATTTATTAAGACAGTGATATGTTAATAAAAAAAGATATTTTAAAAATTATTTAAATTATCTTAATGACTTTATTTGAAAGATTCACTTTTAATTGTAAAAAGGAAGAGATCACAAAGGATGGGTCTCTCTAAAAGATTAAGAACATTATTATAACCATTAAGAGCTGTTAATATTTAATTCATTATATTCTCATTTGTTATTAAAAATTGCTCCATTAGAGTTCAGTTCAGTGTCAGTCCTTTACTCTTAATACTGATATACAATCAATTAGTGCAAGAGGGATAAATGGGAAGACCAAGTGGGAAAGCCTTCCTGTCCCCTCTCCCTGTAGGCTCAGATTTCCAGCCATCAGGGTTTTGTACCGCTGGAAATTAGAGCCTTCTATCTCCCACTCAGACCCTGGAGGGGAGGGGGTACTCTTGCCCGTTTAGAGTAGGGATGTGCTGCTGAGCCCACTGAACCCTGACCCAGTTCCAGAGCAAAATCGCTGAAATTCATACCCTGTTCCAGAGCAAGATCACTGAAAATCATATCCTGTTCCGGTATTGCAAAAATGGATACCCTGTTCCAGAGAGGAGAGAGAGCGTAATTTTATATACCCTGTCCCAGAG
>NW_022259370.1:34644-46051 GCF_009602425.1 Actinia tenebrosa | reverse complement strand
TTAAACATGGGATCGCAAAGCCTCAGGTAACACAATCGTTAAGTTTATATCCAGTTTCACTTTCATCTATTTATATATTTTAAACTGAATATACATTTCGCATTTTACAGTCTGTCGTTTCGCATTTTACAGATCTGTAAAATGCGAAATGACGGTTTCGCATTTTACAGATGTGTAAAATGCGAAATCCTCGTTTCGCATTTTATTGTGTCGTTTCGTTTCGTTTCGTTTCGTTTCGTTTCGTGGTTTATGGTAAGCCGTGGTTTAATGAAGCAACTTCTGATAAATAATATACTTATCACGAACTCAAGTAGTGTGAAACAATATATCAATCAAAAAATGTTAACACGATTGAGCAACCATCCAAGTAAGAAAGGTATAAGCGTTAGGTGTTATAAATACCTGAGCAAGAATGATTAAATATYTTTTTCAAACTACCCCTACCAGCCCTGAGTACAAAGCTTTTATCTTCTCACATTTAGGTACGATAAAAAGATAAATGTCGGGAAAATTTGCCAAAACGAGAGAAAAAAAACACTTCCAGTCTTCCTTTCCTTTCATCTTCCTTTTAAATTCCTGCAATTTCAGCAAAATTTTAGTTGATTCACTCATTTATATTGTTATCGATATTTCATCACGGCTCGTGACGACTGACACGAAGTGCGCGACGTTACGATCACGCTTCGTACGCTTCGCACGAATATCCCAGTAACGAGAAAAATTCTTCCTTAACAATAAAATTTTAATCCTCGCTCGCAAATCACTTAACAGCGCTCAAACATCCAGGCTTTTATTTTGTTTTGAATTAATACGATTAATATACAGCAAAAACAAATAAATAAATAAATGCAACTCAGCTTGCCCACCCCACCCCTGGCATTGACGTCACGTGCGCATGCTCGGTAGGTAGGAGGGATGAGTGTGACAAACTACCTCACAGTTGTCGTTTTGATTTGGAATGTCATAGTTTTGACCTGATACTCACTTCTAAAAACACAACAGGCTCTAACAACTACATACAATGGACAAAGGGATATGGTAGATTGGTGTGTGTGGAACTTAAAGGATGAGCTTTAAAACGAGAGCTGCCAGCCTTGGAGAACTCAACGGCGGTCAAGGCGCTAGTGATGTGGCGCAAGATCTCGAGAGATGTAAGAGTGCACGAAGTTTAGAAAAGAAAAAAAGCTTTCGATTTCGGTCCAAGCATAAGGATGAAAACAAAAAACTTTCAAGGACATCCTCAGTGAGGTCTCTCACGAATTTTATCCAGAGATTTGCGGGGAAAGTGTCTGTACAACTTCCTAGAAAAGCTTCGAGTTTTTCGACAGTTGCTAGTGGGGAAGTTTTCGTCGAAGCTTCTTCCTACAAAAAACGGGACGAAGAAGTTGAAAATAAGACTGACAACCCCTGTGATAAAATCCCTGAAGTATTAAGCTTAACGGGGATAAAAAATCACGGTAATACGTGTTTTATGAACGCTATAATCCAGTGCTTAGCACATACAGACTTGCTTGCTGAATACTTCGTACTTGGTAATTACAAACAAGACATGAAACTTCGCAAAGGACAGAATAAAAAGTTCGGAACTAGAGGAGAAGTCACAGAAAAACTAGCTACTTTACTTAGGAACTTGTGGTGTAGTCAGTATAATTCGCAATTAAGTAGTGATTTTAAAGCTGTGGTTGGAAAACACGGCGTACAATACAGAGGTTATGCTCAACACGATGCGCAAGAATTCTTCCTGTGGTTGTTGGACAAAGTACACGAAGACTTGAATCGAGCAACAAAGAAAAAATACAAACCGAATAAGGTAAGATTTCTAAAATCTTAGACATCTAAGATCATAATTCGTATGCCTAGTTATTATATTTGTGGACTGTTTTAACTTCAAAAGGTATTTCCACTTGAATTAAGCAGCTCAAACTATTCCATAATTTTTTTCCCGGTAATCTAATACTACCTCCATGCTCCTACTAAATTTAGATTATAGTTCGAGTAATTACACCGATAACTTTAGAACTTAACTTAATTTAGGTCGAAATGTTTAAAAGAAAATCGAATGACCGCCACGTTTTATTTCCCAGCTGTGATATRTTGTGCTAAAAAAATGCATGGAATTTCTCAAGTTAATCAAATAAAGTTTTCTTGGGTAAATGTATCATAATCACAAAAAGGATTCTGTTAATAGCCAAGAATGGCTACAAAAACAAACCTCAAAGTCTTAATATCAAAAGATGAGTCTATAAATATATCGTTTAGTCATGGGTTTGACCCGCATTTTCAATGGGATATTTTTCTATTATTATTTCAATTTACATTTGCGATCRCGTCCTAGACAGATTTATATATGCTGTTTCTTATTATAACGTGTTTGTTTACTTTATGGTAAGGAAACGATTGTAAAATGTCGAGTATTTTAAAAGAATTTCTACTAAATAGCTCTTAAATTTCTGAAATGGTTTCCAGTCAAAATATTATTCTAGTTACCACTGTGTTTTACAGAAAAAAACTTTTATTTCAAAGCTGGATTGTATTTGGGTTTTTTTCTGTTATTTTTAAACAGGCACTTTTAATTAATTTGGTCTTACTTTTGATTGATGATAGCTAAAATTGAATTGCAATAAAGAGCTAAGATGCTGGAATCTTCATAAGACTGAAAAAAAAAGGTATATAGTAAACCAATACAAAGTATTTCCTGTTGATCTDCTAAGTAAATTTATGCTTCGCTGAATAATCTTTACTACGCAAGTCCTTTGCAATAAGGCACAAGGAAGACAGTTAGATTAAGATATACATGTATTAATAATATGTATACACTTTGCTAGCTATTTGCAAGGTATCCACTATATTCATTTATGTATAATTTTAGACTTGAATTTAGAATTTCGCACACGATTGAGCGACATGTGGTCATGAGACAATATTCACTGGCATTGAGTAAAAATAAAATCTCCAAAGTTAAAGTAATAATTGTTAAAGGTTTTTTATCCTGAATTTTTTTGTTTTTTGCCCTCTGATATTCAATTCTAATACCCCATTCACACCAAGGCTTAAACATGTTTTAAAGTGGTTTAACTAAACAGGTTTGGAAAACTATCTATGAACACTGCACAATATTTGGTAAAATAATGCATGTAAACTATCCTTTGTCTAGCTCTCATAATATTTTAGAAAGTTTCATTATATTGTAGGTTTTTAGTTTCTCAATTTTTTTCCTAATGAAAACATACTTTAACTAAACACGTTTAGGTGTGAATGGGGTATAAAATCATACTAAAACAATTTAAAAAAAGCACCAACACAGCAGATGAAGCTAGACTAGATGTCACTGCTAGAGGGTTTTGGCAAAGGGAGCAACATGAATTTTTTGGTGTGAGGGTTTTCAACCCTTTTGCAAAGAGCCACCTTAACCAGAAACTCACCTCCACCTCTACCAACAATGAGAATGAAAAGAAACGAGAATATGATCATCGTGTCATAGAGGTAGAACATGGCTCTTTCACACCACTCGTCTTTACACCATATGGATTTATCTCTGAACTAGCTTTAAAACTTTCAACAAAGAAGCAACTTGATTACAGTATTATAATTCACTGGCTTTGAATTAAATTATCTACAAATCTGATTAGGTCAGCAGTGTTGTGCATAAGAGGAACTAGAATAGTAAAGAAGTTGAACCATGATATAGACAATGCTCGAATTGTAAATAATTTTAATAGAATCAAATAGTTATTTAATTTTTCAATTTTTTCAATTTATTTTTCACCCATCACATGGGTTTTCAAACTTTTATATCTATTAAGTTAGTAATATTTTAGCATTTAGTTTTTCCAATAAAGTCATTATTTGCCACTTGCTCAGTGATTATCTGTGAATATTGACCTTGACTTTGTCCCAGCAGATATATAGATCTTATTAGACATTTTAGGGTGGAATAAGGGGTGGATATTTTTTTGAGATGAGAAAAAATGTCTATTCATATTTCCACCCTAAAATGTCTAATGAATTATTCATTATGCAACTGAACTGACTTTTTCCCCCCAAAAAAGGCTTCAAAATGATTTTTTTCTTTGAACTGCTCATTTTCACAACCATTTTTTACTGTACAAAATAGCCTAGGGTTCAAATATTGCAGGCTTTCTCTTGCATTACTTGTACTCTAATTTGAATAGTTGAATTATAATCACTTGCAATCACTTTTCTTCAGTGAATATTGTTAAACGTGAGCAGTTTTTCATATCAAAGATTATACTTATTCGTTTGTCTCATGATTGTTTGTTGGTTCTCTCCTGTGCTTTGAGGGTTTTCCCTGGGTTCTCTGGTTTTCCTCCCTCCTCAAAAATCAACTTCTAAATTCTAATTTGATCTTTGGGCTTTCACTTAGTTTGGAGCCTAGCTCTGTTGTGATTGTCCCACGCTGTGATACGACAGCGAAAAGCTTYGTAGATTTTTTTTTTAGATTTTTAGATCGTGGCATTTGGGAGATCTACRACATTTCAACTGTACTGCTAGTCTTCATCAGGCAGTGTTGTAGACTGGAAGGTGTTCTTAATTTTTTTTTTTTTTTTTAATTTTTTCATTTTCTCAGTATTTTTGATTTTCATTGACTAATAGATTATTGAAGGTATCAGTATTTACACAAAGTTTTCTCTATTATAATTGTGACTTGAAGTTGAATTTGTTTTTCAGGACAACATTGGAAGATCTGATGAATGCATTGCCAGTGAATCACTCTCCAACCACATGCGTTGCAATGACAGCATCGTCCTTGATTTATTCCAAGCACAGCATCGTTCATCTCTCGCATGCCCACAATGTGACCAGCAATCCACAACCTTCGACCCTTTCCTCTGCCTATCGTTACCGATCCCGCAACGCGAGACTCGACCAATATATGTCACAGTAGTTTTTGTAGGATCATCGCGTGCACCACTACGRATTGGTGTCAGTGTCCCAGTATACAGCAAAATTGCAGACCTTTCCAAAGCCGTGTCTGAAATGACGGAGATACCCACTGACAGACTCGTTATGACGGAATTAAGCTACGATGGCTTCCACAGGAGCTTTCAGGATCACCAATCCATCTCTATCATCCATGAGGGTGATAATATCTATGCATTCGAAGCTCCTAAGCAACTGTATCCTGATCCTGAGAGTTTAGGTGAAAAAACGCTCACTGTGCCGGACGACGATGGTGGTACAATCCAAGAATCTCTCATAATTCTTGTCACAAACTGTATTGGACAGGGCAAGAACATCAGAAGGTAACTATCGTTTTTTAGTATTCTATTGTTGATGCTGCAGTATATTGCCTCRCCTCTGGTGTCTCTGGTGCAGGAATCAAACCCGGAACTCAGAGGTAAGAGGCAAGTGGTCTGCTTTTAGTGGATTCTCACTAAGCTGTTTTCAAGCTAGTTTAAAAAAGAAGTTTTGTCAGTTTTTCCTGTTATTGCTAATCTTTATAGTTGAGATTTTTCTTGGTTTATCCTGGTATACGTTTAAAAAAAAAAAAAGCGCTTAAAAAATTCATACAATCACGATCCTAGTATGATGCCCACATGYCTACTGACAAGCCCACTTTGTTTTGACTGTCAGAATTTCAAACATATTGATCTCCATTTTCGAGTTGCGCTAGTCTCACCTTTAGATGAAACTTAGGAATATGGGCGTCATAGCAGACAAATGKGGGGGTTGAGTAGCGACATGAAATTTTGATGTGCTACCACAGTTTGGTGGGATTCGTAGTGATGACAAAATGTTTTAATAGTAGAAAGCATTTTTATAACAGCTGTAGGATGTTGTATTGTAGGTTTGGCCCTCCATTTGTATTTCACACTCTTAGAGAAGTCAGTTTTGCACAGTTGCAGTCTATATTCCTCCATGGCATGAAGAGGATACTACAAGATAATGTGAAAAAACAGGTAAAGAAATTGATCATTGTGTCATTTATTCATCCGTTYATCCATCCATCCCTCCTTCCTTTCTTACCTCCCTTCTACCTAACTCCATCCATCCATCCATCCAACCACACACTCACACACCCACACACCCACCCATCCACCCATCCATCCATCCATTCACTTTCTTCCTCCCTTCTCTCCTCCATCCACCCACCCTCAATCTATCTATGTAACAATGAATCCTCCCATCCATCTATCCAGGGGTCCACTTCACACTCATCCACTCACCATTGCTTCTACACATTAAGCCCTCCATCCACTGATCTCTATCTATCCTTCCTCCCATCCTTTTATTCATCCACTTCACACCCATCTGTCTGTCTATCAAGCCATTCCTTGCCTCMATATCTAGTGTACAAACCATTATTAACTTTTATCTCATCACTTTATCTTTCAGGCAAACAAGCAAAACCCATTGTTTGCCCTTCGCATCATGAATGGTCTCCAAGGGAAGTGTTACTTATCTCATGAGGTAGATCACCCCCTGTATCAAGCTACTGTAGATACGTAAGTTTAGCATAGGTTCAGAACACAGTCAATTCAAAAATCCTTGTCATCAATTGGCTCAAGCCTACGAGACTGGACTATAAGGGAATATGGGCAAAAAAATCTCTGAAGCGGTTAAATAYATTAGTAATAACATAATGATGGCGAGCAACAACCCATTTAATGTAGGTCTGGGTTTAGGGAAAGAAAAGCAAAGTATTTATAATTCAGTTTCCAATTTCTAAAATATGAAGGCATTAGAAAGGTATCTCCTTCAACACCTCCCCCTCGTCTACAAAGTTTTGTTCTGTTAACCAGTGACATAACTTATCAGATAAAATTAGGCAGTCAAGTGCTTCAATGATTTCTACCCAGAGTCACTGTCAGTCCAGTCGAGTAGGATTGAGTTGGTCGACAACAACATTTTTGAATTGACTGTATGTACTTCTTTACAGCATTTTGCGCAAGATTATGACTGGCGATAATGTATTCACATACTTTGATGCACAGGGTTTTGTATGTTGAGCTGACACGTCTCAATGGGAAGCTGGCTGGTTTTACTAAATAAGCTTTGTAAGAGCTTGTTTGGGCAGCAAAAAGCTTGTGCATAGAGGTATATGAATATGTAAGATGTGGTCATCCATATTTATGTAATTCTTTTTTATRTATTTATATAATATCCATATTATGTTCCCCAGAGCAGGGGGGGTTAGGATGCTTGAATTCATACAGGACTGAACAGGATCGTTCCATTTTTTTATTCTTGTATTCACACATAATGTTTTAAGTAATATATACAGTATGAGTGGCCGTCGAGAGTCAGCTACGCCTTGAGTTTATATATTGTACACAACATGGACACAAATATTGTATACTGCTCAACAAACATCTAGGTTAATTCCTTTGTGTTTCACTAAAATTTTCAAGATAAAAGTGAATCTGCCTAAGAAAATCCAAGTTAAAGTTTATGCAAATGAACTTGATTCTGTATCAGAATTATGAAACTCTTCTTCTATTGTGTCTTCCTTATGAATTATTTTGATAACTCATTAAATGAGTTTGTTTGGTACTGTTACAGGCAGGAGTGTTTTTAGACCTGATAAAACATGATCTGCGAATTTATTGAACAGCTTAAAAAATTGATGATGTATGTTCTCATATTGTACTGAATTCTTTACGAAATAAACCAAGTTTGATAGAGAAAATCCAAGTTAAAGCTTATGCAAATGAAGACGAATCTATATCAGATATAAAACCTCCTTCATGGCCATGATTTCTATTGTGTTTTCCTCATGAATTATTAATGAGTTTTCTAAATCAGATATAAAACCTCCTTCACGGTCATGATTTCTATTGYGTTTCCTTCATGAATTGTTAWTGAGTTTTTTAAACATATTTAGAGCCCTGAAGCATGGGGAAGACAATTCCGCACCCCAGCACATAAGAATGGTTATTGAATGGGAGCCAGAAACTAAAGAACGGTAAGTGATAGACACACAATGCATCCAAGATTTAAAGATTAGGTTTTGTGGTGCAGCATATTTAYAATGGGTCTTTGTTGTTACAGAATAAATGTCCATAACAGCAGGTTGATTTAATAGCATATGCACATCATGGGGAAAACAACTAGTAGCTTTACTCGTCCTCCTACTTGCTGTTACTGAATACCTACTTTAAATTAGTTATTTTTGTGTAGAGAGAATAAGAGAAAAATATCATGTCTTCAGTATTCCAGTCCGATGTGTTAACCACTACACCATAAAGACCAACCACGCTGGTAACGCAGCCGGAATATGAAATGTAGGGTACCTCATTACACACACTGAATGCATAATTTATTACTACTACACTGTCTATTCTTTGCATACATATTTACAGTGTTCAACTTACCTATAGAGAAAAAATATCACTCTGGGATCTTCACGAGTACCCTACATTTCATATTCCGGCTGTGTTACCAGCGTGGTTGGTCCTTGTGGTGTAGTGGTTAACACATTGGGCTGGAATACCAAAGGCATGGGTTCGATTCCCACCAAGGGCATTTGACATATTTTTTTCTCTTATTCTCTCTATTTCATTACACACACTGAACGCATAATTTATTACCACTACACTATTTTTGGGTATATTATTGTGGGTTTTTTTTTTTCCTTTTTGACCTGGCAGTTATGGACTTCTTCAAAGATACAGCAGCCATCTTGTATCGTCAGGCATTATGGGGCTGTCCAGGGGTCAAATAAAGCTTTGTTGCAGTAATGACATTGATTGAGATTAACAGCTTACCATGAGAGAATCGATCGGGATTACCCATTAAAGAAAGACAACACACGAAACTCTATTTATTTTCCATCATCTTTGTTTTGTTTTGTCCCCTGGCAAGATGGCTGCCATATCGTTGATGTATTCCATTGACTATGATGTTAGTGACCCTGCCATTTGTCTTCCGTTTAGATATATTTCATTACATGGCACTTTTATCATTTTATTATACTTAAAATAGTGTTAGTACTAAAAGGGACAATTTATTAAAAATAACAACTATCTGAAGGCAGGTGTCTATAAAGGACCACACAGGTCACAAAACCCTGAAGATTTCAAGGTCTTTGTGTCCTGCATGAAGGATTCCATAGCTATATCCTAAAAGTGTTGCCAGTTTTAATGTGTACTGTAATTTTTGTGTAGATGCGTCAAGTCTGACATCAATGGCCACCCTGAGGAGCATTCCAGCGTGCGAGAGATGGAGGCAGAATATGAAAACTCTCACACAGTCAGCTTGAATGACTGTTTCTCTCTCTACACAAAGGATGAAAAGGTACAAATATGATGTTAATAAACCACTTGCTCTGCTGGTAATAAATCTACTAAACATAGTCCCAAACACAAACTTCAAATTCAAATCTTATTTGTTACCTGAAACAGCCTCTGGGCTGATCAGAAGGGACACATGATTCTGAGATTGAAACTTTGAAATTTTGTGGTTGTCTAGTGTTTATAAGAACCATAGTTAATTAGCTGTTTCGAGGTCCAGGAAAAAAACTGGGTCATCTACTTTGTCTCCTAAAACAGTCCCACAATGCATTGTAATACCAACTCCAGTTTTTTCCTCAACCTCAGAATGGCTAATAGAGGACATCTCATATAGGGAATCYGATATGGTTTTCCACATGACCAAGACTGCTGCCACAACAAGATGGACGTTGTTGATCTTTTATTTGAAAACAATTTCAATGGTAATCCCTTATCTATTGACTATGGAAATGCTTGGTTAAAATAAATTTCAAAGAAGATAGTATATAAGCTCCCCAAAATATAAAATATTTAGAACTACCTGAACCTTTTGCCTGGGCCTGCTTGTACATGTATGAAGGGTGGATAGCACTATCTGATGGATAAATCCTGATATCCTTTTGTCCACTGGATAATATTTATTCATCAGATAACACTATCCACCCTTTGTACAACCAGACTCTGGCACACWTGTATGGCACACTTTTAAAAGTTTTGTTTTTTCTTAGCTTGGAGAAGAAGATGCATGGCTGTGTCCAAAGTGTAAGAAGCATCAACAGGGAACAGTAAAGAGATTGAGTCTGTGGTCCCTGCCTGAGGTTCTAGTGGTCCATCTAAAGAGATTCAGACAAGTGAGTGTAGTAGTCTGATAATTAAAAAATGGCATTTTTATAGGCCAGGAAGAAGCTATCAGGTATACTGAATGCTGAATATAGCAATTTCAGAAAAGATTCAAGCTTGCTTACCAAGCACAGAGGAAAACATACCGGAAAAACGTAAAGACAAAGTTTGGGAAAATTCCATATTGTTGTGACCTCGAATTGGCTGTATTTTCATTTGTTCAATGGTTAAAGTGTTGTATGCTGGACAGGTGTCCAGTTCAACTGAACTGCATATTTGAGTTAAGTTTGTTTGATGTGTTCTCTCCCTTGCTGCAATGKTTATTCTATGGGTTCTCTCGTTTTCCTCCCTCCATTAAAATCTACTTGTGACTTAAGAGTTGTGTGTAGTAAATAGTGAATGTAGTGGTAATGCATGTGGAGCAAACCTCATAAAAGAGGAATGCCTAGGAGCATTGTTTTTGTCAAATATGTATTTTTAGTATCRCCAGTATAGCCAAATATATGTGTCAAGTAATGTATTCACTGTAAAACATTATAGAACTTGCATGATCAGAGTTTTATTATATCTTCTAGATTTCTTCTGGAAGAACCAAACTGCACACCATGGTTGAATTCCCAGTCTCTGATTTAGACATGACATCACATCTTGAACCACGACGCAAGAGTACAACCGAGACGCTACCTGCCTGGCCAAGCTGGCGCAGAAATCGGCGGAGCTCTTCTTCTGGGAATGAGGATAATCTATACGATTTGTATGCTGTCTGTAACCACATGGGGACAATGTCTGGTGGACACTACACGGCTTACTGCAAGAACCCAACAGACGGACAGTGGTATCTCTATGATGACACAAGAGTTGATAAGCTGCCTGCAGCTAAAGTAAATTCTAATGCTGCATATTTGCTGTTTTATGCTCGCCGTATTGTTGGGTCGTCATCTGCCTCCGAGTCGTCTGGGTCTTCTGATCACTGGACAAGAAAGATACCTCAAGTTCTCTCTGAGTCGCTGGCTAGTTCTCGGGAAGAGCTAGACAAGGAGGAGTCTCCTCCAAGTAGGTATTGTCTCATCAACCTTTTGTTGATTTAAAGTGTCTGTCACCCTTCTGACAATATTCACAGTATTGAGTCTACATGGGGTAAGATGTCCAATATCCGAAAAAATTTTCTCACACACCACTGGGAGCTATTGTCCAGCTGACCGCCGCCAACTGACTTTCTGAATAACTCAACATATGCATTACTGTAATACATCATTCTTATCATCGCAACGTGGTTTCCATGAAAAACTACTCTAAAGTCCTTCCAGCAATGCTGGCCTAGGGTTGGGGGGGGG
>NW_022259370.1:11641-23936 GCF_009602425.1 Actinia tenebrosa | reverse complement strand
GCAAATGAGAGCGAGGAACGCCTGCTGATTTTCATCACTTTTACACCAACGGATTAAGCTCAAAATTAAACATTTTGAGCTGGTGTAAAAATCACCATATCGACCAGGCGTTCCTCGTGCTTTTTATGGAAGCTTTTTTGATAAAATGTTAACCCTTTTTTGAAAAACACTTGGAAATTGTTCCAAATGCTCCCAATTCCAAGGGAATAGCCCCTCGAACCCCCCAAAGCCTAGAAAAGTTAGAAATGAGGGGTTTTACTTTGAAAACTTTCGAAGAACGCGAGAAAACCCTAACCCGTCATGCAAGTGAGGGCGAGGAACGCCTGCTGATTTTCATCACTTTTACACCAACGGATTAAGCTTAAAATTAAACATTTTGAGCTGGCTTAAAAATCACGATATCGACCAGGCGTTCCTCGTCCTTTTTATGTAAGTTTTTAGACAAAATTTTAAACCGCGTTTTTTGAAAAAGAATTTGAAACTGTTCCAAATGCTCTCAATTACAAGGGAATAACCCCTGGAATTCCCCAAAGCCTAGAAAAGTTAGAAATGACAGGTTTTACTTCGAAAACTTTCGAATAACGCAACAAAAAAAAAACAAAAAAAAAACCAGAATCTGTCGTGCAAATGAGAGCGAGGAACGCCTGGTGATTTTTATCACTTTTACACCAACGGATTAAGCTCAAAATTAAACATTTTGAGCTGGTGTAAAAATAACGATATTGACCAGGCGTTCCTCGTCAATTTATATAAATATTGCTTCGACAAAAAATATTAACAAAAGGAGAAGGCAGTGATGATTCAGTGGATAGGAATAATTTGTTTTTTATTCTGTAACAATAATAGATTTTTACATATCAAGTATCGTTTATTTAATTTTTTTACGTTTGTTTTGCAATAATGTTTTTCCCCATAAATATTGGGAAATCTGKTTTTTTCTGAATTAAATAAATGAATTAAACTATTGATAAAGATGCTGAATTTTTTCCATATTTTGCAATGGACCGACTGTAAATCACAGTTAAGAGTTTTACAAAACACCGATGCGACTTAGATAACCATCAACTTTTTTAAACATTTGCAATCATAGAAAAGTTCTAGTAATCTTATACTGTTACAAAAATATATTTTTCAATTTTTCCCCTGTGAAACGTCTTCCTACGATTGGTCATAGTTGCAGGTAGTCGTTTGGCACCGAACGTCTTGTTCCATAAGATATGAAAACTTTTTATCATTTTTCAATAGAGGTTTTGCACCATCACGTACCCACGTATATAATACAGCTTGGGTTGCCTGTGGTAATTCCCTTATGGGAATTAAATTCTTTTTATTTAAATCGATCGTATTGTTCCTGCCATCTAACATGGCTGCCCTAACGAAATGATGTAAAACCTCTCCCTTAATCCTGCTTTTAAAACTTTCTAACGAAAAATCGAAATCCAAAATTCGATTTATTCGTTAGAAAGCTGAAAAGGGACTGGGCACGAGGATGTTAATCACCTTTTATTCTACATGGTACGAAAATTGTGAAGCATTCTCTGAGCCTTGCATCTGCGATGGTTGGTCCTTTGGCAGCATGTTTAAGGCCAAAAAGGTTTCAGATCCCTTAATTGCCGGAAGAACTGGTAAGGAATTTTGATTCACACCTCCAAGGAACGGGTCAGCGTTTGCTTTTGCAGCCTTGTGGAGCATGCGCTTTGTAACAGGAAGGTCATTTGGTAATTTATATTCTTGCGTGGCCTAGTGAAAAAAGAAAACATGTCGGTTGGTTACGTTTAATACTTGTTAATTATAACACACCCACCCTTCGGGGGGGATAGGGAGGGGGTGTAGTGACACTGTGGCACAGGGGCCGGGCCATACCTAGGAAGAGTCCCAAAACCAAAATCTTTTTAAGTTTCAAATTGAAATTGAATTTTTTCTTGACTTTGTTGAGTGACCAATTTTTGACCAAATTGTCTCACCCACCTATCCTTGGAAAAGGTTGTTGAACACACTTTCCGAGCGGTACGATTATTAAGCAAAATAAAGAGGGTCCTTCAAAAAAAGGGGGCAGTGATCATCTAAAACCCTACTTAAAATACAATGTGGTTCTCATGTAACAGAATTTGGCTTGATTTTCTAGCAAATTTCTCTAATGTTTTAGCTACCGGTATCTGAAGTGCTTGGAAGGGAGAGCATTTGTTAGCAAGACCAGCACACGACGTCAACCTCTGATCTACATATCCCATGAAATTCCTTCTTGATTGACGTGTTTGCATCCGTTGTCGAAACTCGTCATTGTACTTATGACCTAGAATTGACTTAAAAATAATAATAAACTATGTTATTATAGTTCAAATTTTTTAATACATGTATTGGTTTTCACATCAACAACTCATGTTAAGATCTGCAAAAACGTAACGTGAATTGTTATCACGTGATTTAATGACCAATCAGAAGTATTGTAGTAAGAAAGTGTCATCAAGTGATTGAATACCAATAAGATGCATAGTACCGAGACACGTGACCTAAATAATCACGTGAGCTGTTAGTCATCTTACCCAGGTTTCAGGTTTTCGTCTGTCGAGTACATAACTGGTCATCGATCGCTGGAATTCGCTTGTTTTCTTCAATAGGGAATCGTCTTTATTTTGATCTGTTGGTTGGTTGTCGGGGCTTATCTGGGGTAAGAAGCTGTTTTGTGGCTCTGATGGAGAACTGAAGAAACAAGAACAGGAAGGTAAAAAAAATAAGGGACGATTAAAAGTAGCTGCGAAAAAGACAGTTTGACCAAAAGAAACAGATAGACTTTGAACAGACAGAATATCAAAATGATGCTCTGAATTGTATCAGTGACAGCAAAATTATAACAACCACTGACAATAGTATGGCAGCAACAACAACAGCAGCTGCAACACAGAACAACAAGAATGAAAAGTGACCGCAACACTTGACAACTACACCTGCGACTACGGATCAACTATAATAGCAACTATAATAAGAGCAACAACAACTACATTAGCCACAGGTGAACTGAAGAACAACAACAGCTGTAACAATGACAAGTACACCCGCAACTATGGATGAACAGCAACTATAATAACAGCAACAACAACTGCAGTAGCCACAGGAGCACTGAAGAACAACACCAACAGCTGCAACAATGACAAGTACACCTGCAACTACATATGAACAGCAACTATAATAACAGCAACAACAACTGCAGTAGCCACAGGAGCACTGAAGAACAACAACAGTAACAATGACAACTAAAACTGCAAACACAAAATTGCAGTTGCCGCAGCAACACTGAGCAATGACACCAATGAAAGTACCTTTCAGGTCTGTTGGGACTTGTGTCCATTCGGTCACTATCATCAGGTGTAACCATGGCGGGAGCACTAACGTCATCACGACCACCTCGTTCTGGAGATATAGATCCACAAACTGTACTTCCTGCAAGAATAGACCATTTTCGAATTAGTCAAATACCGCTGTGTTCCATCATTATCATCATCATACGGTAAAGTAAAGAATGCACAACTTCAGCAATATAAGCACCTTTGAAATTCCATGAACCTTCACTGGAACGCATGAATATTCTGCACAAAATCGAGACTAACCCTGAGCAACAGAGAACTCGAAACTGGAGTACTGACAGACGTCTGCTGTTACACGTACATATGCTTAAGCATAATAAGGAAGTAAAAATAATAATTATGAGTCAGAAAACATCCACTTACTTTCACTGTCCGCCATACTCTCTTCGTTCCATGTCCTGATGGAAAAAGGATATGAGTATTAGACAGATAATTGACGTTTGACCATTTACTCATAGGTTTATCCTTTGATATCAATGCCATCATCAACATCATCATTCGGTATAACATCATTATTATTGTCATCATCATGAACATTATCACCATCAACATTATCACCACCACCATCACCATCACCATCACTATCGCCATCATCATCACCATCACAAACATCACCATCATCATCACCATCACCACCATCATCATTACCATCACCATCATCATCATCACCATCATCATTACCATCACCATCATCATCATCACCATCATCATCATCATCATCACGAACATTATCATCAGAGATCATCATCATCACGAACATTATCATCAGAGATCATCATTACCGTTATTATCATACTATCAACAATTCAGTAAATCATTGATTTAATTATTCATTAAACATATCTATTCCTTACCCAACATACTTGTACGTCGATTCATCATCAGTATCCCACATCTTTTTCTGCAATTAAGAAAAGTTAAACAGTTGAGAAGTCGCACATAAAAGCAAGCTCTTTCTAAATATAAGTAGACACTAAATATAGTACAATTTGTAATTATCATAAGAGCATTTATGTATATACCCTTTATTTGATTTTCAAAAAATTGCCCTGTAATTTTGTTAGCATTTCTAAGCTTTGAAATAAATTACATGTAAAAAAAAAAAGAAAAAAAAAGTAGACACTAAATTGTGCTTGAAGGACGAGTTGTTCCTCGATAATAGTTGTATCCCCCTAAGATAGTAGTTCTAGTTTTGCAGCTCGATAATAGTTCTAGTTTAGTCAAACATGTTACCTGGCCAAACATGCCAACGAAGTCTCCTTTCAAAGTCCATAATCTTGCTGTACAATCGCTCGAAGCAGAGATAACAAACGTCCTACCATCACGTGATACCACCTCAAGACTGACCACAGCTCCCGAGTGCGCTTGCCATGAAATCATCCTAGGGGGAGGGGCCTCGGCAATGTCGTCCATACTAGACATGCGCTGAGTGGTAGACCAGACCTGTGTATGAGGGCATTGAATCGTTAATATTAATACTATCATCAATATTTTAACATAGAATGGGATGAGGAGAGGGAGGGAGAGGGTTGAAGTAGGGTCCTTTAGGATGGGACAAGGAGAGAGAGGGCGAGGGTTGAGGTAGGGTCCTTTAGGATGGGACAAGGAGAGGGAGAGGGTTGAAGTAGGGTCCTTTAGGATGGGACAAGGAGAGAGAGGGAGAGGGTTGAAGTAGGGTCCTTTAGGATGGGACAAGGAGAGAGTGGGCGAGGATTGAAGTAGGGTCCTTTAGGATGGGACAAGGAGAGAGAGAGAGGGGGGGGGGTTGAAGTAGGGTAGGAAGAGGATAGGAGAAGGCTGAGGGATGCAAGAGAACAGTTTATGTAGAAATGCAAGAGAAATGCAGCAGGAGGAAAAGAATCGAGGGAAGGAATGTGAGGAGACAGGAAAAAAAAGAGGATGAGACAAAGTGAGAATCAAGGAGAGTAAGATGAGGAAGGAAGGACAAGAGGAATGTGAAGAGAGCAGTAAGAGGTAAAGGGAACAGGAGAATGAGAAAGATGGAAATAGGAATAGAAGGAGGATGAAGGGAAATGAGGAAGGAAGATCGAGAAGAATGTGAAGAGAGCAGTAAGGGGTAAAGGGAATAGAAGAATGAGAAAGATGAAGATATGTATAGGTGGGAGAAGGGAAAATGAGGGAAGTCGAATGTGGGACGGGGTGGAAGAAAGAATGTAACAGGTGGCCTGAGGGGGAGGAGGATGCAGAAGAAGGGAAAGAGGGGGACGTAGGTCAGAAGGAGTAGGTGAGGAATAATGAAGGATTGGAAGGATGGGGAAGAATTACCAGGRTCAAGGGTGCGAGAGGATAAGAAAACATACATAACTCAGGAGTAAGAAGTTTCCTACTCAGCTGCTATTAGTGTTGTCACCTAAGCAGCTATTCAAGGCAGTAAGCAGTGTGTAATGACACTAATAGCAGCTGCTTTGGATACTAAGAAGTAAGCGGATTTAAAAAGAAAATTCTAAATTCAAACATTTTTCTACTAACCTGTGCAATGATAGATTCTGCTCGAGAGATACAGTAATTACTTATGTCCCATATCGATATGTAACCATTGGAATCACCTGTTAGAAGGATGTTATTACTACTGTCTGTTGCTAGGGCCAATATAGAGCCATTCTCTCCTATCGCCGCACAAAATGTACCTGAATAGATATGAAATGTTTAGGCTTGGATTGTACAGAGGCAAGAAATGGGTGCCTGGACCTCTTTACTCTCAAGTATGGAAAATGCATGTGTTTTGGGAGAGGGGAGGGAGGAATGATTTGTTTGGTGGCAAGCCCCCCTCCCCATCCTCTGCCCTGGCAAACAGACATATTCAATGACTTACCCATTGGTTTTGGGAGAGGGGAGGGAGGGATGATTTGTTTGGTGGCAAGCCCCCCTCCCCAGCCTTTGCCCTGTCAAACAGGCATATTCAATGACTTACCCATTGGTTTTGCAGTGCCATAGAGACACCAAAACTCCAGGTTTCCATTTTCTGAGGAGATGAGGGTTGCACTTTCTTGTGCTTTGCTTTGTGCTCTTGCCGTTAAGAACATAAGTCGGTCAACCGCTGAGAAAGCACTACTCTTGGCTTGCACTTGAGCTCGGCTGCAATAGAGAACTTAGAGTTAGGAAACATGGATGGTATGCACTGCAAATACGTCCCTGCCTTGGTTGAAGGGGCATAGCAAGCACCCAGGAATAAAAACGTTAAAAAAGAATCAAGCATCTTTATTCATTCAATCAATTACCAAAAATTTTGGAGGGATGTGCCACACCCTCCTTACAATAGTGCTGGGTTGTGCGACACATGGCCTGCCATAGTAAGTTGTTTGTTGGTTCTCTACTGTGCACTGAGAGTTTTCCTTCGTTTCTCCACGATTTTCCTTTCTCAATAAAAATCAACTTCTTAATCAGCCATATTTGATCTGGAGTATCTTAAGCCATGAGCACACCACTTGGAAAAAGTTAGTCATGTGACTTATTAAGGTGAACATATCTTACCTATGTTTTCTCTCACGTCCTATCAGCCCAACTTTCTTCATCTTTGATTTACTACAAATTGAAATTTTTATAAATTGAGAAACTTTCTACCAACTAATACATACTATCCAACATTTGTGTTTGTTGGGGCCACCATGTTAGCTATGCTTAACATGGCTTTACTTTGATTCCTGTATGACATAAAATAGCAGCAATGTCTTTTTCTATTTCATTTCCCTTCTCACATGGCAGCCATGTTGGTTTAAACAATAGATTTTTCCTTTTAGCCTCACATTCACATGCTTCAGGATGAGGTTGCGTGTGTTACGTGGGTCGTTATTCTAATGGAAATAAAAATGGCCCTGTCATAAAGGTCCTCTTACTTGGAAAATGTCGTATGATTTTATTTTACTAACTTTTTCTCCAAAATTAACTGTGTGTACAACTATCATACAATCTAGGACATACATAATCAAGAAATGTGTCTTTTCATTCCATTGCTTTTGTAATGAATTTAGATTTTAGTTTTATGAACATTGAAATGCTCTTACAATAGACTCCTGGATCCCTTTTTCAGTATTCTGATCATCTTTTCTCGGTCCAGGCACCAAAGAATAATGTCTCCGTCAAAACTGGACGTGGCCAGGAAGTTTGGAGGGCAATAAGCACTAGCTAAAATGTCATCCTAAAAAATAAAAGCAAATTAATATCAAGTATATCTCTAGATAATGTGTAGTTCCAAAATTTATCCACGCCCCCGAGGAAGACACCGCCCTACYCCCTGGAAATTCCAGTTTTCTTCCATACAAACTCTGTAATTTTTGTTCTTTCTCTGACCCCCTACTCTTCGGAAATTCCAAATTCCTCTGTGGGTTGGGTATGGATGATTTCTGGAACTACACATTAAAGACAATTAATATGACGATTTTTGCATTGACTACCTGATGAACCTGGCCTCCTTTCCAGCATGCGTTAGGCCTGATAACAAATGTCTGTAAAATAAATAAAATAAGTTAGGTGGTTATTCTCTTTATTGTCATGGTAACCATTTACTAATTTTTCTGTCAAACTAATTTTTCTGTCAAACATTTACTGAAATCTAATTTGTTATCATATTTGTTGGTTGCCAGCTATTTTAGTTGTAGGAGTAAATGGTTTGAACACTGGYGTTGAAGTTTGTTGTGAAATGTGATCATTGGGGTGAGTGTAGTCTTGAGAAAGACTGTTGTTGGTGGTGACTGGCATATTGACAACCTGAGCGGAAGTCATCTTCAGAGTGCAGTGAGAAAACGAGACATATTTTGGTTGTGACATATGTTTCCAACATCTCTTTAATTTTTTGTCTTAATGGCAACAATTTTTTAGGGAAGCACAAGTGGCATGGCTGTTAATGCGCTGCCTCTCAACAATGTGACCTGAGTTCTGCCGGGCTCTGTGTCAAATGTCAGTAGAGTTGTTTGTTGTTTCTGATACAACAGTCAAAGCTTAATATATTTTTTAACTATTCAATAAGCAGTCGATAGTCATGATGACCTTTACTGACCTCCTTATCATCATGGTAGGTTATTATCTTCCTATGCCATCCTACAGTAAGAATCTTGCTCTTTGCATGAAAGGAGGTTATTCCAGTTACTTCTGCTTCCTCTAAAGCAGCTAGTTTGTTCATTAGATGACCGTTATTTGCATTCCATACCTGATGAAGGAAGATTACATAACGAGTCATTACAGCGCTTCTCATGTTTCTGCTAAACAGACAATTTCAGATACCGCAGGTTTTTTTGTCTTTTGATTGACATCCGTCAAATTTTAACATAGTCATTTTATGAAAGATGGAATCCAAAACCCAAGTGTAGGCAGAAGGCAGAAACATGAAAAACGCTGTAAAGCAGTAGATAAGATGTTAGCATAAAGATCACAAGTAGCCCACGTTAACCAATTCAGTTGTCCAAGTGGAAAATTTGAAAATTTCAGCAATGTTTTTGAATATCTTTATTTGATGAGCGCTTGACATCGATTCTGTGCCGTTCATGTAAAATACTCTCTGACAAGAGCAAAGTTCGAATAGCTGTGGCAAAAATAAAGAACGGACATGCTTTGATGTGAATTGATGATGCCATGTCTACGCATTTTACGATCATTTTTACTTGGATAAGCAGTGCCTTCTTGCGGCGTGATTGGATGGATCTTGACCGTGCCGTGCCGTTTTAAGATCATAGTACTGTACCAAGAAAAAAATCACTAAGAGAAGGAATCTCTGGTATTTTTGGTTGTAGTTTTCACACGCACACTGTGCGTGTTCTTCGCTGTTTGCACACGTTCTCTTGGGGGAAAACACACAAGAACAAACATGAAAAAACGGCGAAAAGTGTGCGCAGCATGCAATTGCCGGAAAAAAAGCCATCAAATAGTGATTCTAAAAATAGCATCAATGATTCTTAAAAATAGCATCATTTAGAATCAAATAAACGATTTTAAAAACAACATTAAAGAGCGCATTAAGGGACGCTGGGATTCACTCAATTCTAACGGATTGGTACTCACATTAATAGACCCATCTCTAGCTCCTGTCATCAATCTACTGCCTTCCTTATCCAGGTGCATACACGAGATCTCTTCGTTCCCATGAGCCTCGAGTATCTGGAGTACTTTACGACCAGTAGAGATATCCCAGAAACAAATGACAGATCCCTCGCAGCCTGTGATCACCTGAATGAAGACAGAACGCTACTATTTATACATACAGAAGCTATGCATTTGCTAAAGGCAATATTGAAGGGGAAATGTTGCGCAAGTAACGTATATTCCACAGACATATCCCAAAGACAGTAGGAAGTATATTGTTGTACCGAGTGGCGTGCCTCATATCTATTACAGATAGCGTTACACTAACCGTATCTTCTATGGCATGGAACGCTTCATATCTATTACAGATAGCGTTACAATAACTGTATGTTCTATTGCATGGCGTGCCTCATATCTATTACAGATAGCGTTACACTAACCGTATCTTCTATTACATGGCGTGCATCATATCTATTACAGATAGCGTTACACTAACCGTATCTTCTATTGTATGGCGTGCCTCATATCTATTAYAGATACCGTTACAATAACCGTATCTTCTATTGCATGGCGTGCCTCATATCTATTATAGATAACGTTACAATAACTGTATCTTCTATTGCATGGAACGCCTCATATCTATTACATATAGTGTTACAATAACCGTATCTTCCGCCATTACTACGTGACGCGCACCATTACTAATATAGCGTTACACTGACCTGGTTTATTTTCTCGTTATATACAGCAGCACACAGCGGTTTTGCGTGACTTGTCTTGATAGCTTTAGTCGTCCCCAGTCCTAGCAGTTTGACCTCGATCAGACTATCATTACTAGTGATGAGTAGCGAGTTAATGGGACTACCAATCAGACAGAAAGGAAACGGGCCGTGTTCAGGAACACGGTGACCAAAGGGATCCCGAATAGCAAGACTTTGAATACAAGTTTGTTCTTTGATTTCCCAGCATTTGAGGATCTGAAACACAAGGGGACCATTAATGAGTAGGCATGATAAATGTGAATATCATTATACGATAATATCTATTATTGTGGATATGTGTAAATGTTATATAAGCCTAATGATAATGGTGATCATGAAGATGAAGAGGCTAAGATAGTAATTGCATCAATATGATAATGATTATGATAATAAAATGATAACGTCAAGACGATAACGATGACAGTGATGATGATGATGATGATGTCACTGAAGATAAAAACGATGACACTGATTAGGATGAATACGTCAAGACAATAACGATGACAGTTATAATGTTGACATTGCTGAAGATCATAACGACGATAGTGATCAAGATGACGACGTCAAGACAATAACGATGACAGTGATAAAGATGATGAACGTCAAGACGATAACCACGACAGTGATGATGATGATGACGTCAAGACGATAACGATGACAGTGATGACGATGATGACGTCAAGACGATAACCACGACAGTGATGTTAGTGATAAGACATTGAAGATCAAAATGATGACGCAAACACAAAAACGATGATGTTGTAAATAATGACGCCAAGTAATGACATGATGATGAGGATGCTAATGATGCTAAAGATGATAATGCTGTCAAGACAATGATCATATACTGTTACAGTTGCAATATTTGATGACGACAGCATTTCATGACGATGCCTTTAGTAATGTTAATGATAATTATTGATAATCATTGATAATAATCGTTATACAGTACCCCTTCCTTGTCGTAGCTGAAAACCTGTTCCAGTGTCTCGTGTATAATCAGGTCCACGATAGACGATTGATGTCCCTTCATGATGGCGATTGGCTTAACTGTGACGTAAGGGTTCCACACACGTACCGCGTGATCGACCCCGCCCGTCACGATGACATTGAGGGTGTGGTTATAATCAAAACAATCGATACCCTAGATAAGAATATATAAATTATATCAGTGAGAGCGATACTAAAGATCGTTGATAATATGTGACTAACTTTACTATCCTATCTATTTTGTGAAACAGACACCATAATCAAGCAACTTGTCGCGCAACACAGTTAAGTTGAAAGATGCAAAGCAAATGTTGCAGCAATCCTTTACCTCGGGCAAAAAATTATCTCGCATGTCCTTTCTTATTCTTTGTTGCAAAGTGTACAGAAAGTTTCTTCTTGGTGCAACAATTCAAATTTGTTAGACGCGGAGAGGTAACAGAGCAACCGGCATTTGTTCTGCAATTTGCAACGCAACAGTGATGATTTTGAATATGCTTTTTTGTCATAGATAACGTCGAATTAATTTATTTTGTTTGCTGGATAAAAATATAATGTAAAAACGAAATTTTTTAAAAACCTTAACTACTACTAAGATAATAAAAATTAAGTATTTATACATTGTTAATCAATTATTTATTTCTTAACTCACTAAAGCTTTACCTTTGCTACTTTGAATACATAAGTTTTCCTTTTCTTGTCATCAACGTCTCTAACGACCAACGAGTCTCGCGCGCTTCCGCTACACGAGATGATGAACTCCTTGGCGGGTACGTATTGAACACGACGAACCCAGTCACTGTGGATGGTCCCCAGGGTGAGGTGGGTCACAAACCGTGCGTGCAATGAAATATCCTGGTGATAGAAAAATGAATATGGGTCATTGGGCTATATAAAAGGAGAGAGGTAGTAGCAGTGTAGAAGAGAGGGGCTTAAACAAAAGGTAGAAAGGAAGGAAGGAAAGGAGGAAGGAAGGGAGGTAGGGAGGGAGGGAGGGAGGGAGGGAGGAAAAACCAAAGAAATCCTTGGACAATAACAACAGACACGCCGCGCAACGTATGGGTCATTGGGCTATATAAAAGGAGAGAGGTAGTAGCAGTGTAGAAGAGAGGGGCTTAAACAAAAGGTAGAAAGGAAGGAAGGAAAGGAGGA
>NW_022259361.1:0-10054 GCF_009602425.1 Actinia tenebrosa | reverse complement strand
AGGGATATATTCTTACACACATGTACTGAGCATAGATCTCAAAGAAAGAAGCAGTAAATATAAGTTCCAGCAAAAACGTGTCAACTATTGGTTCGAACGGGATCAAAAGTACCGTGTGTAACAYYYGTGACGACACATTTTTGATTGACTTCGCCAAAAGCTTCCTTGATATTTTTTTAGCAAAGAAAATTCTTTAGTTTCAATTCAAACGTTGGAGCATGCGCAGTACATGCAACTCGTCCCATCTCAAAACATGAGTCATAGCAAAATATGTCTCTTGGTCGTTCAGATCGAAGACTTATCATAGAACTTATAATTGACTACAACTTACAGTTCAATGGAAGCCGCTCGAGCTAATTAACTAGCCATGAATGGATTATGGTCCAATACGCTCGACATATTGTCGCGATATCTTAATTAAACTTTCCAAGCACCATGTCCCGCTGGTCATATCATTTATTTCAAGGCATGTGATTGGCTATCGGTACTAAAACAGCTATGTATGTTGTTCTTCATCATAGGACATCGTTTCAATATCTGGTTCATTCAAAATATAAGCCTCACTTAAAATACTGAATAACAGACCTAATCGGCTAACGTGTTGCTATGTACGTTACCACCCAATTCAAATCTTCTAGGAAAAGAAGCGTTTGTCTCTACGAATTCAACTGTGAATCCAAAATATAACGAACAATGAAACTTACTCCCATGTGGTTTGAATTGGGTGGTAACGTACATAGCAACACGTTAGCCGATTAGGTCGATTAATCACATTTGAACATCCACACTTGATTGGTCATCAGGTTTTTCTGTAGCTTAGGTATGGACATAGGGAACCGGTAATATTGATTTGCAAGCCAGTAAAAACATTTCACGGAAGTCCCCAGCATTGAAGGTCATTTTCTTATCATGCCAATTAAGGATTAGTGCATACTCCAGCCTTCTCATTTATGTATATGAATTTCGGGCTCCCCCCCCCCCTCCCTCGAATTCGTGCCTAATTAATGACATTTTAAGACATTTATGACATTTGAATACAAGCATACATTGTGGCAGTACTATACGATAGATATTGATACTATTAGATGACGGGCAACAATATGGCGACAATATGTTAATGATGATGACGTCAGGTAAGATATTTGAGTGTTTTTGTTGTAACTAGTAATACTAAATGCTGGCCATTTTGAAAAAAAAAAATGAAATAGCTTTCATGTTGTAAACCATGAGTAAAATAATGATGCTTTTTAAATACTGTATCTATGAACCAGTTCGATTTTGTATATTTGATTAAGCCTTAATAGACGTCACACTTATTAGCATATTGGAAGTATAAACCTTTATAACTTAGAGGCGCATCACTCAAATCAAGAAATATTTTACCAWTCAACTATTTAYTTYATGYAGAATCAGTACTGAAAGTATTGTCRAAGGRTTCATTTGCACTTTAAGAAAATGATCAAATTCTCATTTTTTAATACTAATTTTAAACAGCTCGATAAAAAGTCCCCGATGGTGTGCGCGCCTGTATTTTTTTTACTGAGAAACTATTGTTAATTATGCATGCTATACCAACCAATCATAAGCTGCCATCAAATATATATCTCCTAGTCCAAAATATACATATGAAAATATACCAATGAACATCTGTGTTTTTGTCATTCAGAAAACAAAGGTTTTTTTTTACCTAACTTTTTGAGAGAAAAAATTCAAAAAGAATGAAAGACAATAAATAAGAACATGAGGTAACTGTGAATGTGTTGATGTGAATAGTTTGAATAYGAGGCTGATATCGTAGGGAACGGATAGAAGTTAAGAATAGTGTGAGCTGAGAATAAGGGATCAAAGAGTAGACCATTATAGATAATATCTTAGTCTTGAAGTACAAATGATAAACAACTTTTAAAAAACATCAAGAAATAATTGACATTTAGACATAATCATGTAATGACTGTATACTTGCCATTATTCATGCTTTTTTTCTCTTTTGTATTTGTGAAGTAAGCTTTCTCTGATATTCAGAGTAAATTGTGTTCACGTCGCTACTGTTATGGGTACCGGATCAAGGTCGAACAACTACAAGTGCCTGCGGGCAACACACTTTGTATTGTGGTCAGTAAGGAGATCTTACGGCAAGATCAATCACTGCAAACTCCTTCAAAACACAGTATTGCATTGAACACTGATATACACATGAATCAGTACGTAAGACATCCAATCCAAGTTAAAAGAAATCACTTTTGATAGCCAGTTGCCCTTGTTCTATGGTCGAATTGAAATTTAGAAGTTCATTGTCATCAAGTAAATAATCTTAAAACTTTTATCAATTTTTATCATCACGCTTTTGTTTATGACAAATTCATCTGAAATAATTAAAATTATATTATTCCACTTCAGAAGAAAATTGAATCTCTCCAAAAGCGACTGATCCATCAAAGAGGACTTGCAAAAATAGAGGAACCAGTAACAAAAATGACTTTACTTTTGGAATAATTAGTATTATAGTTTATCAGTAATCTGTTTGGTACGTTTGTCTTCATCTATATATATACACACCTACTTTTTTTGAATGTAATTGTTGGTCGGAGAACTGAAATCTGAGACCGAATAGCACTCTGGCGCTGCAAATTTGTGATTAATGTTCACAGCCAAACAACGTAGTTTCCTTTTAGATTCGTATCTTAGCCAGGAAACATAAAAACACAAGAATTCCGTTTTGTCTCAGTTCGAAACCGTGATCTTTGACCGGCAACGTCTTTTTTAAATAGGTGTATACTGTTGCGTGTGTGTGTGTGTGTGTGTTTTTTATTTTTTTATTTATTTTTTATTATTTTTTTTGAGAAGTAAAGTCAAGGTTTGATTCATGAGTTATTCATGACATTATTGATATTGTTGACAAACTCGCTTGAATAATGCCAGTTCTCTGATGAAGAATTCAGGTGCATAATATAGAACCAGGCACTGCCCACGGATCATGCCGATGATCATATATTAACTATGCGATGATCAAACGGTGATGTAATCTTTTCTACATCACCAGTTCTGCCGATAATACAAACACAAGACGAACGAAAGTGAATGACAGAAAAAATGCAAAAATTAAGAATATGTTCTTTTGCTGTTTGCTTTTTGAAATGAATAAAACATACAACAATATAATAAAGAAATGTGGTGAGATGAAAGAAGGAACAGTCATTGATTGTTCTTGGTGTAAACAAAGTATTGAAGTTTAGGTTAGCATTACTCTTATTAATATTTGTTCTAACCTCTCGCACGCCAATCCTCAAGATGTCAGYTTAAAGTCGGTTTAGAAACACCCTCTTTTATAACTTGTTTAGTTTAAGTTTTCTCAGTTCTGTACTGATACTGATCCAAACCTTATCCTTTGTAGCCTTGCCCAAGCTATAAAACTCTGTTAATGAATGAGTGTAGGGGTTTGATTCATCAGTGTTCTTGCTAACGCTTAATGATCTTTATAATGGATTTAATAAGATGACTTGTCAATTGTGGCTGACGTCATAGGTGATGGTTTTATGTGTGTTTTAGTTGATGACATTGTGTGGGTTTGTGAAGATGAGGGATTGGCATCTGTTTTGGGACTAATTCACTGAGTCTTTACAGGTAAGACTACTAAATACTAATAATTTCCTCTCTTGTTTCAAGAGCTATTTTCACGAAGAAAAAGAAGCGATAAACGAAAGAAGAGGTTAAAGAACACAACTGAAAAGTGAGTGAAATCATTCTTACACCTGAAACGCAATGAAAACGTAAAGTTTAAATCTCGTTTTGCTGGAAATGACGTGAAGCTGTAGTATATAGCTATTAGATTAATATCGGGATTCAGAATGAAAAGAAAAAGGAAAGAAAACCCCAGGAACAACTTGTTCCGGTGGCTTTTCGTTGCTCTTTTCATTTATTAGTATATTGCGACAACCGGGCGACAAAAGTTGTTTAGCTTCAGGCCAAGCCATGAGGCTAATTTACCTCCTCGAGTGCTTTTAGTACAGTGGAAGGCGAAACGAAGGTATTTTGTACAAAAAAAATTCGGTTCTATCAGGTTATATTTTTAGAATCTTGTGGTTAACCTCTTTACACATATAGCAAATGTTGTCATTTTAGGATGTTCTAGTTTTTAATGTAAAAGGGTTTTAATCTTCAACACAAGACCAATGGTTATTGAATCTCACTCTACTTGAAGTGTTTTGCATTTCATTCTAATAAAAAAAATACTGCAAATAAAGAACCGAATGAAGTCGATAATTTCGAAAGTCTACACCAATCAGAGGGCACTAACAATGACATATTAGACACACCCCAAAATTAATCACATGACCTAAGCAGGTTGTAAATTTAAACGCCTCGTTGATTTGGAATTTTATCTTAAATAACATAAATATCATTTGATTTTGCTGCTTTTCATTAACCTATTGTTCAAGAAGTGAAAAACTGAGAACAGTAGTGACGTCATACATCACGTCACCGTTGCTATGGTGAGAGGTTTTTATTTCTTTGTCACATCACGTATTTTCCATTTATTTACTTATTTATTTACATATTTTTTCAACAATGTTTTAACAAAATATTAAAATTAATAATAATAATAATAATATTAATAGTTTATTCCTTAAGAAACGCATAAAAATCTCAATGCTTATTTTAGCTCACAATCTGGCTCTTGGCGTATAGTAGATCTAATTTCATGACACAGGGTGACCAACTGCTCTGATTCTCAATAGTATCGAGTTTTAAAGCTACACGAGAAACACTTTCTTGATATTTGACAATGTTTGATTGTTCAACTGTTGAACCTTATGGCAAATCAATACTTGAAAAACCTTACTGAATTTTTTTTTTTTTTGGAAAGTCGAGCTTGAAATATTTGAATATGCATTTTTTCATTTCGTTCCTTTCCTAGTATTTTCCATATGACATTTTGATTGTGCGAGATTTTTCATAGAGGCATTTCTAGTTCTTTGGGCCGGGTGTGGATACATAATATTGTTCGAAAATATAAAAGAATAATCGAACCTTGTCACAGTACACGAGATAGAACGTCATGCGGGGAGGCGTTTAGGTTATCTAAACATGTCACTAACCACTTCCCATCCGGATACGCGCTTTAATCACATATTACTACGTTTACATCTTTACTCAAGGGTTGAATACTATGTTTTACAGCCATTTCTCATCATTCTAAGGTATCTGTAGCAGATATGTGTACTTTTGATAAACGGTAATCCGCAAGCCTTATAACCCGTCGAACATTTGTTTTACATTGAAAAGCCATTTTAGTGCAACATTGTTTGAGTGTCAGGAATTTGATTGACAGATATTTGATCAGCAGTAAGTGATATATTAATTAGTACCAGCTAGTCACTGTTAATAGTACAGTAAAAAAGAGGCCAGTTTTTTGTTTAGTAACATCAATACACCGCGTTAAATCAGGCAAGGTCTATGCCAGGAATGAGGCATAGTTCTGTTAAATACAGATTATCTGGTCGTGTAAATATCTGTAGTGTTGTCAACCCAGCATTACTAAATAAACATATTACATATCTTGTCATGAATCGTGCTTACATTTCTACGTGATAATCGAGAAAATATTTCAGTAAAGAAAGAGTTTGATGGCCAATCAGTTGCCATTGCTGTAAATCTATTTCAGTATTACAGTAACGAGACCAGTTATCACCACTTTAACGATTTTAATCGTTAAATTAAAATTAAATTAGAATTAAAATTCTGTTATTGATAACAATGTTGGTTTAAAGTGGATCCAAAAGTTCAAATGTGATAATCTGATCAACACAGTCTTAACACCAGAAGCATGTTTATCCCTAGCACGACTCGAGGACTCATTTTATCATTAAGTTGTGTCCTTACCTCGGCAGTTTGTTAAACAGTTCTGGCGTCGCTAACATCACACTAATACTGCAGGACTCTTCTCGTCTGTACCACCCACTTTGTTCATTGACTTGATCAGAAATAAATTAGTTAATAAGCCAAATGTCAACAATAGTTTTCATTAAAAAGTAATGTAAGCGATTATAGTTAGATCTAGATTAACCTCTTTCGGTTTGTTCACAGCACCAGTGTCTTGATGATCTCCTGTAAGTCACGTTGTCCTGAACATTTTACAAACAAAGTACATTTTAATGCAAAGTGATTGTTAGCTATGGTATTCCTTGACGTCATTTCCTGTTAGGACCGGAAGTGTTGGTAGCCTATTTACGCATGCGTAGTGAAGTATTATAAATAAGATCTTTCAAATCACGTAGTATGTGACACGTGCAAACCAATAGTGGCACCTCCTCCCCCCAGCGGCCATTACCTTAGTATATCATCTCGTTTGTCTATTCATATATTTTGACTTCCTTAAGTCCATTTTTGTTTTTTTTAGTTCATCATATAGTCCGGGTGTTTTGATTAATGATGATTACATATCAAACTCAGTTCCACATAGAAAAGATGTCTGATTTTAGGATATAGAATAGATGCAATGTTTATCTCTTTGAAGCTGAAAGCAAGCAGCGATTTTTCAGGAGTTTTAACTTTGACCCAACAAAGCGAAACAGTCCAAAATGACGACTTTCCAGTGCTTTTTTTGATATAAGAAATCATCCTTCTACCGCTATTCGCATAGCCATAGAAACCTGGCCTCCGTATCGCTCAATATCCATAATTTCGTCTCCAGATCTGGCTTTAAAACGGACATATTTGCTCACGAACTCAGCATATATTTTGGTACTGGTTCGTGAAGCTGTCCGAGTGGAGACTGGTACCTAATTTGGAGAATATGCCCGCGAATTTTGCTTTAAAATATTTTTAATCGTTTTTCAACTTTTTTTGAAATCCTTTTAATAGTATGAAGATATTACAGTGTTTCTTTAAAAAATGCTTCCCCATTCTTCACATAATATCCCTCATTTGGAAATGACCAGAGTTGATGGGCAACTCTGTGCGATGATTGTGATGATAATGATAATAATAATGATGATGAACGTCGGAATTTCATGTGCATATCATTGGAACTGATGAGACATCGACAACATGATGTTTCCTTTTGTCTGTTCTTGTGTGGCAAAAAGCCAGCCAGCCAGACGGACGGACAGACCTTTGTTGTACTGATATATGTCAGTCGTAAATCAATTAGCCATGACTAGTAGGCTGGCTAGTAGGTTATTGTTAAACGTTTTTTCAGTCGGTATCTAGTGAATACCAGACGCCCTGAAGGTATTCGTCAAGTGTTGTAGCATCTATTGTGGTGTAGACGCACACGTTTCTATGCCTGATGATGCCATACATGATATTATGGTCAAATTAGTATGAAGAGGGTTTCTTTTAGAAATGAATACAAAGACGTGTAAAGCTTGTCAAATCCAGACCACACATAAGATAAAGCTTATGAATCAAACCTTAAAGAGGTATTTATAATTAGGGGCTAGTTTCGTAGCAATAGCCATGCCATGCAGTATCCCGGATGYATGTCGGTCGCCATATTAGCTGGTGCAGTAAGTGGGATGGATATGCTAAGCATCTTAGGCCTTGGGTAATAATCTTCTTATATTGCAAGCTGTGTAGTACAGAATCTCGCTTTCTTCTTACCATTGAATGTCAGATTAATCAGATTCCCAAGTCGTCGCTGTTCAAGCAGTTCATATGGTTGATCAATGACTGAAAATGAATTGAGTGCAGAGTTTATTAGTTTGAAAAATCATTAAGTGCACTAGTCAAACAAATACACGTRCATGTGCATGGGTATGCTGTATACATTGAGGTAAGTTCGTTAGTGCTTTAATAGTATTCTCTGCGTCTTTTATACCGAATTATCAATGTACATTGGCTCGTGTTTCATTACGTATTTCCATGGTCGCTTTAGTTTTTTTTCATTTGAAGATTCTCGTTMATTAATTTGGCCAAACGTTCAATCCATTGATATATCGAGTATAAACCACCGAATCTTAACTCACCGCCATCATAGAAGTAGTAGTAAAATATCTCAATATGAAGCAATAGTTCGAAAACCTTTCAGTGCACGCCAATATTGTTAATGTCCCAAAAATACGAGGGAAAGGACTTTACTATACACAGTCAAACACTGAATATGTTGCGCCTTGAGGAAGGCAATTAGTGTCGAACCGAGAGTCTAGTATTAGAAATTGCAATAGGAGAGATACAGTCGTAGATTATATTCGACAGCTCTTTATGGTACTTTGAATCTYGTACTTTTTTATATTGATGGTATTTTGAAATTCATAGTTTAGTTACAGTTAGTGTTGGAGGGAATGTAACAGGCTGCAATAGTAATGGTTACAAATTAGCGAGTCTTGCTTCGGATATTACGTGATAACCCAACATATTTTGCTAAAAGGGTTTCCATACTATTAATGACATAATGGCACGTTTGCATATCATTAATTTCAACAAGATTTCAAGACAATTTCAAATCTTCTCAGAAGGTCTCAAATGGCAAAACCTTTTGTCGTCAAAATCTAATTTGTCCCCACCAAGAGAGCCTGGCGAAAGACTGTTGACGCAATAAAGAATAAAGACATGACAAAACACTTATCTTGTACAACTCAATATTTACGTCGATCTACTTGACAATCCAAAAGTATACATCATAGATCGAAGTTACTGTCATGCCTTTGACTAGATTCATAGTATAGATACCAGCAGTAGTTTATAAAATGTCGCATCTCATTGTTCCCCTGAAGGTCCTGAAGGGTAGCCAACAGATGTACTTAGGGATTCTTATTCACAGTTTTAAGTGCGCTATTAAATACCACAATCAGACGACTACAGCGAATGACGTTTTTGCATCTTTGAATATAAAACTACTATCAGTTTGATCAAACGATTCGTTTTTKTTTTTTTTCAATTTAAATTCCCATAATGCACCAAGGTAGTTTTCCATGATTTTCTGACATTAAGACATTTTGCTTTTTGAAAACCAACCATTTCAGGTAGTTTGAAAAAGTCTATAAATTACAAAGAAAGCAAGTTTAGAGTTTTGCATGAATGCGATCTAAAACTGTTAGACGAGTTTAAACATACAATGTATTTTGATGCATTTTGATATTCTATAATCAGTTATGTTCTTGTTCATACCGTCAGAGCTAATCCTTTAATCCCTTCAAACAAGACTTAAATCGTTCGCTGTGGTTTAGATTCTTGGCGAGAGGAAATTGGGGAATTCTACGCATACACGTAGACTATACTAACTGTTCATGGCTAAAGAGGGAAAATACTGAGCCGAGATGATCGATGCCTCATTAACATAGAGTAATAAAGGAAAGGCCTCGGTTAAAAAAGTAAAAAAAAAGGAATGAAAAAAAATAAATAAATAAAAAAAGAGAAAAGGATATGAAAAAAACAACCACAAATAAATAAAGACTGATAAAGAAATAAAAWAATAATAAAGAAGGGAAAAGAGAAAGCAAGAAAAAGAAAGAAAGAAAAAGAGAAGGAGAAAGAGACGAAAAATAGTGACAGGTGTTTCAGAGTAACGAGAGGAGCCATTTTGTACCCGAAAAATTAATGATAAATCAACAATGTAAAGCAAACCACATTTGTCTTCCTCCTGGAAATATTTACAACACTAACTGTAACCAATATTTATTYTTTTTTAGCTTAAAGTAACTAATTGCACAAGTTTTCTGTTTACGAGAAGATCAAAGTTACTTTTTGTTTTGTATCAATAGCGATTACTCTTTCACCTTGAATATTAGACTTATTTTAATGATAAACACCAACACTTTAGACAAAACACGCCCGCCTGTCTATACTAGACATTGTGCCATTAGAATAATATGTTGTTATAATGCACGATTGTACTTCAACACGAAAAAGGATACATATAATTCAACAGCTCCAGTGTTTTTATAATCCATATGGCAGATCTGCTTAGTGGACTTGGTATAATTAGGTAAAGATTTGATGCTGGTATTGACCAGGAATGAGAGAGTATTATTAGTTATAAAACTGTCAATCTTTCTTGGTTGTGGTGGGAAAGAAAACCATGTATAATTAGGTAAAGATTTGATGCTGGTATTGA
>NW_022259360.1:0-10069 GCF_009602425.1 Actinia tenebrosa | reverse complement strand
GAATATATAACAAAAACATCTAATGAAAATGGGCATTTCAGCGAAAAAAATTGAAATGAGTCGGAAAAGTTTTTTCAATTTATCCGGCGGAAACGCCAGTCTATTTCTTCCTGTTGAGATATTTCATTTTCTTTTTATCTTTTATATTTGACATCTGAGATATTCGCATTATTATTTCTTTTAAGTATATTTTGGTGGATTTTTACTATTTAATGCGATTCCAAAAAATCCTTACCAATGGTGTTATGTTCACATATGAAGATATCATGCAATATCTTCACATGTGGATATATCACTTTTTAATAACAGAGAAAAATAGATATTTCATCGATGATTATAAATTAATGAACATCATGATTTGTGTAAACAATGAATTGACAGGGATGTAGCCATAATCTTGTTATTTCTCTCATCTATACTTCTAAGATATATATGATTATTCGAATTGCACCAATGCACGATGTCTTGTGTAAAGAATACTGACTTTGACTGTAGTCATATTGGCGTTTCTCTTATTATGATCTATATCCCTCTTTCATTTTCTCAGCTAAATGAAAGATAAGTATTTGAATTGCGACAATACACGGTGTCTTGTGTAAACAATGCATTGACAAGGATGTAGTCAAAATATTGTTATTTCTCTCATCTATACTTCCCTCGTTCATTTTTTCAGTTAAATGAAAGATAAGTATTCGAATTGCACCAATACACGATGTTTTGTGTAAACAATACTTTGACAGGGATGAAGCCATATATTGTTCTTTATCTCCGTCTCATCTGTACTTCCTTCTTTTATTCGTTCAATAGAATTTAAGATAGGTATTTAATAAATTGCACCTATATGAAATCAGTGATGACTTTTGTAAACAATGCTTTGTCAGAGGTGTAGTTAGAGCTGTTCCAAATTCATAGTACTCTCTCGAAGAGTCCTCATAGGCGACACGTCTGTCTCTGATTACAAGAGCTCAGCCAATGAAAGACAGAAACAGAGAGAGAAACATATAAGTAGAGTCAAAGAGAAAGACAGAACTGACCGAGAAAGGAGTCTCGGTGCGGAAAGAGAGAGATATAGATGGATATAGAAAGATAATTTCACAGTTTTGACAACCTAAATTTATGACAAATTGTAGATTTAGAAACTTATGTCAGGCAAAACTTCCAGTTTTTATGACTTGATGTCGGTAGTAAGAACACGAAAGAAGCTATTAAATGTTGATTCAGCTGCCAACAAGTTTACAAACGGTATTTTCATTTCGTTCTTGTCAATCGTGAAAAGAATTATGAATGCACGAGCTGATGTGAATAGCAAAATAAGATTGAGGCGCATTTTGAATTTTTCTCTGTAAATATTGGGATAATCAATGCCTTTCAATGCCTTTAGAGTCACATTACCATCATCATAAATTCAGAAATCGAGACTATGTTTATTTTACAACAAACCAATAAAAGACCAGACTCTGAGATAACTTAGTAAATACAGTATACTTGAAAATGTGAAAACATTGAATTGAGGTGCTAAAATGAAATTTGACTTATCTTACAGTCTGTAAAGATTATTTAATCCTCATGATCACATTCTAAGTTCTCTAGATGTCGTTTTAAATTTTTTTACTTCGACATTTTTCAAGCCTATAGTACATTCTTGCCTCCAACACCACCACATTCCATCATGAAATCTCTCGAAAGTTCAATCACTAACCGTTTTCCATTAGCACTCAGCACCATTAAGGCATGGCTCTTTTGAGGAAGTGATGGAAAATCAGTTATTTATTCATATCTTTGACAGTTTACTATGAATCATTCCCAAATTTGGCTCGTAGTAGTAATTCTTCAAGGCAAGCAATTACCGCATATCTGTTACCATGGAAACCAGGTCACGTGACCACAAGGCCGCCATCTTGGATTTTAAAAGAAAATCTTTTTTAATCGTATTGAAACTACTTTAAAAGTCCTGAAAATTCATATTCCTTTTGATATTTGCAATACCTATATGGATCTAATCGGATATCTTGGAAATTATGTTAAGTTTAATTTTTAGAATATTTTAAATTTTTTGGAAAAAATAGAAAATATTCTAAAAATTAAACTTAAAATAATTTCCAAGATATCCAATTAGATCCATATAGGCATTGTAAATATGAATAGCAATCTGCATTTTCATGACTTTTAAAGATGTTTCGGTACGTTTACGAACGGCTTGTTTAAAAATCCAAGATGGCGGCCGTGTGGTCACGTGACTTAGTTTACATGGTAACCAAGGCTCTAAGGTTCCTTCTTTTCACAAAAGACATTAACTTGCCAAGTTTGGGGAAGATTCGTAGAAAACGGGCTATGATATAGCTAATCAGTTTTTCATCTGAGAGCCATGCCTTAATGATGCTGAGCAGTAACGATCAACTTAAAATGAACTTCCTAAATTAACACTATGTCTATATCAGTGTCATCATTAAGTTTTCATATTTCCCCCCAGAAGAATAGCGTCCGGTTCTCAGCGTTTAAATTTTGTAAATATCACCGATTCACGAAAGATTTTCTCGTGAACGTAACTTTTCTTGATTTGGTGGCAGCAGTGGCACCAAAAGAAATACTAATTTTTGGTGACTTCCAAGCTGATAATTCCCATATATAATTTCATTTGCACTTTTACGAATTATGAACAACGATTACCCACATTAGTCGCTTTCAATTGGCTTTTTTTGTGATGAAAAAAATGGGTCAAGATTGAATTGGCTTCCGGAGTCAGGGAACCAATGAATACTCATCAAAATAAGTTCTGTCCAATGACGTTGAGTGAATCTTCATAAGTTTCTATCACGTATACCAAATCTCCCATAGTCAAAATAAAGCTTTGTTTTTAAGACTATTTTCTTTAAACGACTTATAATTTTCAGTTGCCATAAAATGCCGAAAAAAATCGCCTTTACCATGATCATTCTCAGATTATACATAGGTTTTCTGTGGTTTCATTAAATGAAGAAAACTTGATCCATGTTTATTTTAGTCTAAACTAAAAAATATGCTAGGATTCGACTAAAATTAAGATGTTGAACTACCATTTCTAAAGTACAACCTATATGGTATTTCATTGAGCCTTGATTGCAGTCCGAGCGGATAGTAACATTCACTTAAATATGATTCTACTTCCTATTCGTCTCCTGCCATTCAGTTTTCTCCCTCCTTAATTCAGCCGTTTTTCACTTCGCAAATGAACGAAAACTAATGAAAAATATGAATTAAACTGGATAACAATGACTTTTTCCTTTATGCTGGCTCTCCCTTCTCAGTACACTTTGTTGTTGACAGTTTCTCCATCCTGCCTGTTCTGTTCTTTTTCCCAAGCTTGGCTTCTGTGGTGTCTGGTGGGGAAAAAAATCTTAAAACGGGGTAAATTCAAAAAATAACCACGCAGAGCGAAAGAAGTGCTATTTCTCAATGATCGGGTAAAATTTCGAGGCTTTATTTCACGTTTCAATGATTTTATTGAAATTTTTGATGAATCCCCATATATTTCCTTATAACAGGACACCACAGAAACCAAGCTTGGGCTACCTGTGCTCGGTTCAAATCAAATACGTACCCACCTTTTACTTTTTTTACTTACTTTGTGCGCTCCCCCCCCCCCCATCCCCAATTCCTTGGTTCTTCCTACGTCCCTGGCCTGATCCATGTCAATTGAGTGATATATGTCTAAGATCGCACTGGTTCTTCAATCAATACCTTTAATCGGTTGTCCGCGTCCATGTACTTATCAAGTAAAACACCGAGTCACATCGAGCCTAGGTGTCTACGTTATCCACTTAACTCATAGGATATTAAAGCATTAAGTTAAATCCTCAGATACCATTAGAGAAGCGACAGGAAAAATAACAAAATGAAAAGAACGTTTTTCCTTTCAAGAGCCTCTTCTACGCATCTCTTGGTGTTTATTTCATTAGTAAGATATATTTCCCCCCCGTAATTTCCAGATCAATCAGCCAACTTCAGCTTTTATTAGACACCTCTTGGGGAAAAAACGTACCGTACACGAAAAGCACACATCACTATGTATTTTTTTAATTTTCCAGCTTCCAATTTACTTCTTAATCCCATGACGCCTAAAAATTGCTGTGAAAAAGATTTTAATTTATTTTCCTATTCTAACGTCAATCGTTTTACTCGGCCAATTTTATTCGATGTTGGGCAGTGAATAATACCTAAAATTTCAGTACTAATATTTCGTGCGAAAGAAAAAGTCACGCCTGCTTGATTCGAGTGGGTGTGGCTGAGCAAAAAAAGAAAAAGAAGAAAAAAAGAAAGAAAAAAAGAAAGAAAGAAAAGAAAGCTTGCAGAATATCGACCAAAAATATACTTCATTCTAGAGAAAATAGTTCAAGGAATGAAACGGATCTTATATATTTTCATTAGGATACATGCATGTTGATTAAAATATAAAAACAGACTTAAACTACTGGTAGAGACAAGACAATCATTGATCAAAGTGTACGTTGTATGTGCAAAACAAATTTGGTCGCGTTCAATAAAAATATTTTGAACAAAATGTATTGGTTTATATTAATTGAAAAAAGAAAACTTTTTCTGTTTCTTCAATAATTAGAGAAATATCAGAAACAGCGAAGCACATTGAGAATATAAAATCATACAACACTGAGACATTGAAAGTACGCAAGTCTTACAGCAACTGGAGTAGAAGAAGAAAATGACTTCACCAATATTTAGACAAAAATCAAAAACGATAAAACATGAACATCATGGAATATAAAATACAAAAATGAAAAAAAAAAGGCATGAAATTACACAAGTCTAAGAGCAAATGGAGTACAAGAAGAAAATACCGTTAGTTCGACGAGCTGTTTCAAATGCGTAAAATGATATGGCTCAAGTGAGTCCTACTAAAGAGGACTACCTTCAGAGTCAATAGTGTTTGATGAAAGCTTCAGTTCTTATACGCTTCGAACAGCGGTCTCTTTTGACTTAGTGACTTGAGTTTTACGATAACGGTACTTATAGGGCAATCGATTCCATATTTGCCAATATAAGCGGATCCATCAGTTCAGCGTGCACGGTTGACATGAAAGTGCTTGAATAATTTGAACCATATATATTTATAATTTTATCAAAATTATTTAATGAATATTGAATGTAAACTCAATAGGTCGAAAATGTATTTTCTCATTGGAGTTAATCTATGGATGCATCTCAAGCTCACTTTTTTATACATAAATAAGTAATGATGTAGACTGTGAAAAGTAGCTTTTTAACATCGGCTTTTTTATGAGGTAAATAGTCTAAAAACTGTGCCCATGTGAGCATATGCAAATTAGATAAGTATTAAAGTTACTCAAGCTATTGGCGAAAAATATAAAAATAAGGTTCGGCGCTTATACCAAACACACACTATAGTTTCAGTGTCAGATCGTGGGCTTGTTGCAGATGTCCTGTAAAATCAACCATTAATTTTATTCCACCCACATTTATCATGCGAGATGGTTTCAACTAAGACTCAAGCCTCAAGCTGCTAGCCAAGACATATGTCAAATCTTTAATTCCCAAATTGAACCGATCGGCAAAAACCATGTTGATCGAAATTGAAGCTCCCGCATCAAGCAGTGAGCGCCAAAAACTATTTTCTTGAAGAAAGGCTGTTGTACAAGGCTAAAATCTTGTTATTCAGAAAGTTTAACTTGATTGGAAGTGGAGGTGACCGATGAAAGTGGAATCAAAGTGTTAATCCAAAGCAAAAATTTTATTCGAAAATGAGGTTTAGGCCTTCATTATTCAGCTTATTTCCCATATACTTTCTATAGAAAAGCCTGACAAAGCAACATTCTAACACAAATGCAACAAACATCTTTGTAAAATTGAAAATACCGCTTCAAACAGGCATTTTATCATAGTACATCAGTTTCTAGCTGATCAAAAAAGGTTTTGAATGTTAACCCAAAACGAAAATTGGGATCAAACCTCATACGAAAGTCTAGTTTTTAGCGCTTTTTGACTTTATTGCTCATTATTGAAATGGACTTTTGCTCAATTATTTTCTGTAATTGAGATGGCCAGTTAATCAACTTCTCAAATGTTTGTGATTAAATTGGTTACGACGTAGATAGAAATTGTCTTTATTGCATTCGGAAAATGGAAACTTTCGTTAAAATACAATCGCTTCATTCGAAAAAAAAAAATCGTATGAGCAGGAAGCTAGGAAGCGCACGAATACTAACGTGACGACGCTTAAATGGCTTGCACATTCAAGCACTGCGATTGGATGATATAAATATTGAATATGGCTTCCGATTGGTCCACAACGGAAGCCATTTTAGTGCAACAGGTCACGTTTCCTATGCATTTGATATATGAGCTCTATTGTAATCGATACAAATACGGGTGGATACAAAAATTATTGTAACATGGTCAGAATAGAAAAATAAAGACAAAAATTCTAATTTTTATAAACTTTATGTTGAACTCGTCGTAGCATATTTTCTTCACTCGCGAGAAACGCCTAGCTTTCGGTTTTTGCGCGTCTTCTACCCAACGGCAGAAATTAACCTCTTTCCTTTTCCGGTTTACTTCCCGGAATCGAGGTCAATATTAAGATCTAATACAAACTAGAGTAAGAAATAATGGGTAAATATCCTGAATACTCTACCGGCCCTATAGACCGCTGAATAATGGAAGGAAGTTGAAGTAATTGATGAAGGTAGTTTTCTTGCTCAGTTTGTCTGAACGTTTGGTGTGGACGGTCGAAAAAGGAGCCTTTTGAAAACGATGACGTCAATAGCATTGCGCGATCTCTTTTCCAAGCCTCCCTAATTTCAAAACAAATATCGGATGAGCACATTTTTATGTTGTTGACTTGTTTAATCGCTTGTTTGGAACGAAATATTGCTTTAACCTTCTGTTGGCAACACATAAAAGAAGAACATCCATTCTAAGGGAACTAGTATATTCGAATACTTCAAAACTTAAGACTCGGGCAACTAAGCCGTATCAAAGGGCGAGAAACTTTTGTATAGCGACCAGGTCAGTAACCGATGCGTTTTCGGCAGAACACAAACTTAGCCTTTCGAAAACACATTAGTGTTGGACGGGGTCTGAAAACCGAAAATACTAAAATATTTCCCCCCGACCAACCATCACGTGGCCAGCATACCGAAGTGCAGTGTATAGGATTAAAAACCAAAAACGCATACAATTCAAGCTAAGATGAACAAAATGAAAACGGAATGACTAGCGCAGGAAAAAAATACGGCAAAAAGTTCCATAGGAGAAATAATGTGGCTAGAAAACAATAAAATCTAAAGATTTTAGTAAGTAATTTTGTGTGAAATATCTCTATCCTGTATATTCACAAGCTGACCGCAAGGGGAAGCCTACATATCAAAGCAGGACATAACAATACAACGATACAAGATGAGTCTAGCTGTACACAAATCTAAAAGAACTTTTACAGAAGTTCGGAACACGTGTAAGAAGGAAAGCATACGAGGACATACGACGAAAAAAGACATACGGTAGCAAAACAAACATGAAAGCAGGTGGAGAGCGCACGGGATGGAGTTCTGATGTCTCAATACTGTCTCACACCTTTTTTTCCTCTATTATAATACTCATACGTACTTCATCAAAAATCCAATAAAAATGAGAGCCACTTTAAAGATCAAAATCTTAGCGAAATACTCTGTGTTAAGTTTCAAATTAGGTCTAAGTTTCTATAAGACTTTTATACTTTGTCAACAAATCTTTTCTGCATAGAATTTACTGATTTTAACGAATGTTCTATTTATATACAAAAAAATTAGGGGCTAAACAAAAAATGGCCCCCATTTTTAATACCGCGGAAGGACTGGGCACGACACTCATTATGTTCGGTAAACACTTATTTTCCTGTACGATTCTGGCTTTTATTGTCGAGGGAGGGAGGGGGAGGGGGGGGCACGAGGCCTCATATCTCGTAATTTCGAATAGGCCCTAATTCAACAGTAACTTGATTACTACATGAAGAACTCTTTCTTAATCTAAATGACAATTCAATATACTGATCTTTTCCCTGCTAGCATGTTGTCTCCTTCGTTGGTGATTCTTGGCAGACGACAGATGGGAAAATCGCCAAAAATCGCCAACGAGGAAAACTTTGCTACCAGGAAAATTGATCTCATGATTTGGAGATAAAATAAATTTATTTTTATTTTTATTTTTATTTATACACGGTATGCAATAAAGCTAGAAGCTTGTGGGGTCGTGTATCCTCCATACACACTCCTTACTACATTAGAATATTCTATACACACAACTCTCAACGCTCAATTCACATGTTGATTTTTACGGAGGGAGGAAACCGGAGAACCCGGAGAAAACCCTCGTAGCATAGGAGAGAACAACACATCAAACAAACTCAATTCACATGTGGCGACCGCAGGGCACGAACCAGCGACCCGTTGGACTCACAGCGGTGAAAGACGCACTCTGATTGGATAGTTTGTTTTTTTGCCTTTGGTAGGTGGGATCAAAGGTGCAAGTCTTTTAAACGTTTGGGCGTGTTTCACAAACTTCCTGCCTCTTCTCACTTTCCATTCAAACATATGTTAGGGCCAGAGGTCGGTGCTGGGGAAACTCATGTAAGCTATTTTGACATTATGTAAATTTTTTCTACACGATTCAAAGTAAATATGCATTAGTCGAAAGCAGCATGGTCAAAAAGAGTTTAATACCTGAACTCAATGTCTTGGATTTATCAAAAATCTTTTTAAAATTATTGCCGGTTTTCGCTAAGATAATACGTAGTACGAGTAGGAATAAAAATGAAACTACCTCAAGCAAGTTCAAAAAATTCCGGTTGTAAAACTGGCATTTTTTACTTCTAAACACAGAATACGAGTTACCTGAAATAAAGAAAATGAAACTAATACAGGTGTTATGGGAACCTCTACTCTCTGTGTGTTCTCTGTGTTAATCTCTGTGTATTGAAGTAATTACATATGAGTTCTATTTCTAATAATTCTGTGACATGTGTCAGTCTACAATCAACGTGAAAATATCGTTGAATCATGAGTGGCTAAAGGAATAAGTAAATTCCTAAGCGTGATATCTTATTAACGAATAATACGAGGGAAAATCTTAGAATTAAACTTAAGCTTAAACTTAACTTAGCTTAAACTAAAGTTAATATATGAATATATCGTAAATGTATAGGAAAGGCTTCAAGGAATATTTCTATCATAAGATTCAAAAGAATAGTGCTAAAATAACTAAGCAAAGGGGTAAAAGCTGGGTAGGGCGTAACCAGAGGTGCACATGCTAATGGGAGGAGCTAAGAGGTTTACTTGTGAATTCAATGCACACCATTATCTAAACTTGTGCGTGATGGTAGCCTTACTGAAATCTTATATCGATATTTTATATCTTGAGCTAATTGATCGTTCTTTATCTTGTTTTCATACGACAAGAAATAGTAATTAGAAAACTGATGTCCAGCTTAGTCTGTAAAAACATTAATCTTCTCTCTCATAACACAAGCAAGTTAAATAAATTGCAAAAACTGGCACATTTTTTAGTGCAAATGAAAAAATACAAATTAGCTGAAATCAATCCAAGAGACTATGATCTCTTGCTGAAATATAAAAATGAATCTACTGCAAGCAAGTTCAATAAATTTGGTTGCAAAAGTGGCATTTTTTAGTACGAATTAGCTAAAAAAAACATAGTTACCTCTTTCCAAGATAAATGAACTGATATTTCGATCGTTTATACCGATGCGAAGAGTAGTATTTTAGAATGTGGTTTGGTCCAGTATTGTCGGAATCTGATTGTCTTTTGCTCTAGTGGCATTTTGCCTTATACTCTCCGATTTCTGATCGGATATTATCTGATGGAACATTATTATATTCTGCTTAAAGCAGAATCAATTTGAACTCGACCTTTACACTTTCGCATTATCTTTCAAAAAAAACACACCTACTAAATCCTCAGTACGCCTAGTTAGTAAAACGAATCAAATATCAAATACAAAAAATCTAGTCTTTCCACAGGTAGCCCAAGCTTGGTTTCTGTGGTGTCCTGTTATAAGGAAATG
>NW_022259359.1:226091-241601 GCF_009602425.1 Actinia tenebrosa | reverse complement strand
GGCTGCTTCTGCTCCTGTGTCGAGGGTTTGGTTTGTCGTCATTTTGGTAATTTTCCTGTCTTTGGAAARATGTGTCTGAAACCACGTCCTACTAAACCTCCAACTCCTGCTCCTACGGAGGAACCAGGATCTGGGGCGTCGGAGCTCGAGTAATTCAAGCTGAAGTTGGGAAACGACTGATCTCCAGTGCAGCGAATATAGTTAGGAATCTTTGCTGGTGAATTCAAAATCTTTTTTGGTGAAGCCAAGTATAGTGATAGTGGTAATAAATCTGATACAATATACAATTGCCTGTTTTAGTTGAATTTCTTTTATTCATTAATTCTTGTGTTGCTGGGAACAGTTTAACTTAGGGGCAACACAATCGCGCAACTTGTCACGTAAACCCTAAACTTGTTGCGCTGTGAAAAAATTGCATCGTTGCACGAAATATAAGCTTTGGCTCTCTACTCTTTGCAACGATATAAAATTTGTTGTGCGCGGAACGAGAATCATAACAGTCATTTAAGATACCAAACATTGTTGGCACATTAAAGTAATCGAAAGCTAGGTTACTAGCTAGTTACTCTTGTTGAAGTTCTGTATAGTTTGCAAAGTCACTATGTAATAGTTCCCCTCTGATGATTTTCCTGGCGCCATCATRATCTCGTGGTCATCAGTTCTGATCCTTAAAGTAACCATGTCATCCTGCGGATCAAGGTCCCTKACCGCACGTTGGGCCATTCCTGCTACTGTGCGGCACATGGATGCGTACTGGTTCGTAGTTATATTGTCCAGGGAACTCTTAAGGACTTTTCCCTCTGGGCTCAGAACTACCACACCGAATACTCCTTTGTGAAATTCGATTCTGCGCAAGACTTCTTCGACCTCTGCGGATTCCATTACCGTTCCTTTCTGGTAACTAGTATAGAAAAGGTACGAGCGGGATTGGTAAATGCGCACATACAAGGGTAGATTATGTTAGTATATTTCCAGCTAATGCGTCGCCTCTGATGACCAATTGCAAGATTATGGGACGGTTTGATTGCTGCACTCGCCATCGCGTTTTGTAAAGTTGCTTCTTGATTATGGTGTGCTTCGTGGGCTGTTCTCCTGGGTAGCTGGTGTGCGCAGCGCTAGCTAATGCGTCCGCCTCTCAAACATAACAGAGAATGTAGGTTTGCAATTTGATCGATGCACTCGAGGGCATTTCTTCATAGCCAGGTTCTCCAGTTTTTCTAACACCTTTAAATTCCATTTCCATCATGGAACGATTGATGGATATATATACATGTTCGCACTTGCCATATAAACATCCGTTTGAAAGTTGTTTTTAATCTTTTTGAGGCCCAACTCATACAGTAAAAGGTCTTCCACCGAATTGTTGATAAATAAAAATAATCAGATGGAGTTTTCATATCTTTCTTTCAAAGCAGTTACCGTTTATTAATATTGGCTCTTACGATAAAATTGAATTGAATTATCAGTAATCCAGCGTTTTCCGTACGTTTTTCTTAATAAGTATAAAACAAACAAAAAACCCAAGCCTGTAAAACATCGCACGCCATGTTACTGAGTACTATATTAGTAATTCTGGCATTTCCCAGTAAAAACTGAGCTCGCTGTATAGCATCTAGTATTACAAGGAACTGTGTAAAAAAAACTGGTCGCTAGTCGCTGATGATTCGTGACAAAACAACTGTACAGACTTATGTGTGAAAAAAATTACCCCAAACTTTCAATTGATTCTCCAGCGTTTCATTGACTTACCTAATATTTCAGGAATTTATATGAGCTTTTATTCTTTTTCGATTCAATCTCCAAACCAAGTTTGCGGCCACTGTTTTACAATGATATCAAAAAACACTGATTTAGATCTGTATTTTTTATGTTTATAACTGATAAAGCTTTTAATTAAGTCAAACATGCTTTTAGAGGTAATTAAACGATCAGGACTGATAAAACTAATTGTCCTTTAATCCTTGGAGGATTAATTGAGTTATATTAGGTATTGCATGATAACAATTAAGGAATTAGTAAATGGATCGTGAGTACAATAATATGAAGTGCTAGGCAATATTATTTGTAAGCTAATAAATTTGGTTAGGAGAGAGAGAGAGGTATGTTTTTCAGTGGGAGGGGAGGGTAGGGCTTCAGAGGGGAGAGTCAGTAAAGTTTTTTGAAGGTTCAAACCTTTTTATTTATCAAAAGCTTTTTCCTTGTTGATTTAATAGGAGGGTTATGACTTAGTAAAAGAGGGAGGGCTACAACCATCAAAAACATCATTAATTCATTCTTCATTCATATCCCTTCCTTCCTTCTATCTTTCCTTCCTTCATTCCTTGCTTCCTTCCTTCCTTCTTTCCTTCCTTCCTTCCTTCTCTCATTTTCTAAGTTAAGGCCTGGCCACCCAGTTTAATGCGCCCACGACACAACCAAAACCAGCGGTTACCCTATAATTCAAGATGGCGGCCGAAGTAGAGTCACACGAGATCGAAGAAGAAAATGCTGGCGAGACGAAGGCAAAAATCAGCTATCCTTTATCAGTACTTTACTGTGGAGGTACTATACCACTAGGTCTTTGTCAAATGCTTCTCTTTCTCTGACTTTGGGAGCATTTTCAAAGCGAAACTAATTTTTCGATGTGTGTATTTTTTTCATGTCGTGACTCTACTGTTCATCTTCAGTATGTACTATGCCAATCGAGGTAATTATAGACAACTCTTCATAGAATTAAAGCATATCAGTAATTTTAAATTATTCCTTATTTGTTTAGGTTTCTTTAATATCATTTATTGAGATGAGTTCACCAGATTTCTAAATCAAATTCATTGCTGTATTTCTATTCCAAAAATTTCCATTGCCTTTTCTTCTTGTGTCGTCTTTCATTCTGTCTTTTCATCTTTTCCTTCTACTTTTTTCCTCCTATCCATTTTTTTTTGTTCTCTTCATTTTTCTCTTCTGTTTCCATTTTCCTCCCTTCTTTCCATTCATTTTTCCCTTCCATGCCATTTCCATGACATTTCATGGTCATACAAAATCTACTCAAGTACACCAATTATAAAATCTCTTCTTTTTCCTAACAGTATTGCGAGTTCAGCCCTGAATCTGAAAAATGTAAAGAATGGTTAATGTCAAACCATCCAGAAGTGTTTGATGACTTGAATAAAGGTAYAACYAGCATTCTGYTASACTTTCRCTGTTGTATMACYRGGTGGGACAATCACAACAGAKCCAGRCTYCAACTAGCTGAAAGCCMAARRTAAAWTTAGAATTTAGAAGGTGATGTTTGAGTTGGGAGGAAAACAAGATTACCTGGAGAACAACCCTTGAAACACAGGAGGGAATCAACAAGCAACTTGACTTGCATGTAACAACAAGCCTGGGAATCCAAACTCTTCTACCCACATTTGACACTCAGGGCCAGGAATTCAAACATGGGTCGCATTGATAAGTGGTGGTACATTAGTGGCACACACCACTTACACATTACTTGTGCTTCCCATGAGGCATTAGCCACCACCCAAGGCTAAAAATACATGGTAGTCATTCGATGGTCCAGTCCAGGAATTCAAACATGGGTCGCATTGATAAGAGGTGGCACATTAGTGGCATGTGCTTCCCATGAAGCATCAGCCACCACCCAAGGCTAAAAATAAATGGTAGTCATTGGATGGTCCAGTCAAATCTTTTCCTTGCCAGTCATTTTGACAGTAACATCATACCTAATAATTAAATATATTGACCAAGCTAAACCTAATTGTCTGGTTATAATATAATATTGGTAACTGACCAGCCATTATTTTAAGCCCTTAGCACCATTAATTTACCCAATCATTAATTTTAATTTTAATATAGTTAGGATAGTACACACACACTGATTGGTCGAAAACTGTCCTTTATTACTGAACAGAGCACAGTGCTGTGCCATCTGTGCATGCGAAGCGCTGCTAGTTCCTGGCCGTCTTTCTTTTTGCGTAAATAAATTTAATACCCAAATAAAATTAATAACTAATATGATTAAACAAATAAAACAGCTTTTTCGGTGCTCCTTTCAGTAATAAAGCACTTAGGAAGCGCTGAAGCCCTCAAGAAGTGTGAGAAGCACTCGCCTACAGTTTGTATACGAGCCATTGCATGTTTCTCCTTACACTTCTTTCTTACTTACACCACTTACTGTATGCTTTATTACTGAACGGAACACAGAAAAAGCTCATATTTTTCGTTATTTAAGAAATGAAACATCTTTTCCGTGCTTATCTGCACCATGCTCCGGTCACAACTAAAGCACAGTTCTTAGCCATAGTGATTAGATATTATAGAAAGACTTCAATAATTTTTGTTTTTTACTTCTTCAGCTGTTGATGGAGTGGGGTCATTGGATATCAGTGACAAAGATAAAAAACGACAAACTAGAGGTGGAAGAGGAAAAATAAAATTGCCAAAGAAAAAGGTTTGATATTTTGGGGATCTTTACAGTGCAGACTCTGACTCTGAATATTATACTCATTCAAGGCCAATCTCATACCCAGAGCCTGCGTTCCTTCAGGCAGGCCTGCGTTTCTTCACCCCTGCAGTGAAGAATGGGAGCTCTGGCATAATCCATTTTTTGGCGCATGCAAAATTTCTGGAAGTGAAATATAATCAATAAAAACCATGCTTTCAAACAGAGTTGTGTGTTAACTTTGGATCAAAATAAAAATTAGAAATTTAGGAACATATTTTTGTAATTTTTGGCAAGTCCTTGGACTCATGCGCTCTTATACATCTTTTTTTACATTTATATATTTATGTATATATTTTACACTATTATCCAATTACTGTGGGACTACACCAACTAAGGCCACCCAGACACATTTTCATACAAATTAGCCAACCAGTATTTAAACAATAGAAACTGTACAAATGTTCACATTTTTTCTCTAAAAAATCATATTACTTTATACATGTGTGTATGATCAGGAGAAAATAAGAAACAGTTTAAAACCCAGAATTCACTAATTCATCTGTTATGCAGTGTTAACAATGTGATTTGTGGATTTGATTTAATATTCGTTTGGGTGGCCTTGATGTAGTCCCACTGTAATATTTTCATTTTTGCTCATAGAATGCTCCAAAGTTAATCCAAATTTCAAGAACACAAAGAAATAAAAAGAAATACGTTACCATAGTAACAGGTCTTTCAACATTTGGTAAGGAACAATCTATTGTAATTTTTGTATATTGTCTGGGGTGCTCACCATTAGTACCATTCCATTGGTTTGGAAATTTGTTCGCTAATGATAAGAAAAGGGCAGGAAACTTTGACTTTCAGCAAATGGTACAATTGTCCATTGAAAGAACCAAAGAGAGTTTGAAAAGTAAATTACCTTAAACCAGAAGGCAAAATTTTACAGCAAACTTTCAGAATGACACATACCATTTTGTTTTGCCAACCAGAATTTCCGTTGTGGGGGAGGGGGAGGGGTTAAATGGAATTGCCCCAGATCATGTGACAGTGTATGTTATTGAATTGGAACTTACTGATTGGAAATACAGCTGAGTGCACATACTCCAGTTTCAAGTAATTTGATTGCACTCAGTTGCATGTTAAAATATTGAGCCATTCAACCAAAACCTGTGGAATGTTAACCAAGTTATATTTTTACATTCCTAACCATGCAATGGGCCTAATGAAAGGAAAAAAAACACAATAAAGGTGGTTTTTGTTTTTCTTTTTTCGCACATGGATTGCGCAGCCTGTTTGAAAATGCAAATCAAGTTTGATCATGATTCCGTTTCCAACTGACAAAATTCTCCAGGGTTAGGAGTTATATTTTCTATTGGGAACTTCATCTTTAAATATATAAAAAACTTTTTCTCTAGTGGATTTTTACTTTAAGAAAAGTCAATCTCCCTGTTTTGATGGATTTTAGACCCCTCTCCCTGAGTGTGTCTGCCCAGGCTAAGCATAACACATAATTATATTAGGGATATTTTTCATAATCATGACTTTTCTTTCCATATACAGATATCGAGCCCAAGAAAGCYGCAAAGGCCTTTGCTCAGCGGTTCTCTTGTGGGGCATCAGTAAGTGGTGAAGATGAAATTTCCATTCAAGGAGATGTTACAGATGACCTATGGGACTTCATTCCTGAAAACTGGAAAGAGGTACACTACAAATCCTTCATGTAACATGTTGTTAGGTTGTCAGTAGTTTGTCAGAAGGATGTCATTAGGGTGTTGTTGCAGTAAGTTGGCGGTAGAGGGTTGGTAGTATTCTGTTAGGTGGTTGGTGGGTTGTCAGTAGAGTGTTGGTGGGTTATCAGTAGAGTGCTAGTGGGTTGTCAGTAGGTTGTTGGTGGGCTGTCAGTAGGGTGTTGGTAGGTTGTCAGTAGGGTGTTGGAGGGTTGTCAGTAGGGTTTTGGTGGGTTGTCAGTAGGGTGTTGGTGGGTTGTCAATAGGGTTTTGGTGGTTATCAGTAGGCCGTTTGTAGGTTATCAGTAGGGTGACGTGTGGGCTGTCAACAGGCTGTGTGTAGGGTATTAGTGGGTTGTTAATAGGGTGTTGGTAGGGTGTCAGAAGGTAATCAGTAGAGGGTTGGTAGGTTGTCAGGCAGACATTGGTATGCTGTTTTGGGAACTATTGCAGAGATCATAATTTTTTATGAAATACATTTTTTTGCATTTTTTCTTGCCAGATTGATGAAGATAGTATAGAGGACTTGGGAGACATAAAAAGATGATAAATCTACCTGGATGTCCATAAAAATTTTCATTTCGCAGCTGAAAGCTCAATATTTACTTTTAAACACTCAGATAATTTTTCCTTTCCAATTTTCGATTCCCAACATTTGTTTTGTCCATGAATGCTAAAATCAACTTGTTACGTCTTATTCCTGATCAATATTTTTTGTTAAGTATATTGATGTCAGCAGAAATTCTTTAATTTTTTAGAGCAATTTATTCATGTTCAAAAAGAAACTGCTGATATAATATGATATAATATATAGCAGCCTGAGATGTGCCAGTAAATTAAATACATAAATGTGGCCTCAAGTGCTGTCTTCCTTTTTCTTTAGTTGCAATAGGAACACTAAGAAGAAAAGATGTTAAACCCAATACCTTTAGGAAATGTGGATTATTTAAATAACRMTATCCCTTGATAATTAATTATTGATAATCAATTAATAATCACAGGCCACTTATAATTAAAGTGTTTACATGCAAGGAGTTTTTTGAATGACTATGCTACTTCAAATTTGAAATTCTATTGCGCTACAGAAACAACCTCTGGGCTGATCAACGTCAGGCCAGATCTAACTCACAGATCAAACCTCACAAACCTCATCAAACTGGACTATGGAAAAAAAAGCATATTAAACTTGAAAATGGAATATGATTGAAAGTGATTGTGCTGATACTGTTTAATCATGAATTAACAATGTCATTAAGACAATATTTTCCAAACTATGCATAAAACACAAGAAATGTTTGACCCTTCACAGGGGCAAGTCCAGAAATTTAAAGGGGGTTTCTGAAATGAAGCAAGTGATGACATAGTGACTTCATCAATAATAATGTTCTGACTTTATAATATTCAATTTGTTCTTAGATTTATTTTTAGATTTGATCTTACGCAATTTATCTTTAGCCCAACTAAATATTCAAGAAAAAGCCATAATAATAGGGGGAAAAAACAAACACGAAAAAAATCAGGCAGCTTGGGGGTTGTCTGCTGCATCCATGGACCCCCCCCCCCCCCCCCCCCCCCYGGATCGGCGCCTGCCTAGTCATGCTGATTGATCAGGAATATAATACACTGTAAAAGGTCTGTACTACTGATAAAGATGAGGATTTTCCCACTTAAAGGAAATGATGTGAAATTCCCAAGTGCTTTCAGTTGATAAGGGATGACCCCTTTGTACGACATGAACTATATTATTATATATGCCTACGATTAGAGTGCAAAAACATATCCGTCAATATTAACAATACTAACCTAACACTATTTTATGCTAATCCAATTGTTTTCTTTTGTTTAACTAGCACTATTTTTAACAATTTAGTCATTAGTGTTTCACGAATATATTGTTTGCACTCCGCATAAAGATAATACCTTATACTCTACAAAGATTTGAACATGAATTATCATAGCCTGCGATATGGTTTTACCAAAATTTGGCCAGTTTATTTTGGGACAGACTGCTTTCAGCAGATTCAGGACAACCCCTTTGAATTTCTAATAACAACCATGAGCTAAAAATATCATCATTAAACTCATCTCATACTCTGCGATTAGCCGGCATAGCGGCTACGCAGGTTAACTCTGCATAAATATTATTATTATATTCCAGGTAATACGATATCTTCTTTTTTCTTTCTCCCTTTTTTCTTTCTTTTTTCTTCTTTTCTTTTTTTCTTTATTTATTTCTTTATTTAAATTCAGTATTAGATTAGGACTAATAGTACGAGACCGAGGTAGCTATTCTCATTTCTCCCCTCCCCTCCCCTCCCTTCCCCCTCTACTATATCCGACCGTAGTTGACTGGGAACAACAACTTTCTCTTCAAACGTGCCGATTGTCGGCAATGTTCAACATGTTGCTGAACTAAAAAGTTTATTTCCTCTAGAAAAAAGCCATATTGGGCCCTAAATTTAACACCAATTCTTAATTTATGTAACTTAATCTGTCCTTAGGGCTTCTCGAAGATTCCTGGGATTTTAATTTCAAAGTTTTGGTCGATAAAAAAAGCGGAAACCAAAGGAAAACATGGCGGCGTTTGCTCCTGCTTTTGGTCAAAGCCTTCGTTCAAGACCTCCTCGGAACCCAAACAATCAGTCTAACGACTCTCCAAGACAACTGGAATTCGGTAAAGCAATGAAGGACTTCAAAACCATGTTTCCTGACTTAGATGATGAGGTTATTGAGGCCGTWTTGAGAGCGAATAACGGCTTGGTTGACGCGACTATCGACCAGTTGCTTTCTATGGGCGCCGGAGATGACAACAAAACAACCGGAGGATTCCCTTATTTACCTTCATATACTGACTCAGGCCCCAAAGAACCTCCCCCAGCTTATTCTCCGAGAGAAGAAGAGCCTGAAAGTAGTAATTTTGAGTCAAGGCCTTTGCCGGCGAGGCCGTATTCAAACTGGAATCCTCCTCTCCTCGGGAATCTTCCTGATGATTTCCTTCGCCTCAAGCATGTTAATCCTGCTTCAAGAMCAACCRCAAGAAWAGAAYCATCTCCAAACTCAACTACCTTTAYTGACAGACGTGTCGATAGAGAATATGAACAGTTTTTGGAGGACGAAAAGCTTGCAAAGTTCTTACAAAATGAAGAGTTTGTACGAGAACTCAAACATGAYAGAGATTTTATGATGTCTCTAGAAAGAGGTGGGTTCTAAAATTATTTTAATGCCGAATAATATCGTAATGCTAAATACTGTCCTCGAAACGATACTTTAGAAATTGGATTTTTGATTTTGAATTATCGTTTTGTAAGATCCGATCTTCTTTTTATTAGCTCTAAGCGTGATTTCTCTAATATTTGTATTTGTTAGTTCAAGTATTTAAAGATCGACGTCATACGTCATACCTGAGATGTATTATTTTTAGAATCGTACCAGATCAAGTTTCGATTTGGCGAAAGATTATATAACAGTATTTATATTTTTGTTTAATGAAAAATGCATATATTGAGGATCTTAGTAACAAATCTAGATCTGATCTGTTTCTAGTCGCATTTTGTTAATTAAAGCTGTTAATTGAGATAATATACAACCGGACTTTAGTATTTCTAAGATTTTAAACACATTAGAGACTTCGCTGTTTCCAATTCATTGTTGGATAGGATTTGAGAAATAGTCACCTTCACAGCTCCCTGTGCCATCTTGAAAGGGAGCTGTTCCTATGAATTGAAGCAAGAGGAGCTACAGTATGCAATGATAGAGACCTTTCTTAACACCTAGGACAATATAGGTCAAGTCTCTATCATTGCAAGCTCATCATTAATCTCACTTCAATACAAAGGCATGGATACCTTTCAAGCTGGTGCAGGGAACTGTGAAGGGGAATATGCAACCCCTTCAAGGAATCAAGGGTTGCTTAGCCGTAGTGCACTCACTTCCTACCTCTTGGGTCTTAGGTTCAATTCCTTAACTCACCATCCCATGTGAGAAGTGTGAGAAGAGTTTGTTAGGTCTTCCCTTCATCATGATTTGATGTTTTTTCTCCTGTTCTCAAAAAAGAGCTAAATTTCGATTTGATCTGTGATTTAGCTGTGCCACTAACTTTGACTAGCCCAAAGGTTGTTTCAGGGTATATAATATTAAAGTTTGTAGGTTGGTTTTTGATTGACAACAGTGAAGAAGCTATAGCTGCTAGGATAAAAATTCAATCATAACAATGATCTGCTTTGTTTGAACAGATAAGCAAAGAAGTATGTTGCTCAATACCAACAAGGATGATGTAACTGATACTCCAATTGCTTCTGCTTCTTCAAATAAACCATCATTTGATTCTGGTAAGTGCAAGGCTTTTGATGGCGCACTCAATCATAGTAGTGCTGGACCATTTCTAAGATAGCAAACATGGTGCATTATGGTCTAGCTTGGGTACAAACATCTTTTGTTTAAATTGCCATATATGGTGTTTGTATCCAAGCTAGACTAGAATGCACCGTTTTTATTGAACTTGGAAAAGTCTCATTTGATAGTATAGCCACTATGTCAGTTGACTTGAATTTTGTTTCTTCTCTCATATCAACCATGTCTCTTGTTTTTTATTATCATGGGAAAGGATCCATACCACCTCGCTGTCATGTTTTGGGGCCATAGTCCTTTGTCTAACCATGATGGGTCCCATTAACCTAGTGTTGCTATGGAATCTAKAAACAGTGACACCAATGAGTGCTTGTTACCTATAAGTTCTTGGGATATCCAGTCTTTATTTCTCCACAAAACCTTACAGACAAAATTGCAATTCAGTGAGTAAGGTAGTTGCATTCTGATCAGCCCAGAGGGTGTTTATCCATAACATTCTTTATTTTGTATCCCCTATTGTGATAAGTTGTTTGGGGGGGGGGGGGTGGAAATCTTCAATTTTTTATTTTTTATTCAAAAAATATAATAAAATAAGAGGTTGGTAAAGAATATTAAATTACTCATTTGTTAGTGGTAAAGAAGCCTGGTGATGCAGGAACACTCATGTTTATTTTTTGTGATAATTTTTTTTGTAAGTATCTTACATATCATACTCTTTATCAACACAGAAGTACATTCAAGTAATCCAAGCAGTAGTGATCCAGCAGATCTGTCTCATCTTGGAGCAGTTGGAGGAGGAGGAGGACACATCAGCAGTAGCTCTAATCAACAAAATGATGATGTCGTATTGAGAGAAAAACTCAAACACATGGGAAAAAGTAAGAAAATAAAATCTATTTTAAAAAATGGTGTAAAGCTAACTTCTAAATGCCTGACATGTATGAATTTTTTAGACACCCGCAAAAAGTTAGACAAAATGGCAAGGATCTTTCACAGAAAGAARACTAGTCAGAGAGCCAAGTATCCTTTTGACTTGAAATTAATGGTTTSCAATCAACAAAAACAACAAACAAAAGCAGCATAGGCAGCACCTTCTACTCAGATATTTTTAAGATCCCAAGCGTCAGTCCAGCTACAAAAACCATGACCTTCTGCACAACAGACAGGTGCCAAACCAACTGATCCAACTGGGTGTCAGGTTAATCGATCCAAGGAGAATATGTCGATGGCTGTCATTGTTTGTTGATAAAAAAGAGACTAATGAAAAATCTACCACAGAGATCCCAAGATTATTATGCCCATGATAGATTGTTACATTGGTGGCCTTGTTAGTTGTCAAGTTCAAGTACAGATGCAGGGAGAGGGAAGTCTCTGGGAATGCAAATTATAAAGGTTAAGAAACTCCTTGCAAAAATGTGTCCCTTGGTTGCATTTGCCACCCCCCCCCCCCCCCCCCCCCCCCCCCCCCCCCCCCCCCACCTCTCATTAGTACGAGATGAGTGTTTATGGTAAGAAAATGACATTGGTACATTGGTAGTATTTTGGTCACAGACAGTACCTCTAAAAAAGTTCCTTGAATCTGCCACTGCAGCTTACTATGCAGACATCCTAAGGCTGTTGCACACCTCTTCACTCCCCTAAAGATTAACGGTAGGCTAGAGGGCACAGTAAAGAGGCAGAGCAATTTCATGAACATTTAAACTTCAGGATGAATGTTTCCATTAACACTATATTAGTCTCATATCTGGTGGAGCTGCATCTACTACCAACCTATTGGAGGAGTATGAAGATGACGATGACGGTATATTAGTGATTATACATATTGTGTTAATAATTGTGACCCAGACAATCAACTACACTTCCAGGTGTCTGGGTCTTTGGTTTCTGTCAATCAAATTTCAAACAGTCTGAGTTAATAATTTTGTGATTGACAGAAGGCACAAACCCAGGTCTGGTTGGAAGAAGGGTGGATAGCACTATCCAACAGATAAACCCTTATCCAGTGTATAATTCAATGCTGTTATCCAATGAATTTATTAACTGGATAAGATTTATCTGTTGGCAATAACACTATCCACTCCTCATACAACCAGAACCAGATGTCTTGGGCTGTGTAGGTGGCATTTTAAAAAAAAAATCTAAAACCAAAAAATGGTATGTTAAGTTTTCTTTTTTGAAGGTAATAAACTAGAATTTTGGCAATAGATAAACCATCCATCACTGATTCAATTGTTTCGCATTATATGTTTATGCACGGAAAGAAGCAAAATAATTAACAGAAGAAAAAGAAAATCTTGTGATTGATAGATCGATTTCGCTGATGTCATGGTAAAATTTTCTGCTCCTTATAGATTGAATAAAAGGCCAAGGGCGGATCCAGGGGGGGGGCAAAGGAAAAAAAAACGATTCTTTTTTATATTACTTTCCGTTGTGTTGACGGAAGAAACTCAATTAGCCCCCCCCCCCCTAAAATTTTGGCTAGATCCGCCCTTGAAGGCATTCCCTTACCCTTTGGATATCTCTATAGCACAACTATTTCTGTGTTCAAGTCTTGAATTTTTTTTAATATATCTTATTTTACATGTGCTATTATTTGTTCCTTTAAGATGAGCTATTAAATCATATGGCTTCTGGTCGCTTGGAGATAATGAATGGAGGAGGAGAAACGGATGATAATGAAATGGGAAATAGGAATAGAGGTCAAGCAGCTTCAAAGGTAGAAAGTATTGCCTTAACGACAACATCCTATCCCCGTCGTTTTAGAATGAGATATTTTACATAGATTACTTTATTTATTTATTTATTTTTTGTTATCATAGGACTCCCTCGAAGCACTCGATTCACACCAAGTCAAGAAATACGACCCTATAGTATTCTACGCCGAAGACAATGAATTTCAATATAAAACAGAGAACTAGTGAATATGATTTACAACAAAAACTTTTCCCTTGTGCAAATGGCCCTAGTTTTTGCTGAATGTGTTATTGTATCTACAGGGTATGCCAAGGATAGATGTCTTCAAGTTAGGAAGTTTTGTGTCATTAATCTAGGGAACCTAAGGTTCTGTGACCCATCCATCATGTTACAGGAAAGGTCCAGGCATGGAGCCATGGAAGGATGGGTGCCTTCATGATTACCATTGATTCTACCCTCCATCAGTTACAGGGTAGGAAGGTCCAAGCATGGAGCCATGGCAGGATGGGTGCCTTCATGATTACCTTTGATTCTACCCTCCATCGAGTTACAGGGTAGGAAGGTCCAGGCATGGAGCCATCGCAGGATGAGTCCCTTTTTGCCCTGGCTCAACTTACAGGGAAGGTCCAGGCAGGGCAGGATGGGTTTTCTTGCTGGTCTGACTTGATTACCATTGATTCTACCCTCCATCACGTTACAGGGTAGAAAGGTTCGAGGATGCAGCCATGGCAGGATGGGTGCCTTCATGATTACCATTGTTTCTACCCTTATGGCCTTTATGGCCCACAGTTATGCTGATTCATCCCTTTTCTCAAGGAAATCCAGGAAGTGGAAAATGTGACAATAATAGRATGTGCTGCAAGACATACAAGTCATTATTTAGGGAAAATAGATGAAGAGGATATTAACGGATGTTGATGCAACGACGATTTTTTTCCGTAGCACTTTGCTGGGCAAAAGTAACAACCATTTGAAAAGAGAACTACTGTTCTTGCTGATAATTACACAGGAATTGCAGGAAGTTATTTTTAAATTTAGTGTCTACATATCTAGAATATTATTAGAGTAGACTTGCCTCAAGTCGACCTCTTTTGTCTCTCGCGGGAGCTTTTAAGCATCAGCGAAGCGAGACCTTGTCGAACGCAACGAGCGAGCGACAAAGTTAAGCAGCGGGCTTTGCGAAAAACTAGAATAAGAGTAAAACTTAACAATATCACTTATTGCTTTTTTACTTCCGTCTTCAAATGTTGTCATAAAGTTCTTTCTAAAAGCTATGACTCATTAGCAATATTGCCGATTCACAATGATAGAATCGCAGTTTACAGAATGATTTTCCATTACGGCATGCTTCCCTCAAACTTTGAAATGCAACTGGGAAAAAACATCAGAAGCTATCTAAAGACAGTCGTTAAAATCCCTTCGGTTTTTCCGCACACAAAAAAATACAAAGACATGGGTGCCATATTGGTTCGTACACGAGCAAATATGGCGTTAATGACGTCATATGATAAATTATAATTCTGAATTCTGAAATTTCTATTWTATAGAAACATCATTATTCTCTGTACAGCATGTGTAATCGTGATTTTTATTTGAATTTGTGGGTTAGAAATAAACTATTTGGAAGAACGATTTGCTTGACTGAAAATATCCTCGGAATGAAATGCAAAACTCAACWTTCAAATGGCTTCTTGTATTGAAGCGCTGTGATTGGTTAATGGTTTCTCAATTTCTATTGATCCAAAGCGGTTTCCGTAATAACTGTTCTAATCAAATCACTTCCATCCTTTGTTAAAATGTTTGTTTTTTTTTCGAAGATATGTTCAATATCTTGTGTGAAAACAAATTTATCTTTACCGATGTGCTAAAGGAAAGGATCGTATTGCAAGATTAAGCATCACCTACATATTCTAATTGAACGATAAGGCTGTACTGATTGATTTATAACTCGATCCGGCCAACAAACTTTAAGATCTAATTTCCATTTAAAGCCAGAACAGCAAAGAAAGTTTCAAATTATAAATATATATTATATATTGATAATTATCTTGTATATTTTAATCTTTTATATTATCATATGACCCGTACGGCCCTGCTCGCGCGCTCTAATAAAACCATTTGAAAAAAGTCACGTGATGGGGGCCGGACGGGTTGACGTAAGCGGGCCGGAAAAACCCGTATGGCCCTGCTCGAATCCGCGCCCTTTATTTTTTAATTTCTTTTATTTTCGTGAGGGTCATATGATAAAATGCTTATTGACTGAGTTAGGTCGGGCCGTACGGGAAAATATTTGGCTCTCGGTCATTTGTACGG
>NW_022259359.1:172783-205034 GCF_009602425.1 Actinia tenebrosa | reverse complement strand
AAAAAAAAAAAAAAAAAAAAAAAAAAAAAAATCCGAACATACTATTAACTGTTTTGAACGCAATCCATGATCAAATATCAAATTTTCTAGCTTGGGTTCTACATTGGACTTCCTGTGTCTTTACAGGAAGGAACCATAGGGTGCCCAATAATATTGTTTTAAAGAACTTCATGGGACGCCATATTTGAATTCTATAGGAAAACGAAGGCGTGCAAAAAAAAATATTTTACTGATTTTTGCTTGATTTTTTCATTTGCTTGTATTGTTTGGTACACTTCCTTGGTCTCGAAAAGAAAAGATTCGATGGATGAGATTTTTTCCAAATATYATTATTCTCTTTCGCTGTATCTCAATTGGGCTACCTGTGGAGAAAACTATACTCGTTTCAAAGCGTGGAAATCAAGAGTTTCTCCAGTCATGGATGCAGAAATGGGTTCATTTTATTTTCATCTATATTCTACTTCAYGACATCTTGATTTTAACGCAGAGAGCCAACATATCAAGAATAGAAATCGCGCTACATTTTTTGCTTATTAACATTTGATTTTATTTAAAAATACATTGTGTTTTAAGTTAACGTATTATTATATCATTCGCGGTGGATGGAAATAAAATTTACAATTTTAGCTTGTTCGGAATCTTGCCTCGTCTTCTTTGTTTTCGTACCATGGAAGGTTAAATTCGTCTTTCTAGAACACAAAACACATTAGAAAATGTTTAGCAAGCTATCAATTATCCAAGATAAAAGATGATAATGATAATGATGATGGTGATGATGATGATGATGATGATGACGATTCTTTGATGATAATGATGATTGTGGTGGTGAAAGATATGTAAGTCCTGTTGATATAAAAGGTTAAACCATGACAAGAAATATAATGGAAATCCTCAACCAGGCGACAAAACTGAAAAAAAAACATTCAAATCGCTCTGTCACTCGCTCTTATTACAGAAGAGCAAGTGACAACAGAGCTCGCTGAATTTCGAGTTGACCCTTGTAGTAAAGTAAAACACTCGTTTTTTCACACGAAAGTACGATTAATAGGAGTTGAACTGGCATTTTATTTACAATCACTGTCATTTCAAAATCATCTACCTGTCATAGTCAAAATTTCCCTTAATTTCGACATATAGCTATCGTGCTGGGCCTTGTAAAGAAAATAGATTCCCATCCATACGTCAATGACGCGGCATTGAATGTGACGAAAATAGACTAGGATTACGATGTAGACCGTTTTGATATTGCCGTACGATACACTGAGCTGGCCTATTTTAAACAGATATCATCGGCTTTTTCCAATTCATGTTAGCATTGACGTGTAATGAACTTTAATATCAAGAAAAACAACATCAYTATCAAAGGCACACGATATAGTTCTTCGATTTTATCACGAAGGATTTCTAGCGCAACACAATCCAGTCTGATTCATCCAGACATTTGAATGCATTTTTACAAAAAACAAAACCAACATTTTATRAGATTAGTTACAAAAGGCTTTTCCGATAGTGGTGAACGGATATTAAAGACATGTTTAATTAATGCAGTAYAATTCATCATATTTCCTTTAGAAAGTAAGTCAATATTGTCTGTATGGTCGCAGTACTAAATATTCATTGTCGTGAACGAATTGTGCAGAAAACCTACGTTAATAGTGCTACAAAGATAAATATTCTTTGAAAAAAAAAATGTCATTCACCATCAGATTTTAATCAATCGAGGTTAATTACTTTGAAGTTGCTTTAAACCGCACTAATTCTGAGTGTCTCAGTAAACTAAATGGCTGTAATTGATTTTGCTGAAATCTTTCCCTTCACTAAAATAAATTTAATACATTAAATTGTATGTATATTTGTAGTTTGTTGTTGAAAATTTAGGCGTCAAATCTCAGCGCACAACAAAGTTAAACATTCCTCGATATATGTAATCAAATTTACATCGAACTTACAGATTATTTAGAGTAGCAACGTATTCTGCATCWTTTTAATCCTCTAKGAATCCTAAAACAGTCAAATAARAATTTGCAAGTAGAAATAGATTTTTCCCAATCAATTGAATGTATTTCCTGAATTTTATGGCGTGAGATTTACGCACTGTGTTCTCTWACTGAAAACTTGCCATCAAGTAATRAMCGTTTTTTGAGCTGYTTTMCCCWTAGCATTTTYAGTGATGTASTGTAGTCCATGTGTCGACGGAGGTAGAACCTGATTTATTTAAGTTTGGTGATTTTACTATGAATACTTCTAAGCATTTTTTATTTATAGTTCTTATTCATCATGATTTTGGATTATCAAGACARAAGGTCATGATTCGGCTTAAACTTCCAACACAAAGAATCATTTTTTCTTTCCATTTCGAAGCCGTTGTTAATTCATTACTTCCTGATTCTCGCGATGATTGCGCGCTTCTTCTACCAACAAATCAAACTAATAGAAAGCCTTGGTTCAAATATATATCAATGATTCTAGTCACTAAACCGCTTCTTTGATTAACGTAATATGTACAGTAATGATTTAAAAGACCACAATCGTACCTTCATTTGAAGTAATAAGCTTAAATCGATAAGGCGCGAACATTAAAACACATTTTGATAACGAGTCATTTTATTGGAATTTTTATATTTTTTCGTTTCAATTTATATTTTTACACCAATTGTTRATTATTGTTAATAGTAATATGATTTATTCCTGTTGTAAAGCACTGTCAGCATATGTAAATAGCGATTTAGAAGTCATTAAATTATTATTATTAACATTATTAAGAGAATTAATAGACTTTATACTGACGATACGTCCAGCAAATAAGAGAGTATTCATTATCGTTACTGATAGTGGTCGCCTAATCAGGCGGATTAGCACCTGATGGATTTGGAAAGCTCAGCTAGCATTTGATGTCAGCTAGACCGCCGACTTGACAATGCAAGAGATTAATCCTCCATCAAGATAGCAAAAATGGAAGACATTTACAGAGCTATTTAAGTAGTCACGAAGAACATTACCGGGGACGTGATAGCAGTAATGGTTGTCGGATRTAACTTCGTTGGCATGTGTGCCGTGTGGGGATATGTGGGAGCTTATCACCAGCTGTCCAGTGGCGGATCCAGGATTTTTCTAAGGGGGGTTCCGTTTCTTAAGTGAAACTGTGTATAATTCTCTTTTGTTTAGTCGATGTTTGACAAAAAAATTGGCTCTAATCACCTAATTTACTATCTAGTAACGGACCAAGCTATAATAACACGACCCAACGCAAACCTACTAATATTTTTTTATTAAAATTTATATAAGACATATTCCTATTACCTAAAAGATCAAACCTTCAAGGGGGTTCCGTGGACCCCTTCGACCCCCACTGGATCCGCCACTGCTGTCTGATGTTAAACATAATTTTACGGAATTATAAAATCTCGTATCTTTATCAATAGATTCTACCATATCCTTTTACACGTGTTTTCGTGATATTCCTGGCTAATCCCTCACYGATCGCGTCACTGATCCACGATTACATTATTTCTCCATCTTATCATGAAAGGAAATTCAAGTGCGATTTTTTTTAAGTAAGTCGTTAGAGGTTACCTGTCTCAGTACAGGAGCTGTTTAAACTCTCTAAATTAAAGCGGATTTTTGATTTTCGATTCATTATAACAATAACATTGATCTAACTTAAATCATGGTTTAGAAAACTTTTAAAAAAAATTTTTATCCTAAAATATCATGTTCTTAGTCCGAGTTGTGACGAAACAACGGATCTAGATTTTTCGGTCGTTTTTTATTTTCTTCTACTGTAATTGAATTAATAAATGTTTTTCAGTAACACTTCGAACTTCTTGAAATTTSACAATCAGCTGCATGATTCATAAGTCAGTTTTGTCAATAAAAAATTGAGTGCCTTTSAGAAGCACTTTTCCTGTCGTTTGAACTGGTAAATCTTGTTCAATGTTCGTCGAAGACTCACTGAACAACAAGACGACGAAAGACTTATCCTTATGTAAATAATAACGGTTTTTCCTAAGTTTGCTGATCGGGTTCTTTTTTATTTATACTTTGATAATTTCTTTGTTTTACTTTCTATAGATAATGTAAATTTTAAATTTTTTTTCTAATTTCGTATTCAATCTTTTTTACAAGTTTTACTCAAATTTACACTCGGTAGTTTTTCCCTCTTCAAAATTAATTATGCCTTCTGTTTCTGTTATTTCCAGGCGAAGAACTTTCCCAGAGGTAGAAAAAAATACTGTTCTTTTGTTTTTACTTTCAAAAATTTATTTATTTTGATTAACAGAACACACTTATAATTTAGTACTTACGTCATTATTCCTAAACATTTCTGCGCTACTCTTCCAAGAAACATCCTGATTCTTTCCATCTAGTAACTAAAGAGACGCTGTCGTTTTCAAAAAGCATTGCGACTTATCATAGTGACTCTGTTCTTGATCATTTCGTATTTTATAACGGTAATGGAAGCTTTAAAATTGTCTATTGCGCGGTCGATTAAAAGCTGTACTTACAGTGTCTTCATCCGTTCTTTTTAAAGACGGTTTTTGAAGGAGAAAACAATCGAATGTATTTAAAATTCATTCAAAAATCATTTCTTTTAATCTAAAACTTAGAATTACTCYATTTCTTAGCCAAAAGGACGCGTGTTTTGTGTTAATCATCAAGATTATAGATATAATCGAAAACTATACTGATTCACGCGTGTGACACGAACAATGCTTGACAACGGTATTTTCGCACAGTGTGGTTCTACTTTTCGSGGTTTCCCAGGAAATTCCTTCTGTGAAGAACACTAAAGAAAGCTTTATTTCCTCTGTATCTTTACAGATCTTGGATATATTAAAAATGTAACGCTTGGAAACGCTTTCTTATGAATTTACTAATAATTTATTTGAAGGCTTTTTTCCTTTTATGGAAGTTTCTAAAAGATAACTTTCGCTTGTTTTTTTAATTGTATATTTATTTATTCATTTAATTGTTTTATTAAGAAAACGTCACTATTATCTGCATCCACATTCTGTAATTTAAGATTAGCTTTAAGAAAAAACTGATAAAAATAACAAAAAAAAATATGATGATATGAATAAATAAATGAATATACGAATGTTAAAACCTAGTTACTAACGAAGTCCTACCTCTTAATCATTAATTCATATTTCTACGCAAGTTTCCTTTCTACTTTTATTAAATATACAAAACTCAAAGTAGTACATTGCATTTGTTTTTGTTTTGAGACCCAATATGCCCCCATATTGTCGTCAGACCATGGTTCTTTTCTTCACCAAACATTCATTTCCTGCACACCTGTTTTCAACTCGCCAAAAAGTGTTTTGAAAACATTTATCATTTACCTCAAAAAATCCTTTCCCAAATTATAAAAGTTTTCTTAATGCCATAAATATTTAACTATGTTTTGTACAATCTAATACGGTCAGCCTTTACCGTTATATTGATTTTCTTTTTCTTTTTCTTTTTTGTGTGTGTCGATAGGTTTATTTAAAAAAAAGTTGTTTTGACTTCCTTGCTGAATATTTTTACGGTAAATAACGTTTGTGTCGGTCTTTCCTTTCTTTACATAAAGTAGAATGACAGCTTTCAAGAGTTCGAATAATTTAAGAATTTTACTTAGGTATTTTGCTTCGGGGTGAATGTGGTAAATAATAGAGTAGTATATTGAATTAGAAGATGTTATCTTCATTTTTATCCTTCCTAATGATTTCCTAAATTAAAATCTACAAAAGAACAATGAAATTAAGGTCTAACAAGCGAAACGTTTTTGTTATTTGTGTTGAAAATTGAGATTAACGAAAGAGTAAACAAAGAATAACGAAAATTGATGAAGACGTTGAAAATTTCTGTACCTTTAAATTTGTGTCGGAGTCTTTGTGAAATTCCCTACGCCCTGAAAACCATTGACGCCACGCTGAAACGCCGGGCGTTTCATCCGGAGTTGGTGGTCGACGCTTCATTCTCAGTGCTCCACYATGAACGCCTGCAAAGCACCAGTTCATCCCAACAACTAATGTTAGAAAAAGCCCCATATAATGGCAGTAAGTTTGAAGTTTCATTTYTGTGGAATTTGGTTCGTTGTGTTGTTGAGGAACGAGGTATTCGAATGACTGGACGCGCCGATGATTCTGTCTGAAGTTACGAGAGGTTTCAGCTACTTATATTGAACAAGGCGACCAACCGATGGGGTTGAAATTAACGGAAATCCGGCCTCTGATAGGTTTGTAATCGTTTCTTGGCCTTATCAAAGCTGATAGCTGATTGGTGGACCTGGCTTTATTATCATAGCTAATCGACTGAAAACTGCCTTGGTGCGTTATTTATTATTCCAATTCTGTTTTCTTTATTCCCTTTTTTTTATTCCTTTCATGTATACATCCAAAGCTGTAGCAATAATATATACACCACAGTTTATGCATATTTGGCTAACCAGAACAAATATCAGTAAAGGAAGTAGATCATATATTGGTGAAGTTTTTTTACAATAAAACTCTACAGAAATTTCGAGTAGTTTTTGAAATCTTTAAAAACCAAATATATCCTTTATACTTTACTCGTGTGACTTTTCAAAGATTTAGATAAAATTTTTCATTTAAACTCACTCCGTAAAACTTGAATAGTCAGTAAGTTTGAAGTTCAAAAYCGCCCAAAATGTTCTACCAGAAGTTTACTTTAATCCACAACTTGGGTGCAAAAGATTTTTCTTACATCATTGAATTAAAAATACATTTTGCTCACGGTGTTTTGCTTGTGAGCTTGTCTTTTCATTTATATATCTTTACTGAGTTATCTTCTAGTTAAACCACTTTAAAACTCGTAAATATGCCCTAAKCATCTTCCATAAAACGGAAACATCCGCGCTATAAGCAATTATTCATGGTCAAAAGCGATAAACTTTGACATATTGTCGACTTTCAAGTTTCCAAAAAATTGGTTTTCATAGCCGGGTGATTCTCACAGATCACAACAATTTCATTTTCTGATATTTTATGTCAAACCCAYTCTTAAATCAAGCCGTAGTGACTACATGTTAATGGTTTTGTACCAGCAAATTATGGATGATTTTTACAGAATTACTGATAGCGTGTTTGTATTTTCTGGTTTGACCAACTCGCGATCGACACCAACTTGATGCCAGAACGAAAATGGGAAAGGTATTTTTGATTGGTACCCTTGCCTGATGTTTCTTTACGAAAAACGCTTTATAACTTCGTCCTCTTAAGATAATTATTATAATTTACCGCCCTTTTGTTCAATGAATTACGTTCTAATTTGGTGTTATTTTCATAGATTATAGAATGTTACATTATAATAAGAGGATGTCCCATGCACGTGTTTGTAAGTTTCATGAACCAAAACAATTTTATAAACCAAAATTAAAACGCCGTGGAATAAACTGGAAAAAAAAAAAAAACAATTAAAAAAAACCCAAGGTATTTTATAAAAAAGTTAATAAGTTTCTTGGCAACAAAACAATTTGTTTTTTCAGTGTGACACAAATGAACATAATGAACATTGTCTCACTAAAGAAACGCTAAAAAAGTGACTTCGTAATTAGCCATTCCTTTATCTGTTTTTATCTAAGTTGACGACGTGTTTCGCTGCAGGTGAAGGAATAGATAGCCTTTTTCTGTCTCCAGTCATATTTCTGTTCATATCTGATMTTTTTATCTTATGTTATATTGTGCTTTAACATGAGTTAAATAGATTTATGTGACCTATAACTACTGGCTTAATAAATCATCACAGTCGAATTGCTCTTTATGTGTTCTTCCATTTCGGCAACAACACAAGATGGTATAATTGAGATAAGAGTGTTTTAATAAATGGTGCACAGCTGTATTAGTGAGTAGGGCAATTACCACGCTGAAATAGTACAGTGTTATTAATTCTGTACCACTGGTTGATCACAAGAAGGAGGAGTAGAAGAAGAAGGAGGAGAAGAAGAAGAAGAAGAAGAAGAAGAAGAAGAAGATGCGAAACAAGAACAAGTAGTGAATTCTTAGCTTGTACAATAAAGAAAATATAACCGTTAAAAAAGTAGATCAAGAACAAGAACCGGAAATTAAGAAGAATGAGAAGTCGAAGGTGAATTCGAAGACGACTGAAGACGAAGAAGAACAAAGGAAATGATGGGGAAGAATGAGAAAGAAGAGGAAGAAGACTAGAAAAAAGAAGAGAAGAAAAGAAGAAAAAGAAGAGAAGGACCCAAAAAGGAGGCGAAAAGAGAAAAAATAAATTAAGAAGAGAAAAGAGCCGGAAAAGAAAACAAAAACTCTTTTAATAATGCAAAACTGAAAAAACAAAACGCATAAGTTTCCCTTTTGTCCTTTTTATTTCATTCTGAAGTGAAATAAATCATCAGTCAAGCACTTATTTATAAAATACGATCTCCTTTCATAAACACTTTCAATTGATCTGTATATGTGGTGGGCTRTTGCCTTTGCCCGATAACCCTATACAAACGTATACCACGCGCGATCCTTGGTGAGACTCTTTCTCTTGAGAGTAAAAATAAATAAATATTGAAATATTGGCCCACGACACGACGAGATAGCCAAAAGTTATATTTAGAATCAACTGTACTTCAGCATTATTCAAATCAAGCTATTTTGGGGCTAGAATTCACTCCTCGACGCAATGCATTTTTGAGATGCTTTTCTACTGTTTAGCTGAACATAATTTCAACCGGGTTTAATTTAATTAATCGAAAAATAAGGAAGCTGAGGGATGAGTTTGTCTCCTCATTTTGACAAGTTTAGCCYATCACTAAAAATTCTTCAAAATTCTGTCTTCTGAAAAAAAAACTTTTGCGTAATTAGAAATGTGAAGTATTCAATATTTTTCCTGTAGACAAGGGTTTCTTTTTTCAATAAAATACAGCTGTTGTTTGGTACTATCTAATCCTATAAGAATGCYCATAAATGAATATCACCTCTCACAATGTCTATAGGAAAACACAGCAGGGGAGTAGAAAACCTATGTAATGTAAAGAGAACAAGGGCGCCGACATGTGGATAAGAAGGAGGATTTCCAAATGGGTGTCCAATATCTTGCCAATTAGACTATACGATAAATGAATCTTATGAACAAGGTACTAACTATAATATTGAGATAATATAGTTGTATTTGACAAAACATCGATCGGTTTTCAGACTGATCACTCAGATACGATTGATAACTTAAATAATTAAATAATTTGTTTATATATAAGGGGGAAAAGACTATTCGTGGACATTAAGAAAAATATTAAACAGCTTCGCTTTGAAGATAGCYAGCAAAAAACCGAAGTGGCTGGTCTTTAGGCACTTCAAAACTGACCTCTTGGCTTCTAATTGGGCAGCCAGTCACGTACCTAAAAAATTAGGAAATTAAGATAAGGGTATTGAAATGGGAAGTCAAGGACTAAATTTTGCGATTACATGAAAATAAAACCCTTAAAAATAAAAAAATTGAGTCCAATTCAAAATTGAATTAGTTGCATGAATTTCTTAAAATTAAATTGGGCGTTTCACTTTGTCTTCGTGGTTCAAAGTTAAAAGCAATGTAAAATATTTCTTTAGTTTTTTCTATTCTTCATTGTTTATAAAATGGTCCCGAAGCTTGAGAATATTTTTCAAGTTGTTAAACACGGATGCTATCAACGGGTTTGTTATACTTCAACAAGCTAAGAATCAGGTGAATCACGTCCTTGGTKAAAGATCCCGACTCTTTTTCTCATGTCAGTCATTAAGGATTTGCCCTTTGTTATATTGAGAATAAAAGTGACCTTTCTTTTGGATAATTTAATGTTTGTCTTAAAGAAAAGGCAATTTTCAAGGCGCCATATTTATTTTAACTCCAAACTGTTTTGCTTGTTTTAGTCGCTATGATCACGGGGTCATAATTCAAACATGGCGAACTCCATAACAGCTGCTTTCTTAATAATTCTCATACTCTTGCAATGGGAGCCGTTATACGGAAGGACAGAGTATCTAAGAGATAATTTTAAAAGCTCCAAGGCTTATGGAAAAAACGGGAAAATTACAAAACGTTGGGAAAAGGATCCTAGCCATAAATTAAACACAGAAAGCTGTCGCACCTGCCAAGATAGCGTCGAAAAGGTTTGGTTTTGAAAGCAATATGTTTTAGCTTGTTCAGTGTTGATTTGTGAAAAACAAATACGCAAAAACCATCTTTTCTGGGACATGAAGTGTATTTATGTCCGTTTGAATTCACGGATCAGTAATCGATAGGACCATTACGCTTAAGTTTTGGCAAATAATTGCAAAGTACTGAAGCTGAATTCAGTAAATATTGAAAGACAGTCGCTCGACCGTATTAGCTCAGCTCTACTTAAAACAAAACAAGGAAAGATGCCCGCTTCAACTCGACTGAAAACGTACTTCCGTTACCTGATCTTAGGGCCCATTTAAAGCGTCTTTAAAAATCTTATTTATCTCAACTTTTAAGAGCCTAGATAGACAACCCAAGATTCTATTAAGAGTCATAGTCCTCAAAATGGCTTATATTGAAGAATTTTTTTCTCTTTGAAAACAGGTGTTTATATAATGTTAATTCATAAGAAGACTGAACTTAAATTAAAAGAAGTAATTTCCGGGAGCATTTAGAAGTCTCATCTTTAATATAAATATGAAATGCTGAAGATTTCTTCAGTTAAATCTGATTTTTATTTATTTTTTATGTTCTAAGTTATATATATATAATTCACTGCCCCAAAGTTTTGTAATAATTACTTAAATTTAGTCATAATAGCTTGCTGAAGGAACGAATGTTGTTGTAGGAATACCACCATCTTATTCAAATGATAACCCACTGAAATGCAATTCGAACACAGACCGAAAAGCATCACTGAAAAACGTTGAAAAACTCAGCTTTTCAAAACTAGAAATCCCCATCTCGGCCATCGTGATGTAGTAGTTGATATTTCTTTCTAGCTCCATCTTGTCTCTCTCGAGCTCCCGTGACCGCGTGCCTTTAGGATTCTGAAGTGCTAGACATAGCATTCAATGAGTAATTGAAATCATACACAACTTTTCTGCTCTTRCCAATTAAACGGCAAGATAACGATAGCTTCTGGCAATAGAAATTGTTTAATATACTATGCTAGCATCAGCTTTAACTAAGCCTGCGCATGCGTACAGCCAAACCTTTCTTTCGTATCGTCCGTGGGAGAAAAGTCGGTCCGGTTGCACGCAGACTACCTTTTATTAACTCTGCAAAATTTAAAGCTCCCATAAAATAAAGCTTTTTGAATCCCACCAAAGCCTTTTATCTGTCTAGCTAATTGTGAGCTAATATCAAATTCAATCTCGTACCCAGAGCCTTTATTTCTTACTGCGCATGCTCGACGAAATAAATAGGCTCTGAAAAACTCCAGTATTTCCGACCTCGTGATTGGTTCTCAAGAAAACAAAGGATGACTCCGGAAGTAAAAATTACTTCGATGCAAAATGGCGATTCCGAGCACAAAAACTTGTATGAAGAAATATCATGACAGCAGCTAGTATTTGGCGATTCAATGTTATTCATTTTGAGTAAAATAAATTGCATTATAGTTTAATTTGAATGTAAATATATTTAAGTCAAAACTCAAGAAGTTAAAGGAATACAATTCGAAAAACACCCAGATTTGTGCAAAATGTCCGTATCGTGTATGTATGCGAAACAAATTGTGCTAAAGTTATCTTTAATACTATGTAGTATATCATTGCCATTTCCCCTGTTTGTCACTAATTAGTCATTACACATTAGTGCTTATTAAAGCTGTTTAAGTTTGAAAGAAGAAGAGCGCTATTCACGTTATCTTAGATCTTAAGGCCGTCCTTAATCGGCCTATAGCACGAACATTCGACCATTAATCCATTAACTTTGGGATTTTATTAGTTCTTCCTGTCGTTATCGTTTATTATGTTGCTGCTTATTTATGAACCGACTGATGTTTGGGCATACATATATATATAATGATAAATTATCTACTTCGAGTAAATTCAGATCGATATTAACACCTTAATAGTACGTCGGGCGCACATAATCATTTGTAGTTATCAATAAAAAGTGCTGAAGATTTGATATCGCTTTTTCAGGTTGATAAATGAAGATCTCGATGACTGATACGAAGTTTTAAGGCTCATTTACACGGGCGATTCGCAGCGATTTGAAATGCGTTTTTTGCTTTAATTTCTGGTCATATCGTCAAGATTGCTAAAGGATTAACTGGTAAAGTTATCCCAACACCAAGATTACCTGGACAACAAGAAGAAACACAAGACAARAGCTTAAATTTTCGAAAATCGCACCTCAAAACGTCGCAACAATCGCTCGTGTAAACGAGCCTTAAGGAATTGCATAACCATTATATTGGAAAATTAATTGGGGTGGGATCACTGATTAAAAAATCGTGGGAGAGGAATATTAAAGGACCTGTCAGTAGATAAAGTGCGATGAAGAACCTATAAGTACCCAACTAATTAGGCCCCGTCCTCACTATGACGGATAAGTTTGAATCCGAATTTTTATTTATTCGGTTAGGCCTACCGTCCACACTAGTCCGTGCGAATCCGGAACAATTCTTCACCGAAAACGATTTTTTTCGAATACGGTCTCCAGAGTGGAACAATTTGAAAACGCCGGCTAGCCGTATTATTGTGGACGGAAAACATTTCGTATCCGAATTTTTTCGAATACGATGGCGTCATGATTGTCATGGGAACATGGCGGGAAGGCCAAAAATTCGCTGCGGGCACAATCAGTCAGCTTTGATGCACATGCTCAGATGTGCAATGAAGCGTTTTTGCCGCCTCTGATCGGACAAGTGTGGACGCGAAACATTTTATACGTTTTCATGCAGTGTGGACGGAAATTTTTTTTTCGGTTTCGGTTTGTGAAAGTTGCGGATTCAAATTTATCCGGCATAGTGTGGACGGGTCCTTAGTGTTAAAAATGTACTAATTAGAAAACACAGCATTTTGCATTATTCAATGCTAATTAGATCTTATACTTTTTCATCCTGGGTAAACCAGGAGTGAACTGATTCTAATGCCTTATTTCACTGGTTCGATGTTTGCGCACGCAACGTGCAAAAGGATCGGAACATCTTTCGTGCACCTGTTCATAAGACTATTCTCACGACTTGATAAGATCTAGAGTTCCTCATTCCTAATTAATCACATAATCTTGCTAATGGTCCATCGTACGCGACAAGAGGAAGATCGTGAGGGGATCGTGAGCTCTAGTAAAACGTTGTCTGGATAAAGTTGGCCATATGGTAGCCAGATAATTTAGATGGCTATAGTTAGATGTCTTTATAATTAGACACTTGGGGTACGAAGAAACGGAAATCTTAGCTGAAATAGTATGTCAATGACACGTATGGCATAATTAATCGATCAATTATGAGTCAAGTTACCCCTATTTATAATTGCTATAGTTGATTGCTTAGTAATGTTAGACACATGGTCAACTTGTGAAACATTAGTCGCATATAGATGACGATGTAGATGTATGATAAAGAGCCTTGTGTATAGGATAGGGTGCTGATGGTGAGGGAATCAAGGTGACAGATGGTATATAGACTATGACGATGTAGATGTTTGATAAAGAACCTTGTGTATAGGATAGGGTGCTGATGGTGAGGGAATCAAGGTGACAGATGGTGTATAGACTATGACGATGTAGATGTATGATAAAGAACCTTGTGTATAGGATAGGGTGCTGATGGTGAGGGAATCAAGGGGTGGACTAGCGATACCTCTGAGGACTCATGTTCCATTCCTTTTCCATCCTTCCTTCGATGATTTTTCTCCAGTTTCTCCTGTCTTCGTTCCTCCGCAAAACCACTCAAAAATCCGCATTTCATCTGCCCTATGTGAGTTAGCCGTATACGCTGACTTACATCATCCCAGAGGTTGTTTTAGGGTTAAATCTGTGAATTAGCCGTACTCTGACTTAAATCAGACCAGAGGTTGTTTCTGGGTTAAATCTGTGAATTAGCCGTACTCTGACTTAAATNTAGCCGTACTCTGACTTAAATCAGACCAGAGGTTGTTTCTGGGTTAAATCTGTGAATTAGCCGTACTCTGACTTAAATCAGACCAGAGGTTGTTTTAGGGCTCAGGTTTCAGGGGAGTAATTTTAGCCATGCCCTGACTTAGATCAGCTCAGAAGTAAAAGTTGTTTCAAGTCATCGTTATCGATAAATTTGAAATACTGCCGAATTCCCCCCCACCAGATGCCCCCCCCCCCCTTTTACCAGCATCCTTTCCTTTACTCTTAACATAAATAAATAAATTTTGACCTCCTATTTTTCATGATAGTTCCAGGAGGAAGAATGGACAAAGTTGGTGGAAAAGATCAGAAGAAAACGAGGGCTGAAAATTCAATCAACTTTGCTGTGACTGACAACTGAAACATGCAAGTCAAGTAGYTTTGAGACTCGTCCTGCTGAAGAGAGAAAAACTGAAAAATGACTCATATAGGAAAGATGTATAGTAAAAGCAAAAGCAGGGGGGCAGAAAAAAGAAAGGAAAGAAGGAAGGTAGAACACAGGTAGCCCAAGCTTGGTTTCTGTGGTGTCATGTCGGTTATAAGAAAATGTATGGGGATTCTTCAAAAATTTCAATAAAATCATTGAAACGTGAAATAAAGCCTCGAAATTTTACCCGATCATTGAGAAATAGCACTTCTTTCGCTCTGCGTTTTTGGAAAACATCCTTAAAACGGACTAAATTCGAAAAATAACCACACAAAGCAAAAGAGGTGCTATTTCTCAATGATCGGATAAAATTTCGAGGCTTTATTTCACGTTTCAATGATTTTATTGAAATTTTTGATGAATCCCCTTACATTTCCTTATAACACTACACCACAGAAACCAAGCTTGGGCTACCTGTGGGTAGGAAAGGGATTGCCTGTGGCTGCTCTGTCTACGGTCACAGTAATGCATGCAGATATCCAGTCAGTCTCACTATTCAACACTATAGTTGCATTGAAGCTAGAAAGCCCAAGCTATATTTTGCGTTTACTACAGTTTCGAGTTCTCTTTTGTTCGGCCTTAGCCTCGGTTGTGTGTTACTAATATTCAGTCATTCAATCAAATGAACCCGTGCCGGGAATATTTGACTCAACTTGAACTTTTTCATATTAATCACCTTAATAAAGTGAGAGTATTACTTATAATAAATGTGTATGTTCGCTACTTTAAATATCGTTAATTACTCATAAATGGCAATTTCTGATTTTGACTCATTTCGCACCCTGATCAAAATCCTTTAACCGTCTTCTTTCTTTCTTTCTTTCTTTCTTTCTTTCTTTCTTTCTTTCTTGTTTCACAATTTGACATGGAGGTCTGGCTCTAGCTCAGAAACCCCACCAAAGCGAGGCTATCTTCCCTTCCAAGATGGCCGCCGTGTTGGTTCAGCGAAACTACCAGACTCACCAACAAAAACCTAACAAAAACACAGAAATGACTCATTACAGACCCCAATAATAATACAGCAAAAACTACAAAATGTCCAGGCATAGAAATGTTAGAAATTATGCCTACGAAGATGGTAAGGAAGGGTACATTTTAACGAAATAATGTAGTTAGGTCTAAAACTTGTACACCTTGTGAATAGCGCTTCTCGTACAAATTTTAGTTATTTTAAGGCTCTTATCCAAATCTTTAAATCGTTTTTGATGTTTATTTATTTTCCTGGCTATTGATTTTTATGGTATTTTGGTATTTTAAGCTTTAAACTAGAATTTTTAGCTGTAATGCAAGAGTTTTTGTTTTTCTCTTTTAGCTTCATTTTCAGATTTCTCAGAGCTTTTTTCATTCAAACTTACTCGTATTTTGTATTCCTTGTTCATAGTAAACAGTTAACTGTTATCATTAGTCTGATTAAATTTTATTCATAAACGTTTTGTCATAATTTTATTTGATACATTTCTTCTGCGAAAAAGCATGTTGTGTATTTATTTTTGGACGTTATTAATTATGAATAAGATAATAACAAAGATTCGATGAATATCGTTTAGGAATAGTATTTTTCCTTGTTGTTGGTGAGAAACATTTTGTTTTACAAAAGATGATAGCAAATACATGGAAACCTTAGCAGTGACAAACAATGCATTGAACACCTAGATTCCAAGTCACGTAGTTGTCATGCTTACCCTTTAGTATCATTTTACTCTTTTTATTTCCCCCCAGAAATGTCAGAGGATGTATATGGGCATTCTGTGGAAGAGCATGATATGTGTGTGTCACCTTCTACTGGTAAGAAGAAAATGAACATGGGGGACATAAAAGAACCTGTTGAATTATTGGAATTATTTATATGGGAAGCGCTCGCCTCTCAACAATGCGACCCAGGTTCAAGACCTGCTGTGCTTGGTGTCGTATGTGAGTAGGGTTGCTTGTTGGTTCTCTCCTGTGCTTTGAAAATTTTCCGGGTTCTCTGGTTTTCCTCCCTCCACGAAAATCAGCTTCTAAATTCCAATTGAAAACACCAAACTTTTCAACAGCACATGCATGTGAAATGTCACGGAAATGCCTTGATTGACCAAATCCATTGTTTTCCCTTTTCAGACCACATGTCATTCCCTATAGTATCATTTCTTTGTTTAACAGTTATGTATGCGAAGAGACATGAATATGAATACCACTCAAAAAAAGAAATCTATTTTCAAGAGAATGACACGTTGTCTGAAATGGGCAAAATATTGTGCCCAAGTGGATTAGGTCCATTGACATCCACCAAAACCTACTTGATTCTTACCATAATTCCATACTTGCTATTGAGAACTACTACTGTAGTAATAATAAATATAAATTAAATGGATGGTATTTCCCAATTCAATTTCAGCCCAGCAGTTCATGTATAACCGTGGTAATGATAACGAACAGTCCAACCTATTCAGTAACTACATGAGTGGTAGGTTTGGAAGTGTTGAGGAAGAAGAAGAGGAAGAGCAGTTGGAGGAAGAAGATCATCTTAGTAACTCCCAAGATTATAGACGACCACAGTTAGATCCTATAAGTGAAGGTATGATGTTCTTTATTTTTTATTTTATTAATGAGGCCCCGTCCACACTATGCCGGATAAATTTGAACCTGCAACTTTCACACCGAAAAAAAAGTTTTCCGTCCACACATGAAAATGGAGAAAATTTTTCCCGTCCACACTAGTCTGATCAGAGGCGGCAAAAACRCTTCATTGCACATCTGAGCATGTGCATCGAAGCTGAAATTGAGCCTGCGGTGAATTTTTAGCCTCTCTGCCATGTTCCCATGACAATCATGATGTCATTGTATTTGAAAATTTTGGATATTTTCAAATTGTTCCACTCTGGGGACTGTATTCGAAAAAATTCATTTTCGGTGAAGAATTTTTCTGGATTCTCCCGGACTAGTGTGGACGTAGGCCAAACCAACTGAATAAAAATTTGGATTCAAATTTATCTGGCATAGTGTGGCCGGGCCTGAGATAATTTTGATTTTCATATTGAGATTTTCCAGACCAAATTATTTGTATTTTTTCCCACAGCCAAACTGTCGTCATGTCTGGATCAACTACAATCTATCTTGGGTGATGACTGCCATGAGCCAACGGCTGTAGATGCCATACTCAAATTTAACTTTGATGCCGAGAGGGCTTTGGATTATATATTTTCTAAAGGTATCACTGACAATACATACTTGACGTATATTAGCCCACCTTGATAATGTGGTTCCATACAGTATATGGATGCAATATATATACAAAACAATGACACCCTAGTCATCTTATCATAACTGTATTATACTGATCTGAGTTGGTGTCTATAATGATGCCTTTGTGAGACTCTTTTGTATTGTTTCACTGGTCTGCTATTATTGCAGGGTATGATGGAAGGTAATAATCAATATGTCATATCCATTTACTCATTTTTTATTATTACATTAATTTAATAAGTTCATTTTATTATTCGTTTGTTCATTCATTTTTTATTTCTGGCAATTGGTGATATGTGATTTTTACCAATTCTTATTATTTCATTCCCTTTTATTCATTTATTAACATTGTCATAATATTATGCTTTTGTTTATTATGATGGGATGATATTTAATCATTTCTATTATTTCATTCTTATTTGTTCATTATTTYGTTCATTCATTTGTTCCTTTGTTCGTTCATTCATGCATTTATTCACATCATCCTTATTTATTATATTTCAATTAGTATATGTAATAGGACTCCATGCTGTCCAATTAAAAAATAATTGGAAGATGAAAATTCCAAGGACTGACAAAATTGGATGAGGCCGTAGTCCGAGTCCAATTTGGCAGTCGGAGGAATTTTTCAAGTCTAATTATTTCTTGATTGGGGAGCATGAAATCCCATTACCTATTAATTATATAGCTGCCTAATTAATCCCATATCAACAAGACCTGTCCAATTAAGAAAATAATTGGACAGTTACCTATATGGGATTAATGAGAAGCTGTATAATTAAATGACATACTACCTAATGGAAGTTATTAAGTTCTTAATGGAAGTTATGCATGAAGCCCTAGGGCAATAAAGACTGAAAGAAAGTATTCCTTTTTCTTTTATTTTGAAGAAAACAAGAAAGAGAGCAGCCAGAAGAAGACACCCAAAAAACAAGGTCAGTATAATAAAGAAATCAGGTGTGTTGTTTACTGGTTTGAGACAACATGTCATTTCCTTGAGCAGGGCTTAAAATAAAGGCCAGGCATTGGACAAGGTCTGCCTAGAATTGTAACTCGTGCAGTCAAATATTTGCCTTGCTGGTCATTTTGACCAGTAACGTTGACCCAGAAATGAGGTATGACTGAGCTAAAACTAGTTCGGCCAGTCATCATGACCAGCGAAATTTGTCCAGCGACATGAGCGGCAGTTTCATTGGCAGTTTTATTGCAAGCAGAAATCGCACATGTAAAAAGTCTGAGATTTTCGGTGTAATAAAATCACTGCGAAGTTGCACTACATTTCAAGCATGTTCAAAATTGCAGCAATAAAATTGCAAGTGACTCATGTCATGCGACAAAATTGCTAGTGTAATCTAGCCTATAGAAAAGTTTTTCCTTTGGGAAGTGAAATCTCTTGTCATTCACAAAAATCACATCCATCTCCTTAAACATGGCTGCCATGAAAAATTGCAAAAGGAAAAAAAAAAAAAACCAGTTGCTCTTTTAAATGAAATACTGAAACAAAATATTAAGACCAAATATTGAACTAACAACAAAAGTCTAATTTAATGCCTTTGTTATCCTTCCTTTTCATGTTCTCTTCTCGTYATTTATTTTCTATGGCAACAATAAGGTAAGATGCTAATTTGTATAAAAAATTGTTAAAGAAAAATATAGCAACAAAGTCTGTAAACAACCAGAGAGAAGCAAAAATAGGTGGCTTGCAGCATGCTAAAACAAATTGTCAGAGTAATGAATATAACAATTGTATATCTGATGGAAGCTCTCTGCTCTCTATGCCTCTAAGTAGTATCATGATAGAGGGTAGAGAGAACTCTATTAATGAGGTAAAGGCTGCTAATACATCAAAGAATCAGTTGCCTTTTATGCCTCTTGGAAGTGTTCTGGCTGGAAGCCACCAGGCAGAAGAACAAACAGCAAAAGAAAAGCTTTTTCAGGAGTCTTGCTTTACTCTGAGCAGCCTGTGTGACAAAATTGGTTCTGGAGGTATGTCGTCCTCTACATCTTTGTCTGGCCTAGCCAAGCATCATGACGAATCTACCAGACCAAAACCTGTTGGTTTACGTGGGATTTCCCTCCAAGAATTAGCAAATCAGACGTCATCTCCTCTTACGAATAAGAGTCATTCATCTAATGAACCTGTAGATATGTTGACCTCTACATCTTTGTCTGGCCTAGCTGAGCAACATGATGAATCTGTCAGACCAAAATCTGTTGGTTTACCTGGGATTTCTCTCCAAGAATTAGCAAATCAGATGCCATTATCTACCACAAAGATGAGTCATTCATCTAATGAACCTGTAGATATGTTGACCTCTACATCTTTGTCTGGCCTAGCCAAGCAACATAATGCATCTACCAGATCAAAACCTGTTGGTTTACATGGGATTTCTCTCCAAGAATTAGCAAATCAGATGCCATTATCTACCACAAAGATGAGTCATTCATCTAATGAATCTGTAGATATGTTGACCTCTACATCTTTGTCTGGCCTAGCCAAGCTACATGACGAATCTACCAGACCAAAACCTGTTGGTTTACATGGGATTTCTCTCCAAGAATTAGCAAATCAGATGACATTATCTACCACAAAGATGAGTCATTCATCTAATGAACCTGTAGATATGTTGACCTCTACATCTTTGTCTGGCCTAGCCAAGCTACATGACAAATCTACCAGACCAAAACCTGTTGGTTTACCTGGGATTTCTCTCCAGGAATTAGCAAACCAGATGTCATCTCCTCTTACGAATATGAGTCAGTCATCGAATGAACCTAAAGACATGTTGGCTTTGACATCATTATCTAGTTTGGCCAAGCGGCATGATGAATCTACCAAAGAAAAACCAAAGGTTCAACCTGGAATTTCTCTCCAGGAATTAGCCAAGCAAAAGCCCCCTGACTACCCAAATCAAGACAGACAGTTCCCAACAACTAGTCATAACGCAATGGATGTAGATATGTCTAGTCTTGTTGGTAGGGAACCTCAGGGGAACACCAATAGAGCGCTCACATTTGATCAAAATACTCAAGGATCGACCAAAGACAGGCTCTTTACAACATCATTGTCTGGTCTTGCATCTTTGTCATTAGATTCAAACACCTCTAAGAAGAGTSTGAAAACCTCAGGAATGAACCATGGGCCATCAGGGAAGAATATCTCTGCAGCATCTGTGTCAAGTATTCTTTCAGATGGTCGCAATTCAAGGCATGGGATTGATTCCTTGGAGCAATCACTTTTGTACACAAAACAAGATAAGAAACAAGTACAAGGCTCTAGATGTGAAGAAAAGTTTAAGAAAGTTATTCCCAAGTCTATGAAGAAGAAGAGGACCCACAAAATATCCAAGAGTTCTTTGATGTTAATGCACCCAAGCTTGTTTGCTCAGACTCTATGCTATGAAACCAAAAGAAAGCACTCTATTCCAGATCATTTGAAGTCCAAGAAATTATGCACTTCAGGATACCATATTAACAGCGAAGTAACAGCTTTTCACTTTTCGTCGCCTTCACCAGATGACATCATCAAGATGAAACAACAGCAAAGATTTGGAGTTGAACAGAAAGCATAAAACATGTTTGAAATTTTTTAAATAAATTTTTCTTCCTAACATAAGGATAGCATCCAGGGGGGTGGATAAGGTGGCTGGCCATGGCCACACCCTTTGGAATTTTGTATTAACCACTGTCTGGTTTAAGAAAATAATTTTGAAGACTTTATTTTATTAAGATATTTAGAAAGTAAATGATTTGTAGAAAGTCAGAGCATTTAAGTGATGTCAGCAGTTCCTTCAGTTCAATCATTGGGAACATTATTCACTTTATTTTAGCGATTTTTGTAAGCAGTTGGACCCGGAAATACGTCATGATTTAAAATCTCTATTGTGATTGGATATTACATAATTGGATATCGGATCATTCAAAGGCAAGAGATTTTTTGTACAGCCCGAGTGTCGATCCATCCTTTTTATATTTCTATTAGTACTATTAATTGTAAGTACCATTTCATGATATAAGATGTACATATTATATGTACATGTTATAGTATGTAAATTCACAAACCAAGGCAATAAAATTGTATCTATATATGGCATAGTGTATATATAAACTTTGTGGACCATTTTGGCTTGGTCGTAGACCATTTACCATAGCCGTGCCATATTTTACAGTAGCCTTAAACTACGATTGGATTAATTGCTGGACGACAATAGGAAGCAATTTTACGGCATTCCGTACTGTGTACTTGTTGTAAGCGCCGGTACGGTGGATATGGAGGTAGAGTTGGTGTAGCGTACGGCGGAGATGGAGATAGGGATTTGGAGGGGATGGGAGGGATGGGATAGGAGAGATAGGGAGATGGGATGAGATTGGATGATTTTGAGTCACAAACCAAGGCAATAAAATTGTATCTACTTATAGCGTAGTGTATGTATAAACTTTGTGGACCATTTTGGCTTGGTCGTAGACCAATTACCATAGCCGTGCCATATTTTACTGTAACCTTAAACTACGATTGGATCAACTACTGGACAACAATAGGAAGCAATTTTACGGCATTAAGTACTGTGTACTTGTCGTAAACCCCGGTACGGCGGAGATGGAGTTAGAGATGAGAGGGGATGGGATAGAAGAGATAGGGAGATGGGATGAGATGGATGGGAAAATATTAAGATAAAATAGTGACTGATGAGTGGGATGACAGCCAAAGGTGACTCGTATCTAAATCTTATGAAAATCAGACACAGCTAGTTATGTACCGCCCGACAGCACCACAGCTCGACCACGAGTACCTGAGCAGCCAGTCACGGTAGCAGCGGCAGCCGCCAGTAATTTACCAGACTTTTTCAGCAAGAATGTAGTCTCCAGACTAAATCACAGCAGTAGTGCCAGTAGTACGAAACGTAGCCAGTCGTCTAATGTGGTGATTGGATTTTCTACTCCCGTATCACCAAAGAGTAGATCCTCTTCAAGGTATGTTGATGATGGTGATGGTGAAGGTGGTGATGGTGGTAGTGATGGCGATGGCGATGGCGATGGCGATGGCGATGGCGATGGCGATGGCGATGGCGATGGCGATGGCGATGGCGATGGCGATGGTGATGGTGATGATAATGGTGATGATGATGGTGATGATAATATTGATGATAATGTTGATGATGATGGTGATGATAATAATGATGATGATGATGAAAATGATGATGATGATAATGATGATAATGGTGATGATGATGAGGATNTTTATTACGGGCGCCAAGATGGCGGACGAGAAGATAGTTTTCGTAACCGTTATAAGGATTCTATTGCAGAGGACATTCGTAGAGCTTCATTGGTAATCAGCCATGCAGGTCAGATATGTGTTCATCATGATGAAAATGATGATAATGGTGATAATGATAATGATGGTGATGATAATGGTGATGATGATGATGATGATATGATGTTGATAAAACTAATTCAAATACAAAACCCAAACAAGTTGTCCAACGGAAAAGTGCTATCCATTAGATAAAGTAATATGATAAAATCCGGTGGATAGTGCTTATCCAGGCTTCGTACGAATGCGCTGTTACCAACGTTAAATGCTTTTTATTTACTGTAGTTCGCCAGATAATACGCAGACTGCATCTGAAGTTGATGCGTTTAAGTCACCCGAGCAACAAAAAGCCAAACCAGCAAAACAGGTTGGTGTCCCCAGTCCTAATCCATTTATTCAGCATTCCAATTTGAGGAAAAAACTGACTAGGTCGAGTTGGATTGCTTTAGGGACATATTTCGAAGATATCGTATTTCGACCCAGTTTTTAGTCCTCCTAATGCCTATGACCTCAGAATAGCTAATAGAGACCTTATAAGGAGATCATGACATCCTCCAGTGTCGGCACCTTGCTCCCCTCGGGACTCTTATAATCACTAATAACACCCAGGGATTAGTGAAAGTAAAAGGTTGTTTGTATTAGCAGGGCCGTGTCATAATGGTGGGGTGTCCATATTAGCAGGGCCCTGTTATAATAGCGGGGTGTCCGTATTGGGGGCAATATCCTCCATATCAGACTTGCAACTAACCCCTGCTTTTGGCCAAATTCACGTCAACTTTAAACAGTAACCAAGGGTAATAGAGAGACTCATTTATTCCTAGCTCTACCCTACCATGTACTATTCTTTTAGCAATAGTCCCGTTCACAGTTCCCTGCGCCATCTTGCAATGATAGAGACCTTTTTTTAACACCTTGAACAATTATTCACACGTGTCTATTATTGCGAGCTCACTGTTCATCTCACTTCAATGCAAAGGCACGGCTACCTTTCGAGATGGCGTAGGGAACTGTGAACGGGACTATTGTTTCGCTAACACTTCTTATTGTTTCCCAGATCGACGCACAAGCAGAATATGAAAAACGCCAGCAGGGCAAAGACTTATTAAACCTCGTAGTAATCGGTGAGTGTAGTCGTGAGTGTATCAGTTACTTTATATCAGCAGTTTTGGCAGAGTTTTACCACAGGCAGCCCAATCTCTTGTTCATCTAATCCATTGTACTCTTTATATCTTGCAGGTCATGTTGATGCTGGTAAAAGTACACTAATGGGTCATATGTTGTTCTTACTGGGTGATGTTTCTAAGAAAGCTATGCATAAGTATCCTAACCTCCAGAAAAACCTTCTTATTATCCATTCTAAATATAAAAACGCTTAATTCAAATCCAATCCAATATTGGCTTGTAAACAACTAAAATTATAATATGTCAAGGTTTCTCATCACTGCACATTTATGTTACTACTGTTTTCATTGCTATTAGCTGAACAATCTCGACCGTTAAAAGTAGGTTCCCATATACCTTTACGCACATTGTATTTGATCAATACTCACTCGCTCACCACCTAGAACGTAATGACCGACAAAATGGAGGACAATAAACACTTCTTGGTGTTTTAGTAGTAGAATATTGTAATATGATTCTTAATCAAGCCAAGATATGAAACTGAATCCAAGAAGGCTGGTAAAGCATCATTTGCATATGCCTGGGTGTTGGATGAAACAGGAGAAGAAAGGGAAAGGTAGGTTTGAACCAGTACATCATGCTTACCATGGTGATGGCTGATCATGAATGATGATAGTTGATAAAGATTCTGATGCTGATGCTGCTGATTGTGATGATGATGCTGCTGATGATGATGGTGATGATGTTGTTGCTGCTGCTGCTTATGTTGCAGATGTTACTGATGATGATGGGGATGATGATGATGTTGCTGCTGCTGATGTTGAAGATGTTACTGATGATGATGATGCTGATGATGATGATGTTTCTGTTGTACATGTTCATGATGCAGCTCCAGAAACAGCTGATGATTATGATATTTTATTCATTACTTTATGATAATGAGTCGATAATCATGTTGGTTATTCTGTTACTGCTCTTGATGGCAATAATGATGATGACTAAAAATGATAAGAATGCTTCTTTTTGCAATCAGGATGGTTGATAAAGCCATCAAAATCAGCTAAAAGAAAGTGTTTATTTGTCGTTTTTAAGGGGCATCACGATGGACGTCGGCCTAACACGGTTCGCCACCAAGTCTAAAGTCATTACTCTGATGGATGCTCCTGGACATAAGGATTTTATACCCAATATGATTACAGGCGCAGCACAGGTACTCACAATACATCCATGCCTTAACACCTGAATGGGTTTTTGGTATGAATAGAGGGAACCCATGGTGCTGACTTGCAGCAATTACAGTATATGCATGCCCTAATATTTAAATGGCTATCCATATGAATGGTTTTTAATGGAGCAACTTACGGTACTGACTTTGCAGTATGTACAAGCTACGCAGTATGCCGTAGCATTCAAATGGCTTCCTGTACGAATGCTTATTGGTATAAATGGAGAAACCTTGACCCGAGTTGCAATATGCACATTGTGTATGCCACAACAATGAAATGGCTTCCTATACGAATGCTTATTGGTATGAATGAAGAAACCTTGAACTGAATTGCAACATGCACATTGTGTATGCCACAACATTGAAATGGCTTCCCATAAGAATGTTTTTTTTTTTTTGTAGGGTGCCATACAATTTCAAAATTCCTTACATTTCCAGGGATTTGTTAAAAAGGTGTTGGTTTCCCCTTCAATATTAATCTTTTCTTTTCTGTTTCAGGCTGATGTTGCAATCCTGGTAGTAGATTCTAGTACAGGAGAGTTTGAGGCAGGTTTCGAGGCTGGGGGTCAGACCAGAGAACACGCGCTATTGGTCAGGTCTCTAGGCGTCACACAGATCGTAGTCGCTGTCAACAAACTCGACAACGTAAGATAAAACTTCAGTAATTCATTGAATCTTAAGACCTTTAAATTTTATCGCTACCTGAAACAACCTCTGGGCTGATATAAGTCAGGGCACATCTAACTCACAGATCAAATTGGAATTAAGCTTGTTAGGTTTCGTGGAGGTAAGAAAACCAGAAAACCTGGAGTAAAACTCTGGAAGCAAGGGAAAGTTTAGAACCTAGCGGTGAGAGGTGAACGCACTACCGCTACGCCTTCTCGCGAGGAAATTGAGGGTATTACTCACACCTCTCACCTCAGGAGTCTTGAGTTCGATTCCTGGACTAAGTATCTCATGTGAGTAGATGTGAGTAGAGTTTGAATGCAACTTGCACCTTGACTCCTCCACAGGCTACTCTCGGTCTTGAACAACACAGGACTCCCAAAAAGGTAAAGTGATCCATTGATACAAAGACACCATTTGGTCTTACCGTGATTAATGTTTTGCTGTTTCAGGTGGATTGGAGCGAAGAACGATATTTATACATTGTGGGAAAGCTAAGACTGTTTCTTAAACAAGTTGGATTTAAGGTACGACCAAGTAGAGAACACTAAGATAATCTTTAAGCTTGGGCGTAATGTTTTTCCATTTCAGTCAACGTGTCATTCCCTTGAGTATTAATTCTTTGTTTAACGGTTGTGAAGAAGGGAAGGCACGTATGGATACAACTCAAACAAAGAGTCTTATTCTCAAGAGGGTGACACGTCGTCTGAAGTCGGAAAACATTATGCCTTAGCTTAAAAGATCTATTTAGATCGAATCCCCCTATTCCTCTTGGCCAATGTTTGAGGTTGGCTTTTGTTAATTTGATCAAGAGAGAAATACTAGTGACTCTAACCCCGTGGGAGAGGCTAGGGGGTGGAGGACCTCACCCCTCATCCCTCGGGGTTCTATATTCATTTYCAGTGAGCTTGAATCGCTTACCTCCCATCGCTCCCTCTCCTCTCCTCTCCTCTCTCCATTCCCCCTCGTCTCCCCCTCCACAGGAACCCACACCTCCCCCTCCCCCCAATTTCCCAATTTGGGCCGCTACGCAGGCTAGCATCCTTCGACCCAAACAACCTTCTATGAAATAGGTGTATAAATAGAAGCTTGAGGATTGGATCTAACAATGTTTTCACTTGAAGGATTCTGATGTAGGGTACGTGCCGTGCAGTGGTCTATCGGGTGAGAATCTCGTCAAGCAATGTACAGAAGACAAGCTGAAAAAATGGTACAAGGGGCCTTGTCTCTTAGACAGGATAGGTACGTGATCAAAAAAGACGTGCCAAGGGGAAAAAATTATTATTATTATTCCTAAAGGACGATTCACACGCAACATGCTTGCGCCAAGTTTTATCTGTCATTTAAGGTCGTTATTGTTCGATTTATTGTTCGACAGGTGTGAGAAAAAATGTACTGTGTAAATCATATAGTTTAAGGAAGTCTATCAGAAAAAGGGATTTTAAAATGGCTGAAAGACAGGTTTTCGTGGTTCAACTGAAAGCAAAAGAGTCAGTCACCGTGACTTCTCAGAACGCATGAGCAGGACCCGAAATACGAAAAACTTATTTTTTTGTTATGTTTTTATTGACAGACGATTTCAAACCTCCTAAACGAGACATGGATAAGCCATGGCGATTCTGTGTATCAGATGTCTATAAAGGTAAGTCACTTGTTCACAGGAAGCCCAAACTATGGGCCGCCTCTCGGCAATGCGACTCGGGTTCAATTCCCTTGTTTAGTGTCGAATCGGAGAAGAGTTACTCCTTGTTTTCTTGTGCTTCGAGGGTTTTTCTCTGAATTCTCTGGTTTTTCCTCATTCCCCMAAAAAACTTTAAAATTGCAATTCGATTTGGTGTTGCAAACATAAAATACAAGAAGACTGAGCAATTACTCAAGGAAATTAAGTCCCTCTAAACACAACTGTGCATAGGCTAATCAGTCTCATTGAAGTTTATTTGACCCCTCATATTATGTTGTTTCTAAGATCTGGAGCAGGGATAATCCAGAATCGGGCTCCCTGTGTATAGGGTAATAAGTATTCAACGCTAAAGCCTTTATTTTACGCCTTATGTTGTATTCTCTAGGACTGGGAGCAGGGATTAACCTAGCCGGGAAGATGGTAGCTGGCAGTGTTCAGAATGGCAATAGGGCGCTAGTTATGCCAGTAGGAGTAAAGGGAATGGTTAAAGGTTAGTACATTTGCAATTYACATAAATGATCATTATTATTAGAGCGCTTTCCATATTTCTGCGCCGCCAGAAATTCCAGACGCGGCGCAGAAGTATGAAAGCAAGGAATAGAAGCTCGAAAAGCGCTCACTTAATCTTCGGAAGACTACCTTTTTCATTTTATTGGGGGTGGGGGCTGAGAGATTCGTTCTAATATCTTTTTAAATGGTTGTAGTCTTCCCCTTTTCACTCATAAGTTATTTTGTCAAAAAAAGGTAGACCCCCAAAAATAGTTTTATAGTTTTTCATAGTTTTTTACCGATTACCCTCCCTTCCGAAGACCCAGCGCCCCCTCACTCTAATGAAAAAAGGACCCTCCCTTAGTCTTTACGGCTAGCAGGGAAAGTATACCCTCTAGATGAATCAATGAATACATCCCCTGTATCTCTAATAGACCTTCCCTTCTTATTCTCTTGTCCAAACACCTCGTTCCTAGACGTCAAATCAGTAACAGTCTTGTAGAACGACTTGGTATTCGTCCATTCAGACGACAACTCCATTTCGCTGAGAGTCCCACACGAGTAGGATTTTTTGAGCCCTACTCCTTCTATTTCTAGCCAGTCGTTTGAGTTTTTGTTCTCGTTGTCTTGTAGATATGAGATCCTTTTTATCGGTTGTTTTGCCGGTTTGCGATAGCTTGTTGCTATTTGATCTTTATATTTTTCGAAGAGAGCTGGTAATGTTTGCTTTATTGATAGTCCTGTTAAGATAGAAAGTCAGATGAAATGTTTATTTTGAGGTATACATTTCTGCTTGATTCTAAGGGTTTTGACGGGAAAATAACGCGGCGCTCTTATTTTTCCCTTTCGCGCCAAAAACTGCAAACTTGTCAAAAATGGATTTAACGAAATTCAAGTCTGTTCATATTTAGGTTTCTGTGCTCATAAAAAAGGTATGAGCCTGAGAAAACAGACGTACTTTCGTATAGAAGAAATGAAAGGAGAGAGGAAGCAAGAAAAGAAGGATTGAAGGAAGGAAAGGAGGGAGAAAGGGACGGAGGGGGAAAGGAAAAATCCAATAAGAAATGTTTTCTTGTTACCTGTTGTACTGGCAATGCTGCTATTCGAGGATAACGAAGTTTTGCTGTCTTTTTTCTTTGGTTTCGCCACCTTCAGTGGAACATTGACAAGGTTCTTGCATAACTCTGGAAACTTCAATCTGAAATTCAATATGTTAACTAAGCATGATCATTTCACAATTCATTTCTCTACTCAGAATAACTAATGATAAGAAAATATTCTCATCATTCTCTTTATTTTGATATTTTGTCATTGCATTTTTCATCATCATCAGCAGCAGCAGCAGCAGCAGCATCAGTCATCAATCCGCATATCATCCATCTTCATCATGTATCGTAATTATAATCCTTAGCATCAAATCAGCAACATCATCAACGGCATTGCTAACAACATTTTCATTATCTCCATACCAGTCATTATCATCACCACAATTCATTATGAACGCCATTAACATCTTTATCCTCATCACTACCACCAACGTTATAATCATCACCACCACAGGAACGAATTAGGATCTTAAGCAAGACAGGAAGAGGGGATGCGTACGTCTCACATGGAGTGAATCTTGCCTAGATCTACCGTAACATTATCGTTACCACGCATCATAATGAAAGGCATACCTAAATTGTGCTGATACATCGATTCCCCTCGTTTCCACATCCGCATTTCTCCACTCGTTTACCGTCCTGAACTCTCTCCTATCTCTTATCGTGTCACTAGCCTTCCCGCTCTCGCGAAGAATTCTCTCACACCTGTCATGTCCATATTTGACAGCTAACATCATGGCTGTCTCACCGTGATCATTTACCCTGTCGACTCCAATCCCATACTTTCGCATCTCTTTGACTAGTCTAGTTACCAGTGACGTATTTCCGGCGGAAGCTGCGTAATGCAATGGTGTGTTTCCTTCACAATCAGCTTCAAAGTAATCCACTTCGCGTTCCTTTAGAATCAGCCTAACCAGCGGTAATCGCTGTTTGACGCATGCGTAATAGAATACTGTAAAGCCTTGGTCGTTTTTACACTGAACATGCGCACCAAAGTCTAGAAGGATTTGTGCATATCGAGTCGCTAGTGATTGGTTCTCAATATCACAGACTAAGTGCAGTGGAGTGCGCATGCGTGAGTCTCTTTGATTGACATTAACTCCATTGGTCGTCAATAGCTTGATCTGGCGCGTGTGTTGCTGTTGAATGGCTTGGTGAAGTAACGACATTCTTGTCTTCCCCTAGAAATCACCTTCTGAGGTCTTTCCTGCAACAAACCGAAAAAACCACAATAACAAAAGCTCTAAAATAACGCGTGGTCTGGTCGGTGGATATGAGAAATGTTGACAGTCTGTTCATTAGGTCTTGATTATTAATTTTTTCACTTATAAACGAAGGAGGAAAACGGACGCCGTTTAGTCAATGTCATTAAAGTACTTTTCGATAATTTGCTGGGRAAAAAATACACTGTACCCCTTCTCTTGAATTTCATATCCATTTGTCTAACCATTTGTCTCAAGACAAAATTTTTTGTTTTTATATTTATTTCAATTTATTATTTACATTTTATGGCCTTCTGTTTTAAATAGTACATGTAAGACGCTTTCAAGGAACTAGTTTCTATAAGTTACTATAAGTTTCTAAAAGTTACAGTAATATTGGGAATCCTCGCTTCAAAATTTTACATTTATTTTGAATTTTTGGACTTTCCTTTCGTCTTATTTTTCCATTGTTATACTCTTGCTATCGACTGAAGATAAGATTGAACCCTCTACTCACTTTACTCGATTGGTATCGCGGTTTTTTCTCTGATTCGTGTGAGAAATAAAAAATACAATATCCTAATATATAAACTTAACTTTACTGAATTTCTAATAAAAATCCAAAATATAATAGCGTACTTAATATAACTTCTGTAATAATTATATTTATTAGATATCTGTGGGAATAGTAAGTTGATTTTTTCTTAAAGCGGTTATTAGTTTTTCACTACCAAGATATCCTCGCAAATAAATATAACTTTTTTAATCGTAGCCCAAAATTTGTCCTATAAAAATACATTATGTTTGTGATACAAGATATTATTTTTACGTCAGTTAAATAATTTTGATTTTCCTTAACATTTCTACTGTAAACAGGACTTACCTTTTCGTCTCAGGAGAGAAAAAGATGTCGTTCAGTACAAACAAACAGAATTTTACTCTCGCTTCAGTGTACCTATTTGTGGTTGTTTTCTAAAGAGAGACATAGTTTATGTACTTCATTGACACATTTTCTCGGTCATTAACTGGTCAGTCATTACAGTAGAACATAATGGTAATTAGGACAAAGCGGTTAGATGTAACACAAATAGTGAATGCGTTTTGGAGGCGCCTGACTAACAATTAAAAATTATATTTTTATAATGTTGAAAATTGAAAAAAAAAAATTATTTCTTGTTGATACTCATGTCTGTCTGTCCGTCTAGAAGGAGAGGGAAGGAGAAGAGTACTGGGGATTACAAGGGGATGTTCAAAGTAGAATTCCTGAAAGGTATCTTCTAGTTCAATTCAATAACTTTTTTTCATTTTGATTCTTTCAGCTTTGACGCTTCATGATGAGCCCAAAACCTGGGCATGCGCGGGGGATCACGTGACCTTATCTTTAGCTGGTGTGGACGCTATTCATGTTGGGTGAGAGTACTGATTTTTTTCAATCAAGCAGTCCAGAAGTCTTTGTCATGACTAAGAATGACTGGTAAATTTTGAGAGACGTGTAGAAGACACTGGAGCTTTTTTTGTGAAGGGAGTTTAAAAGAAATTTATGAATCCTAGGAAAATGTTCAAAACTGACTATTGTCGATTCAAGTGGAAATCCTGGGGGAAGGGAGTGGAGAGAAAAAAAGGATATCCTCGAACGTTGCAGGTCAAACGAATTGAGATACGGTGGTTCATTCCTTCCTTTCTCTTCCTTCCTCTTTTCATTGCTTTTTTCCTTCCTTCCTTCCTTCCTTCCTTCCTTCCTTCCTTCC
>NW_022259359.1:124391-171119 GCF_009602425.1 Actinia tenebrosa | reverse complement strand
GGCATGGCTAACTCACAGATTGAACCCTGAAACAACCTCTGGGCTGATCTAAGTCATGGCATGGCTAACTCACAGATAGAACCCTGAAACAACCTCTGGGCTGATCTAAGTCAGGGCATGGCTAACTCACAAATCGAACCTTGAAATAACCTGACGAAAAGGAATTTCTTTTTAGGTATTATTCCATTACCAAACCATGAGTGAACCGGCTAGCGTCAAGAAACTTCTTGCTCTACTAAATAAGAGCACCGGAGAAGTAGTCAAACGAAAACCAAGGTATAAAACACTGTTTTATTCTCAAGAAGTTGCTTCCACAATTGATGCAACAGATTCTATATCAATGAGAAACAGCACTGTCAGATACGGATTTGACGGCATCCATTCAACCAATGATACTGCGCGATCACCGCACAGCACGTTCCGTGAGTTTTTTCACAGTCAAAACAATTGTTTTAATGAGCGGTTTCCGTGTGTAAGCGAAAAAAATCGACGTGAACCGTGACCGCTCTAAAAGACGAATTTGTATTGGATGAATTGGCTCAGCGGATGTCGTCAATTCCGTGCCGCATTCCGAAACTTACGATGCTATGATGGTGTCGCGTGACGAAACTCCCGGCGAGTTAGCGAGTTCCACTTGGCCCCTAAAAGTCCTAGCTTCGTTCCAAGCTTCTTCATTTTAAACTTGGGCAACGACAGCCTCTCACGCAGACGTCATAGGCTTGTCACACAACGCTTCTTTCGCCACGAACGATGCGTGACAACCCTAAGGATGTCTGCATAGTAGACTAGTAACTAGCACAATATACTGTCATTTAGGATTTTTTTTGTATAGATCTTAAGATGTTGTATTAATATTTCAGGTGCTTGACCAAGAATTCCAACGCGGAGGTTGAAATCCACACCAGTAGGCCTGTGTGTGTTGAATTATACAAGGATTATAAAGACCTTGGTCGATTTATGTTACGATATGGCAACGAGACGATAGCTGCTGGGGTTATTACTGCGGTGAGTATTCCCCATGTACCCTAGTACCTTGCAACGGAAATCGTGGTGCAGCCCCCCACCTTTTTCCATCTGAAACAATATACTAACTACATGTAAATAGTTAATTGCTGTACATTTACTTTTTATTTCAAATTAACGAGACCCACAATGCCCTTTGGTCTTGGAATGCACTATTCAGTATGCAATATTCAGTATTCAACCTTTTTTGAAATAGCTGTATAATAGAGGTTCGCTTTACTTTAAATATATGGGACGAGCATATTTTGATATTCATGCAGCTAAAGGGTGTCCTCTGAATAGAGGGTCCTCTTAGGTTATCCCTACACTGAAACACCTAAAGAAAACGTTTGTGGAATCATGTATGAATATTTTTTTCCTATTTTTGTATTTCCAGGTCTTGTGAATCCATCTTATACATCTGACAGCACAGTATATTGCTCTAATGGAAAACAACACACTATCAAGCAGCTGCTAAAACCAAGCTGATTTTAACATCATAAATTTGCCAACAAATTTAATAGAATAAACAGTATTAAGTCCATTATCTGTGTCAGCAGTTTATCTATTCAATATAGACCCGAAATAATCTTTATCCGAAACTAATAGCACTGAAACACTTTTTCTGGGGACCATAAAGACGTAGGAGCTGAAGTGGGTCATCTCAAGTCTCCGCCCTTCCCCTCCCCCTCCCGCTTCCTAAATCAGATAAATGGATACTCTTAAATCAGGTGAATGAAATTATTGATTTTTTCTTGACCTTTACAGCTTTGCAGAGCTTTTCTTATCATAGGAAAAGCTTCACTGATCGATCTGTGAGTAAGTCGTACCCTGACTTTAATTAGCCCTGAGGTTGTTTTAGGCAAAAAACATTGTAAAGGTCAACACCAAATTAATAATTCAAAATAAATGAAAATATATTAATATACGCTATTTCATGGGTTTCCTGTGTCGTCGCCCAGTCCTCTCTCGTCTGTGTGTTTTCATGGCGGCCATGATGCCTGTGCCAGGTGAGTCCTTTACGAATTTAACCCAAAAATTCTACCGAATTACTTTCCTTTCTAGACTAAATTTTTACCAATATTGCATAAAACGTTCATATCCTTACTGTTCATACCAAAACATTATCTACTTCTTTAACAAAACTGCGTAAGATTACTACTCAATTGTTCCGTCATGAAATTTTGCTTGAGCCAAACATTTGTCATTTGCTCGAAAAAATATTAAACCAATTTACGATTTATAAATTTGAAGGCAATAGGTGATACTTTTTTGATGCGTAGTGATTAAGTAAGTGCTATTAATTTCAGCTTTAAATCTCCAGAAATATTTAACTTAATTAATCTTAGATCAATTGTCGTGTTTAGTCTTTCAAAATATTCGTCTGAGCTTTCCCTGTAAGCAGAGCCAATTTTTATTTTGAGTCAATTTGATACGACGATAGTATATTAGGAAAAACATGTTATATTTGGAGTTGAGTGGATTACTGGAATATGAAGAGTGTTCTAATGATCACTATCTAATGATGTAGATATAATAGTCCATTTTACAGTTCTGTTCAGTGGCCACGAATAATAGTTCCAAGTCGAGGGTTGGAGTTTCCGCGCTTAGCAAAACTATACTTTTTATTGTGTGCGGCAACTCCAACCTCGGCTTGGAACTATTATTATTTCGTGGTCATTGAACCGAACTGTAAAATGACAAATTAACAGGTTACTGATAAGATTAACTAAACCTTTCTTTCTACAGAGAGTAACAATCATCTTGATGAAGGCCAAGATAATAGAAAGAAATATAAAACACTCAAGAGAAAATTAAAGTTTTTGCTTTATGTAAGTATGTGATTTATATAAAGTGTATCAAAAAAGCAACAATAAGGACTGCAGTAGCAGCAGCGACAATGATAATGACAGAACAAAAATGGGGGCAACGAAATAAGGATTAGTACGAGTGCTAGGAGTTATGGGATTAGTGTTAAAAAAATGCATAGTATCATAGTATCAAAAATCATCTTAAAAATAACAGCAGCAGCAATGACAACAGCAGCAGCAACGACAACTGCAGTATTGATGACAACATCAGYGGAATCAAAAAACAGCACTAAAATATTATTAGGTATACTATTATACCGTACTTAACTGCCTTTTGCAATCATTCAACATCCACCTCTGAAAACAAACATAAATAAGTTTGTATATGTGGGTCTAGGTAGAATTATTGGTGTGTTAAYATTTAATATCATAATTTTATCTTTAGGAGCAAGAATACTTTCAAGAAAATTTACAAAGAGTTCAGAAAAAACTGTTAAGAGTTTCAAGAGACAAAAGGTGAGAAATAAGCCAATGTTAATCAAACAGTTATTGAATTCATTTTTCACATGATATTGGAAATTATCAAGACCTCAGGTATTTTATCCATCTCAGCTGTAATGGCATCTAATATTTGTTTATAATCTTTTCCAGTTTTCTTCTTGATCGACTTCTTCAATATGAGCAAGTGGACCCATCTTCTTCAGGCATGTGACAGTTGTCATCTATTTACAGTCATTCTAAATCACACAACCCTCTAGGGATTGTTTCTGTCACAACGAAGAAGGTTTTGGTGTTTTGGACGTCAATCACTAGGCATTTCCATAACTTTGTCGGAAAACAAAAAGCTATAAGGGCACGTGCCTATATGTAGAATGTCATGGAAACAGCTTGATTGACGTCCACCAAAAGCTTCTTCGTCGCRACAGAAACAATTGCTAGAGCGGCACTTGTAATTGAGAATGGCTGTAATGCACTTTGAGGCTGAGAAAGCTCTGAGAAAGTTCGTTGTTTCTTTGACCCACTGAATGTAGCTCAACTTCCTTATCATTTTATTTTAGATGAGGATGGTACAGCCTCTTCATCAGAAGCAAGTGATGAAGGATCTAAGGTATGAGACATAACAGTTCAAAGTCTTTTCCATTTAAACTGTGGTCTCCATTCAGTCACTATTTTCCACTCATGACAATCATTTCATGGCTTTTTTCTTCAGATTATGATAACCAATTCACCCAGCCAAAGTAACAAGTAGGTATTCATCACTGGACCAGCTTTTTTCATGCTTAATATCTTAGAGTCCAGCCTAGAAACTAAAAACTTTTGATCACTATATCTACGAACTTGATTAATGAAGGGAAACAGGGGTGGTGTTGTGGTAAGAACGCTCACCTTTTACCAAGGTAACCTGGGGTTGAGTTTCATCAACTCTGTGTCATATGAGAGTTGAGATATTTGTTGCTTCTCTACTGTGCTTTGCTGGATTTTTCTCTGGGTTTTCCTTTTTTTCCTCCCTCCACGAAAATCATTTTCCAAATTTTAATTATTCGATCTAACCATTGCCTTAAAAAGGCAATAATTATGGCATTGCATAATTATGAATCCAGGTATTGACTTAGTTTTGAATTTTGGGAAGCACGAGAAATTGTTTGCCTCTCGGCAAGGTGACCAGGGTTCGAGCCTCGCTGAGATAGGTGTTGTATATTGTGAGCTGATTAATGTTCGTTGATTCTCTCCTGTGCTTCAAGGTTTTTTCTCTGGGTACTCCAGTTTTCCTCCCTCCTCAAAAATCAACTACTAAATTCTAATATCATCCTAGGAGATATTCACGATAGGGCTAACCTCAATATCTCTTTTCACCCTCACTGATAAATGAGTGTTTTATTTATTTGCAGAATCAAGAAAAGTCAGTTACCCAATCATGGCATGACAGCAGATAACCTAAACCAATATTTATTTGCTGGCACCAATGTTAAAAAGGAAGGAGCTAATAAAGTGGTAAGAGAAAAAGGGCTTGATTATATTCATCATAAATATTAAGATACTTCCCACGGAAAGGATTTGTGTTCATCAATGTGACCCTGGAAATTCCATTATCCCTTTCCATGGGGGAGGTATGGGTATTTTCTGTACCTACACAATATACTGTACCCTCCTCATACCATCTCCACCCCTTCCAGCTGAGCAGTGAACGCAGCGCTGGTCCTTTTTTTGAGCTTGAAAAAACAAAGCAAACATGGCAGTAAGGACAGTGAATTTGTTTTTATCCTTGCTTTCTATATTTCTGCTTCTTGTAGGCACATATATTATATTTTAGTCAACAAAAAAAAAGAAACAGAAAGATATGCAAAAGTTGGGTTACAGTAGCCTGGTAATGAGGGTCGGCGGCAAAACAGCTAAACACGCTGTGATTGGCTGAAACAAAATTCACCACTCAGCTGGTTGGAGATACCATTAATCCCTCTCCATGGGTACTTTTTTTCTTCTGTATCTACTGGCTTAGACCTGGAAGTTTTCTGCAATAATGAACTCAAATGGTTTCTTCCATCTTTCGTTGCAGTCAACAGGAGGTCATGTATCTTCAAAGCTAGTTCCTTGTAAATTTATGAGTAATGTGAGTATTTGGTGGCTGTTATATTTATAATACCTGCAGTCTTAAAAGGCAGTACATTCTCCTTTCAACCCATCACACACTCTCAGAAATTAAATCTCTCTTGTTGGCTTTTAACTAAAATCCTCCACGGCAAGCAAAAATTTGGAAGCTTTTTGTTCCTTTCACAATTTTCTTCTTGGCAACTCTTAACCCCTATCCCCCCACCTTTTGCATCACTACCACGCCCTAATAAATACCCCCTCCCTTAAAGATGGCTATTAAAACATGTCATATTATATTGACAGGGTAAACAGTGCCAGGAATTGGTCAGTAAGAGATCCAAATCTGGTTATTGTGGTGCTCATAGGACAGTGGTCAGGTTAACTAAACGAGGTAAGATCTGATACACCATTATTGATGGTCGTTAAAAATCTGAATTATGATGTTTACCTTATGTTTAACTCAGGACATTTTGATTTCAGGATTTTAAAAAAAATCCTGAAATCAAAGTGACACAAAAATGAGTATAATGACGTGAAAATTAAGTGACCCCCATATAATAATGCATATTTGAATAAAAATTGAAAATATTTTATTTATTAATTTGATATGAAAACGTTTACACAAACTATTTCTTCTTCAATGGCGTTTTTTTTCACAATTGCAAGATTTAAGTGTCGCAAAATATGCGACCTCCAAAATCGTCCCGAAAATTTCATGTAATAAGGTTTTTATATACATTGTATTGGTTTTAGGAATGACAGGAACGGTGAAGAGGAGTAGAACAGCTTCTGGTGATTCCAGCAAAGGTGATACTTCCGTTGACAAGGTAAAGTAGCTGTAGTATAACATTACATGTATATTAAGTAGAAAAGTCCTGCTTATTAACCTCTTCCTGTAGTCATTAGGATCAAGATGTTAGGAAAGGCAACATAAGGAAAATAATATTTGCCCAACTACCCTTTCCCCCTTCTCTCTTTCTCCCCTTCCCCTCAGACCCTACCTATACACATTGGGTGCTATTTTATAAGAAGCTACTCATTTATTGTTAATTCGGATCATTAGGAAATCGCACGACCCCAAGCACAAATCAGCATCGATAGGTACGAGTGATGTTTTGAAAGTTTTCAAAATTGGACGAGCAAGCCTTTAGGCGAGTCCAATTTGTACTAACTTTCAAAACATCACAAGTATCTATCAAATCCAATCAGAATCAAGTAATTTTGTTGGGTGTATTATGAGAAACAAAAATATATTGGCTTATTATTGGATTATTGTTCTTATATTTTCTTAACTAGGCTGAACACCTTGAAAGTCTTCATCGCTTGTCAGAATCTAGTACAGCAAGCCAAGTACCACAAGCTACAGAACAATTACCACATGATGTATTCAATATGGAAGATGATGAACCAGAAAGGTACAGAAGGAAAAAAGAACTCTCTTATCCTTAATTTTCTTGGCACATGACGTTATGGCTGCCATGTTAGTTGACTAGCACAAAAGATTTGGTATTGTTTAATATATCTGTTGCTAAATTTGGCACATTCCCATTACAGGGAACCCCCAAATGTCTTAGACTAGGCTACATCTTTTTGACTTGCATCAGAAGTGTAACAATACAATTTGGATATCTCAAAGCCCCATTACTTTGAACTTCTTCTCTGGTCTCTAGGAGGTTTGACATGAACCTTTGACGTAGCGTTACTCTAATCTATATCAATAAGCATTATTGTTATTCTCCTGACCATGTCTTCTGTCCTTTTTATTCCCATGGGATGGAATACATACCAAGAATAGGAGGCTCAGGACAGTAATGAGCGAGTGTCCGTGTCACAGATAATAGTATATATTTTTATTTATATTTATTCAATCTAATGTGCGTCCTCAAGGGAAGTACCTAGCATTCACTTTTCGCATTCATTTTTCTAATATCCTACTTTTCTAATTTATACATGTACTTTATAGCTTAGATTACCCAATAGAGTCGTAAAAACAATAAATTGGGCAAGCAAAATAGTAGTGATATGTACCATTARCTATTTTTATCCAACTTCATTTCTAATGCAAAAATTTTCTCTCACACGCGCAATGCCAGTAAATACCATTTCTTACCACATTTCTTAGTCTGTTTTTTTTTCGTTTTCGAACAGTGAAAATGAAGACTCCACAGGCTCAGCCAGTTTTCAAGGCAATATTTATGAAGGAGACGATGATTTAGTTATTGATATACCAGAATAAATGAAATCCAACTGTTGAAGTGTCTCAACTTGTACATACACCAATTTTAATCTAAACAAGAATCTTTTCCTGTGTCACTAAAGAAAGAACTGAAAGCATTGTAAAGTTAAGAATTCAATGTAAAGATGCTGAAAATGCTGACTTTAAAAGCACAATTCAGAATAAAGATATTATGAATATGTTACAACAGTGCAAACACTTGTCTTGCGTGTTCTTGTTAATAAAAAAAATTGAAGATTTTTTATGATTATAAAATAGTCACTAGATGGACATGCTAGACTGTAGACCAGGTGCTTGCTCTTTTGACTGCTCCCCATGTGTTGGGCTGCCTGTGCTCACAGGAAGGAAGATAGCACAGGAAGCCCAACAAAAGCAGGGCAATGAAAGGAAGGGTCGCGTCTGGATAAGCCGCACTGTGCTGTCATGGCAATGGTCTGCTCCTAAGGGTGGGAAGTATAAGTGTTCTGTTAATCTCCCACAGCCACCATAAGCGTTGTCATGCAACATCGCTTGATGACACAAATAGCAGCTGCATAGGGGACTAGTGTTCTGTGATTGGATAAAATGTTTTTACTAGGGATCAGAGCATTCATAATTTATGGTTTGGGTGGCTGTGGGGATTTGGAGGAACAATCACTGGGGTCAATAAAAATTTTAAAATTTTATGACCATATATTTTATGATATTTAGTGCTTACTAAAAGTCATTAGTATTTAATTTAAGAGGATGGCTAACTAAAAATTAATATGTTATGTTTGAGTATGGAGCTTAGATTTTATTAGAATTCTTTTCACTTGAGAAATTGTCAAAAATTAAAAACTGCCAGGAATTGAATTCGGCAGTCTGTAAATGAGAAAAAAATTTTTTTGTAAGCCAAGAAAAGCCAAGCATCTGAAATTGAAATCTGTTAAGCAGGGAGAATTACTTGATTAGCATTTGTTTTGTTTAAGAAATTCATGAAAAATTACTCTAAAGAGGGGCATTAGTTTTTTGTGAAAATTTTGATTTCTATGGTCGTGAATAATTCCCCCCCCCCCATTGGTTCAAACTGTATTTTGATTCTCTGGAGAGACTGGGGACTAGCAAGTTGGCAGGGCAGCCGAGGCAGCCATCTTTGCTAATACGAAAGTGTGAAGACATCTTGCAAAGAATCTTATTCCATCGACGTACAGAAGTAAGTTATTCAAATAATCTTTGATTATCAGGACGTATTATTTATTTATCTGTCAGTGCTGTTACGCTGGGACGATGAAGGTAGTGGCTTTTAGCCATTTTTTGAGGCCTGATTTCAACCATCCTTTACCGGAAGTGCTTACTACAACCGGTAGGCGGGTGCCTTGTACCGATTCTTCTTCTTCTTCATACAAAATGCTTTGAATTGCGTTTTTATAATTTTTTACTTTTACTCTAGAAAATAGCAAGACCCGAGATAAATCACTTTTTTGCTAAAATTTAAGCATTTTAAAAGATGTTTTAGTCCTATTGTCAACCGATTATACCGAACTTATCAAGCTTATGCTAAACACTATATCAAAAGAAATCTTTTTCTAAGCAAGCATTTCTACTAACGCTAATTTGTCTATTTGTTGGAGAAGATGATAAGATTCAAATTCATTGGGTGAAGAGTCACTTTGTGGGAATCACTGCCAATCAAGGCATTTCCATGACAATCCATAGCAACATGCTCATGAAAACTTCGCATTTCCTAACCACGTCATCAAGAATCCCCTTGATTGACTTCCATAAAAGCCTTCTTTGCTGTAATGATAACCCCACATGTGTAATCATTCTTGGAGAAAAGAGCAAAATACCAAATTTAGTTTAAAAGATCCATTTCCCCCAAACTCCTAATGAGGCTAGAGTTTGCATTGTTTTAGTATTAGTATGTCTGACTTTGTAGCTAAACTAGTATGATAACCTTATTCCTTCATAGGTAGGACATCATGACTGACTCCAAGTACTTCACCACCACCAAGAAAGGTACATATAAGATTAAAAACATGATACAGGTTTGATGCTACTTTATTCTCTGTGGCAACCTGTCAGACCTGTTGAGCACAATATGAGGAAGAAGTGAAGGATATCAAACAAAACAACTACTGAGTATTCATTTTATTGTACACGTTAATTTGCACTAGATGAATAATTCTTAAAAAATTGGAAATGCATTTAAGGAATTGCACATGAAACTTAATACAACATGTGTATGGATAATGATGTATTTAATTCAGGTTTGTAGTTTTTTTTTTATTTTGGAAAGAAGTCTTATAAATTCGTTAAATACACAACCAATTTTAAATTCATCAGGTGAAATTTTTGAGCTCAAAGCTGAGTTGAACAGCGACAAAAAGGACAGAAAGAAGGAAGCAGTGAAGAAGGTGATTGCCAGCATGACCGTTGGGAAGGATGTCAGGTAAATCTACAGCGCAAACTTCAATGTTATATTGTTATTAACTTCTCCTTTTCAAAAGAATGAAGGTTACACACCTGACAGTAAACTGGGCAATAAACAAGGCTAGTAACTAGCAAGAGGTGACCATGGCAACCTCGCCAGTGGTGAATTATTTATAGAATTGTTTATACTTGSCATAACTAACTGCCAGAGAAGGGAGGTTGGGGTCAAAGCAAGAAACACAAGCTATTGATTGCTATAGCTATTGAGCAAACAAGTTGTTATACCACTATTATACCACTGATCAGATTTCACTCCAAGTTAACTTTGCTTATAAATAACCACATAAAATATTTTTTCTAATATCTAAAACATATTTTCATGAAATATTTATTGATTTAGCTCATTGTTCCCTGACGTTGTGAACTGCATGCAGACTGATAATCTGGAGTTAAAGAAGCTTGTGTATTTGTACTTGATGAATTATGCCAAGTCCCAGCCTGACATGGCTATTATGGCTGTCAATACGTTTGTCAAGGTAAGCCATACTTTCCCTTCAAAGTACTATTAATTAGCAATTTAGTCCTTGAGCTTGAATGGGCTATTGACTCGTAAGCCATGAAGGCAAGAGGACTGATTCCAACTAGTCGGCCAAGTATATAGATGTATACAAGTTTATAATAAAGTTGCATTCAATGTTTTGTTTTTCAAAGCCATCACTTTTTGCTATTATTAGGCTATAACTGATATCCTAGTAGTAGCTCATCCAATCAGAATGCAGCATTGATGTAGACCACTAGTTGGATTTGACTAATATTTCTTAACTTATAGGGCAAATTTTGTATGACAATGATACATGGAAAAACTCATGGTTATAAATGCTGTGCCATTATCGTGTTTCCTAACAATTTCATCTATGTTATTAATATTATTGCTTCATTAGGATTGTGAAGATCCCAATCCTCTGATCCGTGCACTAGCAGTGAGGACCATGGGATGCATCAGGGTGGACAAAATCACTGAATACCTCTGTGAACCCTTGAGAAAATGCCTGAAGGATGAAGACCCCTATGTCAGGAAGACTGCCGCAGTGTGTGTCGCTAAGCTACATGATATCAACTCACAGCTGGTAGAAGATCAGGGCTTCCTGGACTCGCTCAAGGAATTGTTGTCTGATGCCAACCCTATGGTGAGCTTGAATTTAAAATTTGAAATTTATACAAAATTTACAGAACTTTAGTACTCTGAGGTGGATGGAAAGCCTTACAGGTCTAGGACCCAATTACAGGGCTTGATAGATCAAAATATAATTTTGAAGTTGATTTTTGAGGAGGGAGGAAAACCAGAGAACTTGGAGGAAAACCCTCAAAGCACAGGAGAGAACCAACAGACAACTCTACTCACATACAACACGGAGCCTGACAGGGCTTGAAACCAGGTTGCACTGGTGAGAGGCAAGCAAACTTACCGCTATACCAATGGTGCTTCCCTGTAATTGTTTTACAGTGTAGACACTAGACAATGTAGAGTGTAGAGGTTGCACTTAACATAATATTAAACAACTTAGAGAGTCTGGAACATTTTGTGATTTGCAGGTTGTTGCCAATGCAGTGGCTGCCTTGTCAGAGATCAACGACTCTTCTCCCACTGCAGCAGCAATGATGGAAATGAACTCTCAGACTATCAACAAATTGCTGACGGCATTGAATGAATGCACAGAGTGAGTGCTTATGCATTTTGTCATGAGAATGACAGTTTGTCACATTCTTGATTATTGAAATACATGTCCACGGATGACAGGATTGAAAATCAGTACATGTATGTTATCCAAATTCAATGTTGTTATTGAGCTAGGCAGTCTGTAAGCTATCATAGAAGGCATTGGTCGGTCAGGTAGTTTTTTTATCATACTGTCGGTCACTTTTCAGTCATTCAGGGCAGACAGACAGTCAGCCACTTAGTCATCTTTAGTTAATAGGTCTGAGAGCTGTTGCATCTATCACTCAAGTCCATCATTGATTCATTCAAGCATTGATTCTTTTCGTTATTTCCATTACTTCCCTTGCAGGTGGGGTCAGATCTTTATTCTGGATTCTCTTGCCCAATACACTCCCAAAGATGAAAGAGAAGCACAAAGGTGAGTAGCCTGTTCTTGTTTCATGGTTCAGAAACCTGCTAATACAAGAACAGTACTAACTCAAGACTTAGGAATTATTATTTAGATATATGAACTCATTCTTGTATTGGTTGATCATATTTTTGTTGTCAGGAGAAGCTTCCTTTTCAGGTTTTTCATTTTGATACTTACCTGAGGTTTTAAATGTTAGTTGTTTAATTTGACAAAGTACTAATGTCCATTTCCCTTTTTATCACAAAGTGTTCAACTAAGTTATATTACTCCCATCCATTTATGCTTCATAAACCATCTCATCTCAAACTATTTCTTTTTGCTCAATTTCCTTTTTTACCAACAGCATCTGTGAGCGAGTCACTCCAAGGCTGTCCCACGCAAATGCTGCAGTTGTGCTCTCTGCTATCAAGGTAATAGGACTTGCTTTCATTATTTTATTCTAAAGTTTTGGAAACCTAAGGGGTAGGATGCACTATTACTATATTAAAATTCAGGGGTTGCCCATTAAGGAGTATGGAGCTGAGAGTTGCATAATACTTTAAAGGAATATGTATCAATACAGACTGGATTATGTTTTTTTTAGGTTTTGATGAAGTACATGGAAATGATGACACCAACTTCTGGTTTTGTGCAGAATGTGTTAAAGAAACTAGCCCCTCCCCTAGGTAAGCATGTTCAGCAGTATGTGCTTGAAAGGCTTCAGTTTTTAACTATTATTACATGTACACTGTACCCTGAGTTTGGACAGATATTAACTAAGGATAAAACTACAGTGTAGTTCTGTCTGCTTTGGTGTGTTATATAAGTCAAAATGAAACTTAAACACCATTGAAGAAATGAAAAAATGTGCCTGTGTGATGTGTGCTTCATACAGTTATAAAGCATAGGGGATCAGCAGATTTTCAATAACAAAATACTGTATCTGTTATAGTTACTCTGCTGTCCAGTGAGGCGGAAGTGCAGTATGTCGCCCTGAGGAACATCAACTTGATTGTACAGAAGAGGTGAGGGAGTGTCACTTTTAAGGGGAACTTGTGTAATTACAATACAGAAATATCACTGGCCTTCAGTAATTGGCAAAAGCTATTGTAGTGTCCCTGCAAGTTATTTTGTGCAGGAATTTTTTTTTACGCCTCATGGCTGTACAGGTTTTTTTTTGGACATAATTTGGAATTATTTCTGGCACTTTTCTTATACACGATGTTTTTCACTCTTTAAAGCTGTGCTCAATTTTTTTGGGGGGTTTTACAAACATTGTAATGGTCTGTCCCTTAATCTACTACATGTACCTCAGTTACATTCCTAGAGCACCATCAGACAGAAAGACTACCTCGGGGAGGGGGGGGGGGGGGGGAGACCTTTCATGGAAAGTGAGAGAAAATTACATCAAACAGACTCTATTCACATGTGGCTTCCACAGTAAACCTGCTACCCAACACCTAAGGCTCACGGTGGTCAAAGTCAAATATTTTTTTACATTTATTTAATCATGGTTGTGCTTTACAATGTGTAGGCCTGAGATCCTGAAGAATGAGATGAAAGTGTTCTTTGTCAAGTACAATGATCCTATCTACGTCAAACTTGAGAAACTAGACATCATGATCAGGCTGGCAAGTGAAACAAATATTGCACAAGTACTTGCTGAACTGAAGGAGTGAGTATGCAACCCCATCCTTCAAATTCATTGTACAAACAATTATGGTTGATATAGCAACATTTCTATGTGTATACTCAAAGGTTCTTACAATCACGAGAGGTGGTTAGTATGAGAGAGGTGGTCACTGCTAGTGCTTCCTTATGTCCTCAGTGGTCCTTTTACGTCCCTCCAATAGTGATGATGAAGTGTGGAAAGACAGGACCACCATTCTGAACCTTTACTCAGTTACATATTAATACCCTGAATGTTGGTCCTGTTTGTGATTGAGCCCACAAGCTCCTTATAGTCTATGGGCCAGGACAAATTTTGGTACCGAATTGAGGGACAAAACCTTAATGCCTTCATGTGATAGACCTTCACAAGAGGTTTTCAAAAATATATGATAACCTTGCTGAGTGAGTTATTAACAGTCCAACCCTCTACTGTGAATGGCTCAAATATCTCTACAATAAATAAACAGAAATTTTATACTGTGTCCTGTAATGATCTGAATGATCTAAAAAGTCTAGAGTTTTCTTTCTTGCTCAACATGAGTGGAATTTCTTTCCTGTTAACAGGTATGCCACAGAAGTAGATGTGGATTTTGTGAGGAAATCTGTGCGTGCTATTGGTCGCTGTGCTATCAAAGTTGAGGTAAAAAATGTAGAAATTTCATCATTTTATATGTCATGTGTAATTGAATCTTTTTATATAAATTTAGCCTTTACCAAATTATTTTATTATAAATTGTAAATTTTACTTAATATCTCATATTATTTCTTTGTTTCACAGCCATCTGCCGAGAGATGTGTTAGCACTCTTCTAGATCTCATCCAGACTAAAGTCAACTATGTCGTCCAAGAAGCTATTGTGGTCATCAAGGTAATCCCAACAAACTCAAATCAGGATTTAGAACTCATATTTTATACCATAAATAACACTAAGATTGGTGGTGGTTTCTAGTGGTATACTATTGTGGTATATACTTTTATTTACCTTGACAATCAGCCAATCAGAAGGTAGGGTTCTTATTTTGAATGAATGTTATTTTGACAGGATATCTTCAGGAAGTATCCAAATAAATATGAGAGTATCATCTCTACTTTGTGCGAAAATCTGGACTCACTTGATGAACCTGAAGCAAGGTAAGACTTTGAAAAAAACTGGACAAATGTGGATTAACTGTTTTTATTTATTTATTTATTTTAACAATATTTATACAGGGATGTCTCATTTAATAGAACTAGTTTAAAGAGAGCTACTGTAATAGTTTTCTTAAATCCAATGACCTAAAGCCAATCTACTTGGACGCAACGTTTCCCATTTCAAATCACATGTCATTACCTTGAAAACAGAAATGTTTTGTTTGAGATTCATTCCTCTCAAGCATTACTACTGGTGAAGAAAAAATAATACTCAATGGATGGCACATGATCTGAAATAGAAAAAAAACAGTAACTAAGGTCTAGTAAACAATCAGGGCCCGGTCTTACCACAGGTGAATAGCGCTATACAACGAATGAATCCTTATCCAGTGGATAAAGTGATGCTGTTATACAATAAAGTAATCCACTGGATAAGATTTATCCATCGGATAGCGCTACCCAGGCTTCATACAACCAGGCCCAGGTTACTGACTGTATATTATAAGACCATCTTAAAGATTTACTATTTTTTCTTCTTATTCCAGGGCATCCATGATCTGGATCATTGGAGAATATGCAGAACGTATTGACAATGCTGCTGAACTACTTGAATCATTCTTGGAAGGATTCCAAGATGAAAATACCCAAGTAAGTCCCAAGGTTTTCTATGCTCAATTATTTTCTGGCTTTGCCTACAAACACCACTCCACACATACCCTCAGGACAATACTGAACACCCACCATCCTCTGTATGGAATGCTGGTGTCCATCTTGGGGCACTTCTCAGCCAGCATGTAACCCAAACAGTTTGCTGGTAAGGCCAAACAAAAAATAATTGGGGTTGGTAGGTCAGATATTTTTTGCTGATACAACATTGGGAATGAGCGTACTGGGAAGCCTTTGGTGCATTTGGGAATGAAAAAATATTAGGGTTGGCAAAAATCGGTAAGAAAATTAGGGTCGGTCGTGCAACAGGAAACACACTTATTTTTTTGTTTGGCCTAATCATGTATTTACCTGGGTGGAAAGAAACTGAAAGTAAAGTGTTTTCTAAGAACCTAAATATAAAGAAGGGTGCATTACTGCAGAAAAGTGTTGTTGCTTCTGTCAATTAAAAGCTTGTTAACTCAGACCTGTATACATTTCAAGGATTGATTGGAGTCAAATTGTGAGACGGCATGCCATGGTGGCTGGGACATCAAAGCACTCTAACACTTTTAATTCTTTTGTTCATTTCAGGTTCAACTTCAGCTGCTGACAGCCATCGTCAAACTGTTCTTGAAGAGACCCACAGACACCCAAGAACTAGTCCAACAGGTTTTGAGTCTTGCTACCCAAGATTCTGATAACCCTGATTTAAGAGACAGAGGATACATCTACTGGAGACTGCTGTCTACTGACCCTGTCGCTGCTAAGGTGAGTAGAACTGTTATTTATACACTAGTCAGAGTATCATCATCATCATCATGAGTAAAGAATCAGGGAGAAAAAATAATTCCTCCTTCATATTTAGCATTTAGGTATTAGGTATTTTCACAGTGTTTTAAGCATCCTTTTTATACATAGTATATAGTATCAATATTAGTTTTAGATCATTAGCTTCTTATTTAGATATTAGTAATTTAGAATTGTAAATATATATAGTTGTTAAATAGAATATTTTTTTTTTATTTTTTTATTTTTTTATTATGAATATATTGTAAATCCCATGAGTGTAAATCCCATGAGAAGCGCATTTGGGCATATTGGAAAATGCGCTATATAAATAAAATTGTTATTATTATTATTCCCAAATTGTGTCAGACAATAATCTAGAATCCTTTCCCAATATATCTCTTCATATTCTTTTAGGAAGTTGTGCTGGCAGAGAAACCATTGATCTCAGAAGAGACTGACCTTCTTGAGCCAACATTACTTGATGAACTGATATGCAACATCTCAACCTTGGCATCAGTCTACCACAAGCCTCCCAGTTCATTCGTAGAAGGACGCACAGCTGCTAGGAGGTTTACCCTCCCACCCCGTGCTGAACCATCTCCTGGTAAAATTCATTAATATACCTTTAGTATCCACAGGTTCAGTAAAACTTTTGTGAGGTGTTCACATGTATCTACCCCCCTCCCTCTTGCTACATCTACATCACTGTTGGGCGTTAACCACCACTGGTAGAGCTTAAAACATTTTACATTACTCTTGTATATTACCATACCATATCCTTTTACTCCGACGGAGGACTAGTGTCCAAAACGTCAGTATTTTCATCTTTTCACGGTGTATAATTTACCTTTTTATCATTACTGTTTCATTAGAAACATCGACACAGCTCACACTAGTTTTAAGCTAGTTATCTCTTTTTTTTACCATACCATATAACTATTATACATAGCTAAATATGATTGATTTTTTCTTTTATCTTCAGGTGCTGAGACAGCAGAAGCTGCTCCTGTTGCCCAAGAAGCAGCACAAGTAGCACAGCCTGCTCCTGCCCCAGCGGCAGATAGCCTGATAGGTGACTTGTTGATGGATATTGGACCTACTGCACCTGCCGTAGCACCAGTTGCTCCTGCTCCTGCTTCTGCCCCTGCAGGTTAGAAACAAACTAATACACCCTGGAGAATTGGGTCTTCCTTGCAATTCACTCCACATCACACTATCAAACAATTTGCCATCGCAATAAAATAAGGTTTTGGTGGATGTCAATCAAAGTGTTTCTCTCATTGACATTGCTAGAAAAAACTAAGTTTTCAAGAGCACATGTCTATGGACTATGTCATTGAAATGTCTAGATCAGTGTTCACCAAAACCTACTTTGTCAATTCCATGCGCAATATATGCTGAGAATGACTGTAATGAATGATAAAGATTTAAGAGTTAGCCCTTCTAGCAGTAGGGTCTGCAACCCTATTTCCATTAAAACAGACCCTTAGTATTTGTCTTATGTATGTTTGTTTATTGTTTGTAGCTGGTGGAGGAGTGATGGATTTACTGGGAGAAGATCTAAGCGGTCTTCAGGTAAGCTTTTAACACCCTTTTTTGTAATGATCACAACATGAGCAGCCTACACTGGAGAAGTGTCAGCAGACGCACAATGTTTAGCCTTTGATCGGTACCCTGAAACAACCTCTGGGATTAGCAAAGTCAGGGTACAGCTAACTCGTTGTATGTCTTTTTTTTTTTGCACAGCTTGGTGGTCCTCAACAGCAGATGGCGCAGCCACCCGCTGCTGGGGGTCTGGGTGATTTGTTCAGCTTGGCTAGTGGCCCAGGATTGGCTGGCTCCATGTACAGTGCACCTAAAGGCGTAAGCATTCAAAATGTGTAGTTCCAGAAATTATCCATACCCCCCACAGAAATGTTTTCAGGACCCCCTCCCCCCCCCGCCTTGCTTCCCTAAAATTTCAATTTTCTCCTATACAAACTCTGTAACTTTGTTCTTTCTCTAACCCCCATCCCTTGGAAATTCAAAATTCTCTGAAGGGCCGGGGTATAGATAATTTCTGGAACTATGCAACATATAGAAATTTTCCAGAAAAATATCTGTGATAAGGATAATATTAAGAGTTATCAGACATTATTTCTCACTCTTATGAAAGCTGCTCTATCTTCAAAGATATTTGGATTTTAGTTTAGTAAGGACCTTTTCTAAAATTAGTTTTATAAGAGCCTCCCTTAAACATAAATAATGCCACCCTTATAATCCATCCATCCATTATAATTTAATAACTTAGTGAAATTGTATTTTGTTTTGCCGCAGGTCTGGCTTCCTGCTGCGAGAGGGAAAGGACTTGAAGTAGCAGGTAYACATTGTACAAGTGCCCCTTTTCATATTCTAAATAAATAATTCTTAATGTCATGATAAAGGGAGTTGTTTCTAAGTCTCTCTAGCCAGAGGTTATATAACACACTCCACATATTGGGCCAGGAAGCTGGTTTGAGCCCTGCAGATGCCATATGTGAATTAGGTTTGTTTGATGTGTGGTTCTCTCTCTTGCCACAAGGGTTTTTCTCTGGGTTCTCCAGTTTCTTCTCTCCATAAAAAACAACATATGAGTCTAGCATTGTGTGCATATGATAGTAAATGTACTGGTAGTGAGTGTGAGTGAAAGCTGGCCCACATCAGCGTAAGCTGCCAAAATAATAAGCCTGCTCTAGCAAATAAAATATTATTATTACACTCACTACTACATTTAAATTTTTAAGCACACAACTCTAAACTCATATGTTAGTTTTTGTGGAAGGAGATAAATCAGAAAACCCATAGAAAAATCCGTATTTCTCCCTCCGTAAAAATCAGCAATAATGGTGAATAAATGGTAAATAATGGTAAACGTAGTGGTAGTATGTGTGGAGTGAACTTTAAAGAAAAGCCTCTTATGTCGAGCGATGGTTGTAAAATATATGCTAATGTTTTTTGAGAAAAATCTTCTAAGATTTGGTTCAAATGAAAATGCTAAAGGTGCAGACACACGATGCAACATTGCTGGTTTTTTTGGGTGTCACACGGTACAATGTCACATGCAACATCGCATGCACACATTGCACCATATGTCTACACCTTAAGTTTTGTTATTTAGATAGTGGTAAGAGAGTGGGTCGTATCCATCACAGTTATCTGAAACAGGTGTAATTGTCATCTAGGTACCTTCTCACGTCGCCAAGGTCAAATATACATGGATTTGGCCATTATTAATAAAGCAATGCAGGCAATGGAAGGTCTTGCCATCCAGCTAAACAAAAACAGGTTAGACAAGTTTGTGAGAATTATTCGTGTGCTTGAGGGTTTGTGCAACTCACAAGTACTTGTTTATTTTTCCATGTAGTTTTGGTCTTGCACCTGCAGCACCCCTCAACGTACCGTCACCTCTTCCACCCAACCAGGTGGCCAATACCTCGCTCCCTCTCAACACAAGTGAGTTAAGAAATGATTTGGTTATTTACAGTATTTAGCAGTACCAAGCAATCTTGGTCTTATTATTTAACTAATTTTCAATTACTGTAGTTATTTTTTTTTATTTCCCGTCCGTCCATTCATCAACCAACCATCCATCTATCCATTCACCCATCCACCCCATCAATGTATCTACTTACCTATCCATCCATCTAACGATCCAGCCATCAACCCATCAATCTAGCCATTCACCCATCCACCTCATCAATGTATCTACTTACCCATCCATCCATCCAACGATCCAGCCATCAACCCATCAATCTAGCCATTCACCCATCCAACCATCCATTTTCTCATCTAAGCATCCATTCATTTATCAACCCAGCCATCCATCCATCCATTCATTCAACCACCCATCCTCTCATCTATCCACCCACCCATCCATCCATTTTATGATTCACACTTCCAGTTTCTTCTATTGTTTTGATTGTTTTGTTTGTTTGATATTTCCTAAGCCCTCCCTTGGTTATAACATTCTTACATTTTCTTACTGCCTACTTACTTCCAGAATGATAGTAATGATAACTGTTTTGATTGGTTACTTGCAGTGGGTGGTGTTCAGCGCATGGATCCACTGACCAACATCCAGATTGCGTTAAAGAACAATATTGATGTGTTCTACTTTAGTACCATGGTGCCAGTCAATGTACTATTCATGGAGGACGGCAATATGGGTAAGACACACAGACAGTCAGTCAGTCAGTCAGTTATACAGTCACACGGACAGAATGACAAACAGTAAGTCTCACAGTAAAGACAGACAAACGGACACATGGATAGACAGACAGACAGTCAATCAGTCACACTGACAGAATAACAAACGGTCAAGAACATGAAAAGACCGACAAATAGACACATGGACAGATAGACAGACAGACGGTCAATGAGTCAAATGGACAGAATGACAAACGTAAGTCACACAGTAAAGACAGACAAACAGAGACATGGACAGATAGACAGACACGGACAGACAACCAGTTACATGGACGTTTTTCTATGGAAGTAATTGTTCTCTTATCTCACTGTTTGTCTTTGGTAGACCGTAAAGTGTTCTTGGCTACGTGGAAGGACATCCCACAAGCAAATGAGGTGCAAAACCAAATGCAGATTCCTAATCTTACATCTGGTAAATTTTTTCAAAGTTTATTTTATGTTTAAATGTTTAGATTATCGGGAAAAAACAGCTCATATTTAGTTAAGATTTATTTGTAGTTTAACTACGATTCGTGATTTGGGCGGCAGCAAAGATATGAAAGAAATGGAATGGTAAAAGAGTTGAAAAGAGAAGGGAATGGAAGAGAAAAGAGAAAGGGAAAAGAAGGGAAGATATAAAGAAATGAAAAGTAAGAGATGGAAACAGAAGACAAGTGAAAAGAAGAGAAAGGGAAAAGAAAGGAAAGGGATGTGAAGGAAAGGGAAGAAAACTATATTGAAGGAAAATGGAAAATTAAAGTAAAGACAAGGAAAGAATGAAAGAGTAGGGAAGAGGAAAAAGAAAAGACACAAGGACATCATCACTTTTTCATTGCTATAGCAGTCTCTGTACACACTGTTTACGAATAATTTACTTTACATGGAAATGGRCCAAATTTGCTAGTGGCTAAGATTTACAGTAAACTCACGTTACCGCGGACACCCTCGGGACCGTCACTTCATGTCCGTAATAGCGAGCGTCCGCAATAGCGAAAATTATTTACGGTCATTTCTTTGTCAGTATGCTTTGTCAGGGATTTTTCTCCTGTACGTAATACTGTAGCAAGGTGTCCGTAATACCGAGGTGTATAAGCAAGGCGGGAGTTGACTGTATTTGATTATTTACTTTATTGACGGTAGTCTATTCCGATTAATCTGTCGCTACTCTGTCGTCTTCATCAGCGCATATGAATGAAACTAATAGTATTTTGTTGTTGTGATTGCAGACAATGCGCAGCTGAAGTTAGAATCCAACAACATCTTCACCATCGCTAAGAGGACTGTAGAAGGCCAGGACATGCTTTACCAATCACTGAAGTTTACTAACGGTATCTGGGTCATGGGGGAACTGAAGATGATTCCTGGGAACCCATTGGTTCAGGTAAGACAGGATACAACCCTGGTATTCCTTGAACGATTACATTCAAACCTGTCTTTTCAGTAACTTTACCGTACCGTTACCGTATACAGCCAAAGTCTGGATCTCCGATATGTGCTACCAGTGTTTTTTKTGTGTGTGTGTGTGTCTTTGACACAGTTTAAGATTGTTGCAGCCGGAACTTGCGGCAGGGTTAATGTCAACCCTGAAAGTCCTTGGAAAAAAGAATCATTTGTTATAAATCCTTGATTACTCCTTGGAAACCGTTTCCAATGGAAATGTAATTGCGAATTCGTTTGCAGTCCAGAAAGAAAATGTCAGTTCGATTAGCCACTACTAAGAAAAACGAACAAAATATCGGCAACATATAACTGCCTCAAATATTTGTGATACTCCTTGAAATGGGGATTTTACTCCTTAAAATCTTTTTACTTCTTATAAACATCACTGAGTATCAAATTCTGGACTCCTTGCTTTAATGGCAGCGTATTTACTTACCATTTTATCTACACTTGTTACTTGAAAAATATAAAAGACGCGTCCTCCATTCAGTGTTCCCGCAGATTTCTAGAGTGCGGTCATGTTTTTGCCTTCGCTTTTAACTACGTACTCCTTGCATTTACTGACAGCGCACTTACTTATCATCTTAGCCAAATATCAACTGAAGACGCGTCGTCCATTTTCCCGCCAATTTCGAGTATGGCCGTTTTTTTCTCGCGTCTAAAACTAGTGCCTTTTACGTGAATGCTATTATTTATGTTACATCTACCATTTTTTACCAGTTGTCGCTCAAAACCCGTGCTAAGGATGTGGTACCATGTGTCCAGGAAATGTACGAAACCATCCTGCGCAACTAGACCAAACCAACCACAAGTAAAATACTCCATACTCAGTGGGCCATATTAATAGACGTAATAGAACTAATAAGGAATAATTTTGGAAGACAATTGATTGCAGTGTAGTGATGCAATGAGTAAAAGTATAAATAAACTGATATACTAAAAGTCATTTTCTTATTCTTTTTGGTTGATTCTTTTTGTCTTTTTTGTTTGTTTGTTTGTTTTCGTTTCTGTTTTTGAGTGTGTCAATCACCGCACCAAAACTTTTGTCAAAAATCGTAAATTTTAATTTTTCCATTATATTTTGTTGGGGGGCACCTGTAGATTTGGCGGGAATTTTCGCGCCAAAACGCGTGTGCTCCCCGGTGGAGGGGGGTTGGGATGAAAAGTTCAAAAAAATTTGCAGTGGCTAAAACATGAAGTGAGCAGTTTGTCCCAAGATGTCAAAATATAATATGCAAAATGCGAAAAAAAAGAGAGATATTAATAGTAACTTGGTCAGCTTCGCTGATAACACATAAATAATCAACAACATTCACACATCCGAGCACTTAAACATTCCTTCAAAAAATAACGTAAAACGACAATAACTCAAAAATTTAGGAGTTATATTTAAGCTAAAATAATTTAAATTAAAAATAAAATAAAAATTATCTCTCGTTTCTACGCAACAGGCTGAACACAGAACTATTTTGAATATTTTTAAATATTTTGTACGGATATAATCAGTCATGTGACTTTGTTAACTCATCTGGGAAGAGCTGTGTTTTATGCGTACATCAAGTTTGAGCACATTTACTGGCATTTGTTTTAGGTAAGTACGATTAATAGAGATAGCACTAGTTATTATTGCCAGATTTACTTTCAAAATGTCTTTTCAAGCTTTTGGAGCCGTATTTTCAGCACATGCAATCAAATTTAAAACTAAGATATTAATTCATTGCTTGGTAAATAAGTTATCCTCGGATAGCGTTCATTTTCTTATATTATGTTTCAAATAAACCGCGAAGAAAAGTCATTTCCTACAGATTCAAAACGCTTTAAAAACTGCCTTAAAAGTTCCAGCATTGTTGGTAAAAAGTGTAAGGTAAAAACTTAGAAAATACACAGTTTAAATTATTCATAATGTTGAATGTCTTTTTTTTTTTTTGCCTTCTCGGATATTTCTTGTACTTATAATACCTTGCCTTGTTTTAATTCATTATTACAGTCGTTTCACTTCCTTTCTGTTTTGCTTCATTTTCACAGTAAAATTCGCTCTTTATATTGCCTCTCATTTTATTTTTCAAATTAAAAAAATAATTCACAAATTATATTTAGCAAACAAACGCGCTAATTCTATGCAAATTGAATGATTTTTCGCTATCTTGTTACAAAAGCTCACATAAATTAGAATTTCTATTGTATTTTTCACTTGCTACATGACTAATCATGTAGAAAAATAGTGTTTACTAGAAGCTTTTTAGTTTTCCAATTTACGTTTGTTATTGCACTTGTTATTATACTTGAGCGACATATTCTTATTTCTAATTTGTTTTTCTATCTAGAAACATCTACCGAGATAGTTGGAAAAACCACATAAGATTTGAACTACACAAGCTTATTATAAACTCATTCTAAACTCTTACATAATTTCATGTGTAAGCGATATCTACAGATGCCTCGATAAACATGGGGACATYAGTGTTACGAGATGCAAAAATATGGCTGACAAACTTCTGTTCGTTGCCAGACGACATCAGAGAAAAAATCGAACGAAAGCTTGGCCACGCTCCACATGAAACCAAGATTCATTGGAATAAACGGAGTTATTCAGACATTGATCTAGAAGACCCGGCAATAAGAAAACGAGAAGAAGAACTAGAAAATCCTAAATCAGATGTAAAGAAACTTCACGCCTTACAAGATAAAATTCTCGTAGTTTTGAAGTCAGTGAAGGCATTTCCCGGTGATGTAAAGGAAAAGTTTGAGACGAGATTCTCGAGTAGAGTTGATGAGCGTGAAGACCTTGAGTTCAGTAACAGCTCCGATGCTGAAGACTATGAACAAGGTTACGATATTGTCGAAGTTCACAACTTTGTCTTCGTTATCGGTGGATCCGACGAGGGTAATGGAGATCCACTTGCCACTGTCCAAGCTTACGATTGTTTTGAGAAAAAGTGGCTGAAAATTGCACCACTACCGGTGCAAACGACGGCTTGTAGTGCCGCTACGGTGACCGGTATACCTGCTATCGTAGTAGTCGGAGGCTACGGGGGATGGAAGGCTCTAAATACCGTACAGATATACGACTTTGTAACCAAGAAATGGAATGTGATACAGCATATGAGGAAAAGACGCTGGGGTAGTCTTGTCTTGGGGACGGATCACGGGGTATTTGTCGCTGGAGGATGCGACCAGGGCAGTGTGTTACGAAGCACAGAGCTGTTCAGCATCAAGCGACGAGAATGGTACCGTCTGTCTTCGATGTTAACACCCCGGTGTAATTTTGCTGGTGCCTTGTTGGGTCACAAGGTGATCGTGGCGGGTGGCGGCACGGGATTTTATTTCAACAGCGCGATAAACTCCGTTGAAATGTTCGACGGGGACGAAGGCAAATGGTCTAAATTACCTCCGATGAAACACAAGCGTTACGGCTGCTCAGCTGTGCAGAAAGATGGTTTCTTCATTGTCGTTGGAGGTTGCAATGAAATTGGAGAGGATGTCAAAGAAGTCGAGGTGTTTGATGAAAAGACAAGACAGTGGTCCAAAATGGCACCCCTCCCTAAATCAAGTTCGCTTTGTCGATCCTTGATTATTGATTCTAAGTTGGTTGTCTTTGGAGCTGATGGACTCAATGAAAATGCGTATGAATATGACTTTGAGGACAAAAGATGGCAGCCCTTTACAACGATTCCTGGAGGGAGGAATGCCTTTGCTGTAGCGAATATCGGCATCTGAGTTCAGTGCAGGCACACAGGCAGCCCAGTTGCTCAAAGCCTGATCGGGATGATCCGAGTGCAATGAATTTTTGTTATATATATGTTATATATATCTACACTCAATTGAAGAATCGTTGTCGGGTTCAGAAACATAGAACATAAAAGCTGAGACTAAAATGGCACATGGAAAATGACATAATTATATTATAATTTATTCATTTGCTTTATCCATGAAGTCGGTTTAGAATGTCAAACGCGTATTCAGAAGACCTGCGTTTGAGAGTGGATGATGCCACGGGCTGCCCGTCAAAGCATTTCATCTAATTAACGTACTTCCCATGTGCCATTTCGGTCTCAGCTTCTATGTTCTATGTTTCTGAACCCGACAACCATTCTTCAATTGAGTGTATATATATAATATACATAAAGCCAGAATATATATTATAATATATTCTGGCTTTATACAACCCAAAACTTCACCAACCAACTTGTAGATATATTATAGTGCTTTTGGTTTAGCTCTTTAGCTAGCTAACTAAATTGTTTTATATAGCTTTGCTTTTTGGCAGGTATATTTTTTAAATCATAGAAGGAAATGACAACGAAATTCGTTGAATCCAGTGTAAATGAATTCGTTTATCGAAGCAAGGTATTTAGTTTTGTAAGATGAACAAGGAACTTTCTAGAGCTGCTTGTGCGCAAGGGTGCGATGAGGTGCGGGGAATCTGGCAATGAAAGATTTTTTCCCAAGTAGAACTTTGAACGCAATCAAATTTAAGAAAAAGATCTTGATTGAACATCTTCTTTTATTATTAGGGTGTTGGGGTATTATTATCATCCATTGATCAATTTTAGCCTTGGTTAACGTAGTCGTACTGTAAAAATCAAGTTGTGAAGCGGCGTCGTATGGTAGCGCGAACCTTTTACTGCTATTTCGGAGATTTTGATTTTGAACAAGGGCTCTAGCTCTACGCAGACGTTCTTAGGGTCTGTCCTCAACAGAAACTTAGGACGTCTTCATAGGAGCCTAAGCGGCTGCTACAGCGCATCGTCAACCTTGTTATTGATGACGTCAATTGTATCATTGATGACGTCAATCGTGTCACTGATGACTAAGCAAGCATGTTCAGCTATAACAACACGACGTAACGTTAGCGAAATATTAACTGATACATACAGGAAGATTTTCCTGTCATCCTTAGGGACCGGTCATTAGTTAAGGAGGAGGGGGGAGGGGTGGGGGGTGCTGGTGGAAATCTGAAATGTGATGCTCAATTTATTTCCGTCTCCCCTTCATATTTTAGTGATCCCTCTACCTTCCCAATAAAAAAATTAATTGACAAGTGTCTAACAAAAAAGGTTGCAAGTATCTATTACACAATATTTTTATCCCCCCTTTCTTAGTGCACAAAAATGTTTGGACCCCCCCCCCCCCCTCCCTCCACATTTCCACCAGCCCCTACCTGTAAATAATGACCTGTCCCTTATGTTGGGGTTTTATACTGTATCATAGAAATTTTAAGAGATTGTTAGTGGAGAAGGTCACTAAAAATTCGTTTTTTTCTGGTAACTCACGGTATTGGTTGTGTGGTTGAAGGTATAACACTCATTTTCAAATTCCCCATAACACATCGAGGGTAAACCAGCGGAAAAACCGCGCGTTGCAAATTCATCTTAATTATAATATGTTACCAGTAAAGATTTATAAGAAAGTCAATACATTTTCTGTAACACAAAACGTCGCGATGTTCAGAACGTGGGAAATAAACTTGCAAATGAATGTGAAAATGACGACCCCAGTCCTCCACAGTGTCTTACGTGTAAGGGTCAAAGCAATGCATGCGGAAGTTAGTGGGACTTCATGGATGGAACTGGGCGGGTCAATTGAGTACATGAACATCAGAATCGGCGGACGTACACTATTTTCGAGTATTTTCAATACACTGGAGTTATAAAGACTACAGCTGGCTTATGATCAGTCGATAAGAAGCCACGAAGTGACAGTTCTGTTACCCTATAACTCAAGAATACGCTGAAACGAACAGAGGTTTCTATTGAGTTTCGTTCCTCCACTCTTGGGACGTCTACAGAGTATGTACAGTAGGACAATGAGAATACAGGATAATATGCCAGAATACAAAGCAAAACATATCAAAAATATGACATGTAGGCCTATTTCAACTAGTGGCATCTAGAATGAGTAAGTTTAAAAGTTATATTTATCAAAAAAAGCGTATGGAAAATTTATTGTAGCGGAAGACATTTTTTTTGTGCAACGTAAGCTTTATGGTTTCTTGGAAAACAGAATATAGGAAATCAATCGAACATGAATATTTGTATACTAAGAAGTTTTACATTTTTTAAAAATTCGTGTCTTGGCAAGACTTGAATTGATTTATAAATTTATAGTCAATATGACAATAATGAGTAAATACGAGTGAAATTTCACCCCATTGTCGAGTCAAAGAATACGCAATTTCTCGAGGCAAGGAAGATTTTTCAAATGTAAAATCATAGTTTCTTGTTAACTTTTATTCCTTGAAAAAGTTTTGACAAATAATAGACCTTCTTTCCCGAATACAAAATGGTTTCAAGTTGAGGTTGTATGAAATATAAAAGAATCAAGTTCAATCTCATTGAAAGCAAAACCATTGTTTTGTAGTCATATAGGAATCACCTGATATATGAATCTTGGAATTTCATTATCCATATTGCATGATACACTGATTCAGCTGATGAACACTACATAATAGGAAATAACATAAAGAAATCAAGAAAATCTACAGCAGTGTATAAACTGACTCTTTGTTTATTAGGTAAAAGTTTTGGCCTAGTTCAACCATCTCTTATCCAACAGATCAAAAAAATTCTTGACCAATACCCTGATGATGGTCAAATACTCAAGGTAATCTTCCTTCGATTTTGTCTTGTCAATGTATTTTACAAAATTATTCGAAATAATTATTGGCTGAAGGCAAAGTAAATATCGGGGAATATTTACGGAGCCGCTAGTCTTCATGCAAGTAGCAAGGTGAATATCACCCATATTCATATTTAAATATACATATATCCCAAACATTGAAAGCACAGCCAATCAGAGTGCAGGAAAGTCATTATACATTTTTTTTGCAGTATTCTCCTCAGATAAAATCATTATATATATAGTTTCATGGGATATKTTTCATGATATGCCACTCAAATTTATTGTACAACACTATATAGTAGCATTTCTTACAAATATAAAGCAAGCCCATGTCTTTATACTCTGATATAAACATGCTGGGAACAGACTGAAGAGCAAGAGAGAAATTGTACAGAAACATGGGGCTTAGCTCCATAGAATGTATTTTTCTAAACAATTGAAATGAAACCTCGAAATAGTATTTCAAAAACTAAAAATGTCCCATATTTTTAACTTGTTTGATAGGAACTGATTCAAAATGCTGAGGAYGCTAGAGCAAAAAAAGTGAAATTTTTATATGACCATCATTCACATCGGACCAAATACCTTTGGCACCGTAAACTGGATAAGTTCCAGGTAAGCTGTATTTACAATTATAGTCAGGGCCTGGCTAGGTTTTGCTTATGGGGGGGGGGGGGGGGTGGGGGGGGGGGGGGGGGGGGGGGGGGCATGTCCCATTTTACTGCCAAATCTAAAGGAATCTTGCATGAATGAATTAAACTTTGGTGCAGAAAGCAAATATTTGTGGGGGGGTTGGGGGGCATGCTCCCCTTACCTCCTCCCTACGCTAGTGGCATTGACATCATCCATCAAACAAAAGGCTCAAGATGAAAATTTTAGGAGGGTGATGACCCCCCCCCCCCCCCCCCCCTTGCTAGCCACTGACTACAGTCAAGTTGAATTTTTGAGAGACCCCATGCTTATTTATGGGCTAGCTATGGGGAATTTGGGTTTGCTTTTGCATCCATGATGGTGTATGTTAGAGTTTATTTGTTTGTTTGTTTGCTTGTTTTCTTGTTTGTTTGTTTTCATGCATGCATGCTTGCTTGCTTTCTTGCATGCATGCTTGCTTTCTTGCATGCATGCTTGCTTGCTTGCTAGTTAGTTTTTTTTTTTTTGATTATTCATTTATTGGTTTGTTTGTTTTTTTTAATAATTATATTATGTCCATTTAATGCAGGGTCCAGCATTATATGCCTATAACAATGCCAAGTTTACTGATAAAGACTGGGACGGCATTGGTATGTTGTGTGACAGCATCAAGGAAAAGGACCCAACGAAAGTTGGACGGTTTGGTCTTGGGTTTAAATCTGTATTCCACATGACAGGTTTGTATTCCACATTCACCAATTGATAGTTTTGACATTTTTTAATGAGGCAAGTTTAAAACTGAGACAATGCTGGCCGGCGGTCTCCCACATGGTAGCTGGTTGGGGGGCATCTGAGTGGTCTCAGGGGCTTGAAATGTGATTGCCGCTTGATTAATTTCCCCTCTTTGCTGATCATTGCGGATCAATTGCACACTAGCTAGCAAATTATTGCTGATCAAATGTGTTAAATCAGTAAAGATGTACATAATTATACATTCCTGAGATGGATTTATTGAGATTAAAACTCATCACCAATAGATAAGCTTGGGATTGGAGCCAACAAAAAGGACTGACCTCGCTAGCCCGAATCCCTCATGAAGGTAACCATGGCAACCATGCCAGAGTCTACCCCCTGGCACCCGTCACACTGACCACAGTGGAAAATACTTACATATACTATATTTATTTGTTTGAGTTATATCCATAATATACTCAAAGGAATGACGCATAGCCTCAAATGGGAAGTCATTAAGCCTATACTAAAAGTCCGTTCACTTTAACTGTTTCATTTCAGACCTTCCAAGTGTTATCAGTGGTGATAGTGTAGGAATAATTGATCCCGAGGAGAAATACTTCAGAGATAGCGATGGTAAAAGAAGATCAGGTCGAAAATGGCACTTGAGAAAAGACCGAGGAACTATGCAGAACACCTCCGATCAGTTTGCTMYTTACAAGGGAGTTCTTGGCTGCACTGATGACTCCTTTAAGCGAGGTAGCTATGAAGGGACACTCTTTCGTTTGCCTTTAAGACAAAAAGCTTCCAAGTTGTCAGATACCATTTATTCACGAGAAAGGATGACAGGATTGTTCGAGKGCTTTGAAAAAGATGCTCATTTGATTCTACTTTTCTTGATGAATCTTGAACAGATCGAAATTTATGAGAGAGAAGCACACTCTTCACAACCTAGAAAACTATTCCACGTTGGAATCTCAAACGATTGCTTGGCAGAAGTCAGGAAAGCGAGAAAAGAATTCAGTACCAAAGTACAAGAAAATGTCTCGGCTCTTTCAGGTGGTTATTTTCCTGAAGTGAAAAAGACCTACACTCTTACCATTGAAACAGTGCGCTACAACAATGGAGAAAGCAATAAGGCAGAGCACTCCTTTGTCGTTACAATGTTTTTTAGTGGATCTGGTGTGACTCAAGAGATAAAAGCTTTGATGACAGATGAATCGCTCAGCTACTTGCCATTGGTTGGTGTCGCTTTACCTCTCCAGCAGAAAATGAAGCAGGAAGACTGTAGAGAGGAAGATGTTGATGATGATGACGATGAGTATGAAATGGTAAAGAGTAGAGGAAGCAGAAAGAAGAGAAGGGAAAAAAATGGCGGGAATAAAAGGAAGAGGATGAAAACAAGTGCAAATGAGCCACAGGGCCATCTTTTCTGCTTCTTACCTTTGCCGCTAGAAAGCAAAAGCCTGACAGGTCTGCCTGTTCATGTTAATGGTTTCTTTGCCTTGAGTCAGAACCGTCGTCATCTGAAATGGCCAAGTGCTGATCAAGATGAAACAATCCAACCCTTGACAGACAAGTCATTGCTGTGGAACAAAGGGTTGTTGCAGGAGGTGCTGCCCAAGGCCTACGTTGAGCTTATTCTCCATGTCATTTCATGTTTGTCAGAAAAAAAACCACGACAAAGGTTGGCCACAAGTGATGCGTACAGTGCATGGCCAGACGTAAACAAAGTTGATGTAAAATGGAAGAGCATTCTGCAGCCATTATTTGATAAACTGTTGCAATCTAAAGTACTGCACACGGATGCTAATGGCGGAGGCTGGTGCAAAGTGGAAGAGGTTCTCCTTGACAGTCTAGAGAAAAGTGATCAGTCCATGAGGCGAATAGTGATTGACCTGCTTAACAGAACGGGCCAAAAGGTTGTCACAGCTCCAGCACATGTGAAAAAAGCCTTGCAGGAATTCCGCACTATAAATCATGTCACCCCAAAGATATTGAGAGAGAGTTTAAAGGCATATCCATCTTGCTACTCCTGTTTGAGCCACCAGGACAAGATCCTACTTTTGAAGTTTGTTCTCAGTGATTCTAACTTCACAGAACTTGAAGGTCTCGAATTGCTACCCTTATCTAACAAGACATTCGCTACATTCAGAGGACGAGGGGATTTTCCCATTTACATTGATTCCGCTGAACACCCAAAGTCACTGTTGCCAGGGTTACAGGGAAGGTTCTTGGATACAGACTTGGATGACACTGTAATAGACCAATTGAAAAACGCAGTCGATCAAGGTAATTAATGAAATTGTGAAATTATATATAATGATTATCAAAGTCATTGTACATGTATCAATTCCTATTTATAAGGTAGAGTGAAGTCACTAAACCCGTGCAATAGATGTTAGACTAATACAAGACTAATACTTGAGTTTACACCATCGCCTGTTGAAGACTAGCAGTAGCAGTCGAAACGTCGTTTTTATATATCCACGATGAATAATCTTTCCATTTTAAGACTAATACACATCGGTAGACCCTAATTTTTATTGTTTTCTTTTGTGTCTATTTGACTATTGCTTCAGTGTTGACTAGTATTTTTTATTTCACGGGGTTAAATGCCTTCAATCCATTAGTTTCAATAGTTTTTTCCTAACATTAAGAGGACTCTTAATATATTTTTCTTTGCAGGCCATACACAGTTACGTCACTTCAACAAAGAAGCTGTTAAACAACATCTCCGCCAAACACTGCCTCCTGAAAGATCCAACCAACCAACAATTGAATGGTTGAAGACCTTGTGGGAGTATTTTGGTAGACATTTTGCGCACTCGACGTTGATTTAGAGCCATTTATCGGGCTTCCTCTTGTTCCTGTGACCCCGTTGTCAAATCAGAGCGAGGTACATCTTGCTAGAATTCAGCGACCATCCAGTCTTGTTCTTGCTTCATTCAACGATGAAAGTATTGACGAGTCAGTATGTCACGTCTTGGAGGATCTTGGCTTAACAATCTTGAAATATCTTCCAGAGTACATACGGTACTATCCTGGATTAGTTCCTACCTTCGCTAAGCCGGCAAGTCCAAGGGGGGTTCTAAGTGCTATGTGTGTTTTCATCAAAAAGCCTAAGAACAAGGAAAAGCTAATAGAAAAGTCGAAGAAGCTTCACTGTAAGCATATTAGGAGTTTTCGAAAATTCCTGTCAAACATATCACACGTGGACGCCGACATGAAGGATCTTCTTCGAGAACTACCATTGTTTGAAACATGGGTCGGCTGTAGCGAAAATCAATCTCGTTTTGTTTCACTGGAAGAGGTAAAGAACGCTGCTCCGACTGATGATGAACTGCCTCGTGTGAAGGTGTTCAATGACTTAATTGACTTGAGGAAGCCCCACAGTAGTCGTCTTTCAAGTTTACTCGGTACTTTACCCATGCAGAAAAGGGATCTCTTGGATATGATGCTAGACGATGCACTTAATGATAAGTACTCTTATGAAGAGCTCGATGAAATAGTGCAATTCATCTTCAAACGCATTGGCATGTTTAGTGAGCAAGACGCAGCGTGTCTYATAAAGAAGCTGAAACGACTACCATTTGTGGCGTGTGAAAACCAAACGAGAAAGAGACCTGAAGAACTCTTYGATCCAAATGTCAAAATCCTGAGCAAGGTCTTTTTAGATGAACGGGTATTTCCAGAGAAGGGATACTACGCTCGACCAGATGTTCTGATACATTTGAGGAAGTTGGGCCTGAAAGGAAAAGAWGGTGTAACTGCTTCTGATATTTGCAAGTGTGCTAAACTTGTAAACCAGAAGAAAAACRTTGACGAAGCGAAAATAAAATCCACTGCCATCCTTAAACTCTTGGAACAGTATCCTTCCCTGCTAGAAGAAAAGGTGGAACTTGTTCCATTGAAGAATTGCTTAGATGACATTCCTTGGATTCCCGTTTTAATGAAGAGGCCAGAAGCCTATCCCACCAATTTCCCCTTGAAAAATAACAAAAATAKATATTTTGCCTGCCCGAAAGAGGTGACATCGCACGATTTTATCAACCTTGTTGGAAGCATCAAATTCCTGGTTGACACACGAGAGTTTTCAGGAGTTTCTGCTCGATTTGGATGGGATAAGCAACCAAGTCTTCAGGACGTGAAAATCCATCTTGAAAACATCATTGACGTTTTCCAGAAAAACRAAAACATGGATAATCTTGAAACTAAAAAAGCTTTCGAGAAAGTGTATTCTTACTTTCAGGGAAGACTAAGAGATGAAAGAGAGGAGATCAAACAGATGCTCTCGCCATCATTGAAGTTCATTGTTGTACAGAATAGTCTTCTTTCTACCAACCAATTGGCCTTTTCGTCCCAAGTCARCTACCCGCCATACTTGTGTCAACTTCCGGGTTACTACAGCCAAAAGTTTTGCCAGTTAGTTAAGGCTCTTGGTGTTCGAGAATCCTTTGGGGTGCGTGATTATATCAACACGCTAAGTGAAATAAAGCGCAAGTATGGAAAGAACCCAATTACAAAGGAATTTAAACAAGTGACAGATATATTAAATTTGCTWGCAGACGCCATGGAAGAGGAGAAGGTCACAGTAGTCGAAGCGGTAAAKAAGTATGGAACTATTTTCCTCCCTGATTCGAAGGGGTTGATGAAACCATCAACAGATGTGTGTGTGAAGGACTGCTCTTGGATGCCCGATGAGAAAGGAGTCGTTTACGCAAATAAAGGTATACCCTTTAATATCTGCATCACACTTGGAGCGAAGACGAGAAGACAGGAAACACTYAGYAAGCACACATTTGGCATTCCATTTGGACAGAAAGAGAAGCTTACCAATAGGCTTAAGCGGATACTTAAGGGATATCCATGCGACGAATCAMTCTTGAAGGAACTTATCCAAAACGCAGACGATGCAAAAGCAACAAAAGTCTGTTTCATTAAGGATCCTCGTAAACATCGAGATAAGAGAGTCTTTGAAGAGTGCTGGAAGCCCCTCCAAGGGCCTGCKTTGTGCGTTTACAACAACGCACCATTCACAAAGAGTGACATCGAGGGAATACAAAACCTTGGCGAAGGGARTAAAGGAGATGATCCAAACAAAACYGGTCAGTATGGTGTGGGRTTCAATGCAGTGTATCATCTGACCGACGCGCCAACATTTATTTCCCAAGGAGACGAGATTGGGGAAGTAATGTGCGTGTTTGACCCSAATCTGAAGTTCGCCCCTGGTGCAAATGAGTCAAACCCGGGAGTCATGTATAAAAAACTTCATTCACTGAGAAAAACCTTTCCTGATGTATTTCCATGCTACGATCTTGAYCAATACCATCCACTAACTAATGCCACAATGTTTCGGTTCCCGCTCCGAAATGAAGACATGGCTACCACGTCCAAGATAAGTAGCAAGGCGATGACAGTCCAAAAGTTGGACTATCTGTTGAATGATTTCRAGGAAGAGCTTCTTCAGGTTCTCCTATTTGTTAACAACGTCAAGGAGATTTCCATTTGTAAAATTGACAAGAAAACTGGAAAGCTGAATGAGTCCTACCGTGTCCAGTCGTCGTTGACTTCAGGCGATGAAAAGAAGCGAAAAGATTTTGCTGCTCGTGTCAGTGAAATTGGAAAACGTTTACAGAGTGGAGAAATGTCTGTTGCAGAGATTCCTGTGCRTCAAGTATCCTATGTTGTTAAGCTGGAAGACAGCAAAGGTTTAAGACAGAAATGGTTTGTTGTTCAGAAGATTGGCTTTGAACACGAAGATAAAATCCCAGGCAACATTCAAGAAGCATTTGAAAGAGGAGATCTTGGTCTGTTACCACGTGGTGGAGTGGCATCGTTGATCAGTTCTTCGGGGGGTCACCAAGATACTCAGGGAAAAGCCTTTTGTTTTCTTCCCCTTCCTTTCAARACCGGTCTTCCAGTTCATATTAATGGACATTTTGCTCTAAACCACGAGGATCGTAGAAGCCTSTGGCGAGATGATAARGGAGACTACAGGAGTAACTGGAATGATGCATTAATACGACAAGTGGTTGCGCCATGCTATGTAACCTTACTAGATGAGGTGAGGCAGYATATTTCTTTGTCGAGAGAAGATGATGGAAAGACGTACATAAAAGGTGACAAAGACAAAGGAGAAAGTGTTCTTTCTAACTATTTAGAYCTGTTTCCTATAAACGTGAGAGCTCAGGAAAGTTACTGGACAGTGCTCTGTAAGGAAGTCTACCGCCATATGAATGTAAAAGCCCTACCTCTACTACCAGCTCTTCGTCAAGAAAACAAAGGGAAAAAACCAAAAAGAWACGTGGTCGAGTGGCTGCCCCCAACAGGAAAAGGCCGTACTAAAGCCTTTTTCGATAATYTTGCAGAAGCCTCACAAGACGCAAGCGAAGACATTGGGAGCAAAAGAAAAGCCGAAGAACTGCGGAAGGAAGAAGATTTGAGGGACACTCTTCTTGCTGTGGGCCTCAACCTTCTTTGTGTGCCAATGAGAGTATACAAGTGTTTCAAGAATTCCAATGTGGATGTAAATCTTGTCTCACCGTTTGAGGTTATTAGTTTCTTTCAAAGTTATAGAACCTCAAACCAGTTGTGTAACGTCGGAAGTCTGCCTTTGCATATTAAAGATACCCGGTTCAAGAGCAACATTGACTTGCTTTCAGTTCTCAAGTATTGTAAACAAGAMAAAACCTTTTTACAAAGACTAGAAGGTCTGCCATTGTTACTTACCGAAGACAACGTCCTTCGGGTCTACAGCCAATCAGAAAAAGTCTTCCTGAGTAAATACTACAAAGTACTTCCCCATTGCCAATCGATGTTTGTAMATCACAAGCTCTTAAATTCTGTCTTTCACTTTAATGATGAAGCTGAACATCTTCCTTCTCCGGTTTTTAAACGATTTGATGTAGCTTCCTTGGCAAGTCAACTACCAAACGAAGTGGGAAAAAGCCGGTACACTACCGAAGAGAGCTATGCTACCTGGGTTCCAGAGGACAAGATAATTCCAAACAGAAAATGGGTCAATCATACCTGGAAGTTCTTTTCAGCCCATATCGAGAAAAAAATCAAAGATAATGAAAATAACAAAAGGGGCGTTTTTCGTAACACTCTGCAGGAAGCAAGAATGGAATGGAATCAACGCCAAGATCATGTACCAGACGCAAAGAAACGTCTCGCGCAAGAAGTCTTAGAACCAGTCAAGGATTGGTGCCTTTTACCAGCAGTTTTGCCTGTTCCACATAAAGAATCCTTTCATTTTCGACACGTTTTGGCGCCTTTGAAATTGGCTGAAACTGTGATTTATCTCGAAGGTTCAGGGTATCCGTCGCTTAAAGAATCCCTCAGGAAGGTCTCTATACCAGAATTACACCATGAGGTAATCGAGGAAGAAAGCATCATGACAGCAATAAGAATTGTGGCAGACCTAGACGACCCAAAGTCAGTTTTATCAGCTCTTTTACACAAGTTTAAAACTGATTCTCAGGCATTTAAAAATTTGCAGGATAATGATTGCAGCAAAGTTTTGAGTTACTTTAGTGATCAACTATCCCTATCCCCATCCCTATCCCCAATGGACTCGATGTGTGTCGAAAGTCTAAGAAAGTTGCCACTATACGTAACCATTCATGATGACATCACCAATATCAGTGGGAAAAAGGCTTTCGTCCTCTCGCCAAGAATTCCAAAAGACGACATGGATATCTGGGAAGAAAAAGCAGGGATTGTTTTCCTCAAAGAAAATGAGACTCTAGACAAGGTATATGAATTCATTCAGTRCCACTCAAAAGAAAACGTTGACGTCTACTGCGAGGTGATCTTCGAGAAATTTGAGGAAATGAGCAAAGAAGCAAGAGTAAACCACCTGACGTTTGTCGAGGAATTACTGAGAGAGTTAGAATCCGAAAATGATGGTCATCATATAATATTTGAAATGATGAAAAAGAAAGAAAAGCTACGGAAGCTATTTAAAGCTCTCTGTAATTTGAAGTTTATTGCGGAAGAAGATGGGGCCACTTTAAAACCAGCATCTTCCTTTTATGATCCATCCAACAAAGTTTTTGCTGCAATGTTTAAAAACAACCAAGAGATGTTTCCACCAGAACCGTTTTGTGACGACAAATGGCTACCCTTTCTACGTCGGATAGGACTCATCCATAAAGTCACTGACGAGAAGTTCGTGCAGTTTGCCAAGCAAATCGAATCAGAAGCTAAAACAAGGCAAGACGATGGAACGAGAAAGAAATCGGAAGCTTTGGTAACTTACCTATTCGAATCTGAGAACATCGCAACCAGCAAACTACTGGATGATGTTAAGGAAATATGTTTCATCTTTCCTTATGTCGTCGATCTTAGTCTGCAARGCATCCACGAGCAGTATGGCACGAGTGAAACTGGTTCACGGTGCATTTGCTTTCAAGGCTCTGTAGCCTCCAAGAACCACTCTATTACCTGGACAACTGCTAACCTCTTATCAGATTGTGCCAATCCGTTTCGTTGTGATGACTTTGATCTAACAAAGCAAAACGAAATTGCTCGACGACTGGGCATTCTTCGAAAACCATCCGTTGATATGGTTGTCAATCATTGCAAGAACATGTGCCAAATGAATCCCAGCAAAAAGTCTGACAGAAAACGAAGCGAAAAAGGTCCTCAAAAAGTTGTTGYAATAATGGAAAGTATTTACAAGTATCTGAAAAAGAACTACTCTGGCAATAAAGAAGTCATTGATTTTCTGAAGAACATCCGCTGCATCGTAGTTGAAGATGGCAATCGCTTTGTTCTTCCAAACCAAGTGGCCGTGGATATCACCTCTGAACAAGAAATCCAGCCATATCTGTACAAGATTCCTCGTGATTTGGCACCTTACGCAGAATTGTTTGAAAATCTTGGCACAACAAACTGTATCACTGCAGCACAGTATTCGATGGTACTGAAGAATATACACGATGAATGTGGCGACAAGAAGCTTCACCCTAACGAGATACGCAATGCTTTTAAAGCCACAAAAGGTTTTTTTGAAACATTTAGTAAAGTTGAAGACACTGAGATTAAACCTCTCTACCTACCAGGAGTGAAACATCATCCGTCTGACCATTCCATCAATAATATGGTATTTTTGAGACCGTCTGCAGTCATTTTGTACAATGATGCTCCACACCTCAAAGAAAGAATAAGGCAATTCAAGGAATTGATTCTTGTTAAACTCGCTGACTGTGAACTGGAAGTAAATAATGAAGACCTGCTGGTGAAGAAGCTTCCTGAATCCATTCGTCCTCTCATGCTTACGTCCGTGGTTCGTGAGGCCTTAGTGGAAGAAAACCAGGCCCTTTCTTGTTCCAGCACAGCACAAGAACTCCGGCAGGTTTTGACATCACGTGAGTTTTGTCATGGAATGATACGCCTGATCAAACATGCTGACTACAACAGTGATGTAGAGACCAAAACAGATATCCCTGCCTTGGTACAAGAAAGATTGAGATGCATTCGTGTGTGCAGCGTTCCTAACCTTCGGACGAAGCTTGTRTACAATGGTAGAGCAATACCTGGGAGTGAAGCAGACGTTTCTTGCTTCGAGGAAGAAACGGTAGAAGAGGGAGAAACAGTGTGGGAGATATACATCGAAAAGGAAGCTGAACTTTCCACGTACGTTTCAGTGGTGGCTGAAATCATAGATAGAATAACAGGACATCTTCTGAAAACAATGCTGGTTCATCTTCCAATGTTGCTGTCCTCAAAACCCTACGAAATAAAGAGACTCTTGGATGGACTTAAGATTCGCGAGGACAATTCAGCGTTGAAAATTGAAGAAACGTGTCTTCCAACGCCTGGCAACTTTATTCATATTACAGACCATCACTTGCTGGTGGATGACTTCACAGTGTTCAGTCCTGGTGAGTACGTTGGTTATGAGCTTGATGATCCAAGTCTTCGAGGAGAAGATGGCACCCCAACCTACATCTATGCAATTGTCATCGAAGAAGTCATCGAGCACGGACAACCCTCAARCACAGAACCAAGCTTAAGAAAATACAGAATTGATATCGGAAAAGACAAAGAACCAATTGTTGTAGACGCAGCAGATTTGTACAAGTTCTACCGCCCGAGCCGCCAGGCAGGGGAACAGGGCAACAGTGAGTGTTTAGACATGGAACCCTTCACTGGTTCTCGAGATGAAAAGTCTGCCAATCTTGATGAAATTCGAAACGAGATCAGAAGAATTCTCCAAGAGGCTTGGAAGCAGCCTGAAGAGAAACGAAGGAAGATCATTAAGCGTTTGTACCTTAAGTGGCACCCAGATAAGAATCYTGGAAATGAAACGTTTTGCACAAGCATTTTTAAATTTATTCAAACAGAAATCGAAGTGTTAGAAAAAGGCAAAAGCAACAAAGATTTCACCAGTTCATTTTATAAGACTTGGAAGAACCGAGCTCGGAGTCATAAAAAGCAAAGGTCCTCTTTCAATACAGATGGTGAATTTCCTTGGAGGTCATACAGACGTAACCCCCAACCTGGTGAAGCAAGAAGGTGGTACAAACAAGCGGAAGCAGATCTGGAAGCAGCAAGTAATGATGTTAAATATCAAAGAACCTCGTACGAATGGGCTTGCTTTAAGTGCCATCAGGTATGAAGGGGCCTTGAATCCAGGGATTGGTTGTTTTGTATTCTAATTTCTGATTTTGTTTTTTTATTTCAAAAGCGAGGGTAAACCCGCACATTTTAGAAATTACGGTATTTTTTGAGTAGTGAATGGCCACAGATTTGTCATTGAAAACTGTTGGGTAGCATGGGTGGCGTTCGCGGCTAACGCGTCGTCTTTCACCGCTGTGAGTCCAACGGGTCGGGTCGCTGGTTCGAGCCCTGCGGTCGCCACATGTGAATTGAGTTTGTTTGATGTGTTGTTCTCTCCTATGCTACGAGGGTTTTCTCCGGGTTCTCCGGTTTCCTCCCTCCGTAAAAATCAACATGTGAGTTGAGCGTTGTGTGCAAAGAACATTTAATGTAGTGGTAGTGCGTGTGAGTGAAAAGTGTCCCCAGTTAGTGCGAAAGCGCTAGAACGACTAGACACTTACATTTAAAAAAAGTKATTCATTCAACAGTAGTACGTGTCACCCTGCTTAAATAAAGTTGATTGATTGATTGATTAGTGTCGTCTATCCATTCAGTCCGCAGAGAAAGCCTTGAAAGCAGCACAGTATTTCATAGATGCCGATAAAACCAACGTCCACGATCTGAGGAAGATAGCTCATGACCTAGACAATGATAACTTGAGCAGGTTGGCCTCAAAGCTTGAAAGTCTTGTTGGAGATTCAACACGCATGCGTTATCCAGACCGAGTACGGTATCCCAACATACCCCATGATGTATACACTAGTTCAATGGTATCAAAGGCAATAGATCTTGCATCTTCCATCGTCCTGGAGGTGGAATCAAAGTTCAACATAGCCACTGGACAGGCGAGTGACTTTTTCTACGTATTAACACTGAGCTGAAGATAGCCAATATACGGTTCAGTTGTGATAGTTAATTAACTTTATATATTTTATATTTCAGGATAACCACAAATAAAAGACTCTCACTTTCGGTGACCGTGAACGCTGGAAAAATATAATAGTTCGAAGCTGTTGTATCCTTAAAGTAGATTAGATAGTCCACTAACTTTTATTAGATTTAGTTTTTGATATATCTTTCCTTAAACAAATTTTAACCAAGTTTAAGCCTCTCAATTTGAATGACAGTCGGAAAGCTGAAAAAGTAGTTCGAAGCTGTTGTATCCTTAAAGTAGATTAGACATGTCGGTTAACTTTTAATAGATTTATTTTGTCATTTATCTTTAAAAAACACAAAGCCTTTCGGACTAACAATCGAAACGTCAATGTACTTACAAACTTTTTTACGAGCTTTAAATAAGTTTCCTTCATATTCACTTGTTATCCAGTTGAGTTATCAAAGGAATTATCAATAAGGAAAATTGTTCGCGTCCACCAATCAGAATTCAGTAAAAAATTGTTGCGTTATCAATCTCGAGCCCACGTTTTTTCTGGTCAGTATCGTGTAACAAGAGGCTATCGGTGTTGAATCTTATTGTCCGCTATTGTTCTGGTGCAACCAACAAGAGTGCAGTAAAGATTCGTTTGAGCCTGAACCTCTCCTTTCTTGAATGTAAAAACGAGCATGTGCAAATCTGACTGATACATTAACATAAGCTTTARTCAGTTTGATTTTCTCTGTCGAACTTAGAATGTCAGAAAATGTAACAGAAGAAAATTATATTTAACGATTTACTAAAAATTTTAACTAGATTTTTGAAAACAAAATATTGTATTTTCATCTTTCCAAGTAAATTACAGGTTTTATTGAAGTATACCAGTATTGTGCTCTGTCATAGACCACGTCATGACCATAGGATCAGCGGGAGTTGGCGCTTAATATTTGGACCCAAAGCGGTACGTAAGCCACCCTCCCGCCCTTATCACCCTGGGTCCTCCCAGACTACTAGTTACATTAATTCATTTCAATTATCGTACATTTCATAAGGCTGTCATTGAGCACGTGACATGTGACGTAATACTCCTTCACGTAAACATTCGTTCCACTCATTTCGATCGTTGTGCCGTTTTTAAATTAAAATTGACCACGTGATACAATACTCCTTCACGTGACCACTCTCTCTATGTCACATGTTTAAATATCTAGATCCAAAGTAATTTGCCACCCACCCGCCCTTATCGCTCTGGGTCCTCACAGACAATCAGTCCATATATAGTTTCTAATATTGTACATTTTTGTTTAAAGGTTCATTTCAGTTATTGTAAATTTGCATTAAGGAAGTCATTGACCACATGACAGGTGACGTAATCCTCCACGTGATCATTCACTTTACGTAACTCATCGTTGATTGGTCCCAGAGCGCGTCGCCACCCGCCCGCCCTTGTCACTCTGGGTCCTCAGTATTTKCTATTTTTCTGTTTGAAGTTTTTTCTCCTCTGCTTGTTTTTCCTCTGTTTGTTTTCCTGATTAGCAAAGCAGAGCAAATCAAATGTCAGTATGTTTCAGATTCTCAACCGCCCGGTCCAGTCCCACACGCAATTGATGAAGGAGTGGATCACACTGTTAAGAGAGACGTCATTCCGTTCACTGTGTTCCCGAGGATGGATTTTGGACTTACTTTCATGATTTCATTAGCCATCTTTTCAGCACACTCTATTTGCTCTTTTGTTAATGATGTCATGTCAAGTTTCGTACTAAATTAAGAAAAAAAAGATTATTAATATCTATTAGAACTAATAATGTTATGATAATCATAATCTAAATATTATCCAGAATACTTACGTATATTGGCTTAGGTCTTCTAGGAAGGTCGATTGTACATTAGGGTTTAACTTGTACATTTCTTCTGCAGACAGGATGGTTTGTTCCTAACAGAAAATTCTCAGTTATAAACTTGTTTGCACATTCAGTTCACCCATCACCACTCAAATGTTGCTGTGATACTGACAACACACCTTCAATAAGTCGTCTTCATCGTCCTTCACGAGACATTGTAGTTCGTAGGCTTTGTCATCATCCTCATTGGCTTCCCACTTCTACAAAAAAAAAACCGAATACTTGTAATCATATTTTATTTTTGCATAATTTATCTCAGAACCAGAGTTTGGCTTAAAATCGTCAATGTTTTTTTTTCTTATTTYGTTGGGCTACCTGTGGATTTGGCGGGAATGTTCGCGCCAAATCGCGTGTGCTCGCCTTTCAAACTCGCTATTCCACTGCTCAGTCCAGTCTTCCTCACCTTCAACTCTCTGCACGAAGGAATCTTGTTCGTACAGCCAGTTATGTCGCAATCCGTTTTGAAAACGTTGACTCGTGATTCTTCAACAAAAACGTACCAACATCATTAATGAATTTTCTTACAATTTCTGTGAACTCCATATAATCACCCTTAATGATCACAGTGTAATTCTCACCTTTCTCTTGTTTTTCGCTTTCCTCTTTTCGTTCTTCCATTTCTTTCTCAATGTTGGAATTTTCTTCCTGGTTTGACACRCTGTAGAGAAACAGAAATTTTATAAGTTATAAATTGAAAAGCAACTRAATTATCCTTTGGTATTGAATATGATCTTCTTATCACATGGAAATATGCCATTTATTCTATTCCCATTCCCATTGCTATTCTATTTACTCACGTTTCTGATGGTTTTGTATCTTCTAATATGGTTTCGGTTTCTTCCAATGAAAAATTACCAAACTGAAAAAAAAATACAGTCGTTGTTTTAGTCAATCAAGAAGCTTTCTTTTCTTCGCCTGACCTCAGAGCCACGCTCGTAATCATCTTGATGGGTTATGCACTAAGAATATATATTTTTGTATTATTTCTGAGCTCAGTATCGCCATCTTAAAACACATTGTACCCTGCCTGGGTAGGGAAAGTATTATTTGGTTTCCCTCCTTTTCCTAGTCTCCAGTCCCCTTGCGCCACCAAGCAGACCAGGTTACACAGATGTCGTCTATCACCGAAGATACTCACCAGTACCGTCTCGTCATTTGTGTCGTCCATGTCAAATGTGAATACCAAGCCAGGCTCTGTTAACAAAAACATGTGAGTACTCAATTGTTAGTGTACGTTTACTAATAATAATTAATTTATCAAAATAAATCCATACAAATGCCGTTAATGAATTATTATTGCATTATCAATATAAATTTATCAGTTCCTTATCAAATATTTCTTAATGATTTTATTCCTCATTATATTCGTACCTTTAGCTAGTTGTTTCTTCTCTTTGTTTCTTCTCTTTGTTTCTTGTTTGCTCGGCTGATTTCCGTTGTTCTTCTCAGGCAAGCTGGGGGGGAAAATCGCATTTTGTTCCTCATCCATTCATCATACAAACTTCCCAGTCCTAAGCAACCTCTTTTCTTATAACGCATTCTAGTGGCATCCCACATGGGTAGCTTATGATACAGCACAAAGTGTAAAACACATGTTCGCATGCGTAAACGATATGATTACTTTAGCGATATACTAAATGGTTTGATTAGAGGACTTCAATAAGCACGAGCTACTTACGTCAAAACGAATCCTGTATTTTCCATTAACTCTTTCGTTTGCTCCAAACTGAAGTCGGCAAACTGTAAGAAAAAATCTGGTTTCGAAATTCTATACAAGTAAATAAGATATAGCTTTGATAATGATGTTGAGGAAAATTTGATTTTAGTTTACCGCAATAAGTACGTCCTCACTTTCATCTTCGCTRGAAATGTCATCAGAAACCTGGGAAAAATGAAAAATAATGAAATAAGGTAAAGCCATCAAGACCTCGAGTAGAGAAAGAAATAGATAAAAGAGAATGAAGAATCAAAGAGCGAGAAAACGGCCTTAGCATACCACAAACAAACCCGTCTCATCTACATTTGCATTACGTGACTTTTCTATGTCTTCGACACAGTCCTGGAGAAATGAAATAGAAAAATAAACGAAAAACATAAAAACAATTAAAAAGAAAAAGACCCAACTGTGAAAGGAAATAATAGCGAAAAAAGTTGATCGTCTTTGACCTACCTCGAACACTTCTTCCTCACGGTCAACATCTCTATGCTCGTCACATGCATCAAACCATTCCTGGAAAATGCAATTGCAAGGGAATATAAAAAGAAGAGCCGAGAAAAAAAAAAAAAATTTCGAGAAAAAGTTCAGAATAGCGAAAAACAAGTTGATCAATTTTAATGTACCTCAAATACGTCATCCTCAAGGCTCTTATCCGATCTAAACTCGTCACATGCATCAAACCATTCCTGGAAAATGTAATGGAATAAAAACCATGTATCAAGAGACTCTTGAAAAGAAAGGAAAGCGAAGCGAACAAAATTGATTCTGAGGTACCTCAAATACGTCTTCCTCAAGGCTCACATCTACATCAAACCATTCCTGGAAAAAGTCCGAAATATAATTATCTAATGAAACTAAAAAGATATACTTCACTGGGTATAAATTTGAAAAGAAACGACTAGAGAAAAGCAAAATACTGTAGTGGAGAAAAACTCAATTTAGCTTAAGATCAACCTCACTCACGTCATTGGATTCTGCGTTTCCTTTAAAGCATACGTGTTTCTTCTCATTTTTCGCAAACCTAAAATAAGCAAATAATATGTGTGAGTTGAGTTTTGCATATTGTATGTTGTATATTGCATGCTGCATGTTGAATGTTGCGTGTTGCATGCTGCATGTTGCTTGTTGCATGTTGTGTGTTGCATGCTCCTGTTGCATGTTGCGTATTGCATGTTGCATGCTGCATGCTGTATGTTATATAATATGTATGTTGTTATATGCATGTATGTAGTGGTGGGGCATGTAGAGGGAACCCCTCGGAAGAGCCCCGTACGGGGAGTGATTGTTCTAAAAATATATTTGTTGAATTGTAGAGAGAAAAAAAAAGACATGATGACTTACCATTTGTAAATMAAAAACACTAGAACAAAAACCGCAGCGAAAAACCCGAGATATGCCAAGGGTAGGAAAGACGTTGCCTCAACTGAGGAGTTGTAGACCACTAACGATGTGTTGTGTACAACTGAATGAAGAAATGGAATGATTGAAAAAATGTTTCGTCATTTCTTGTCTAATATTTCCCTACCCCACCCATCATYTCTTGTTCAATACTTCCTTACCCCACCCATCATTTCTTGTTCAATAGTCCCCTACCCCACCCATCATTTCTTGTTCAATACT
>NW_022259359.1:86126-113935 GCF_009602425.1 Actinia tenebrosa | reverse complement strand
GAAGCCAAAGCATCCTTTTACTGCAGTTTTACATGTTCTGTGCACTCAGACATTCTAATAGCTTGTTGTGAAATGCTTTTTTTTGCTACCATCTATCAAAACTAATTAGTCAGTACCTTTAATTTTTTTGATTGACATCGGCRAAAAAAAACATTTCCCAACAAGCCCTTGTTTTGGGGTTGCACAGAGAGTATAGGGTTAATTTAGTTTGTTTGGCCACTTTATCTTAAGATATTATTTAAAAAAACTACAAGGCCTCGGTTGAAACACATTTATTCTTTTGGTTTCAAATTCAAATTAATGATATTATACATATATATATACAACAATTGAACTTCAGGCCATCACATATTTTGGGTAAAATAATGCAGGTTAATAATTAGTCATTGCTGAGGTAGCTGTGACATTTTCAGCTCTTTTAATTTCCATGGTGATTTGTGTCAAGTCTTGAATAAATACTTGAATCTGTGGAGGAAATAAAGATTTGTTTGGTAAGATAAGTTATTCACTAGGTATGCTTAAAAACTTTCAGCAGTGTACTAACCTTTTCTAATTGTTTTTCTGTTTGTTCTATAGTACCAGTCTGGCCAAGATGTCGATTGACTAGCATAAACAAGTTATGTGTAGCCCTGGTGAAATAAGATTGATAGTATATTTCACTTTATAAAACTACCTTATACCAACGGCTAGGGCATTAATTAGGTGGGTGGGGCAGGGGCACTGGAGTACAAGAGGGCCAGGCCATTAATTCATAGCAAGAATAAAGCGAGATTGGCTGTTTTAATAAGGTTATGTAAGCAAAATGTAAACAAGGAAGATACCTGTRATGAGGAGAGAGAGATCAGCAAACATTGTGAAACATATCATGAGAGGTAGGAATATTTAAACATGGTGCTCATTGATTTCCAACCCCCCTCCCCCCATCATCAGCCCATGCAACTTAGTTCTGGCTGTCTTAACCAGAGTTCAAGTTGGACTGCAAGCTTGCTTAATTATGTACTGTAGTCTTGTAACTTATAGACTTTAACTGCTGGGGATGTTGCATTCCCTTGAGCGTTATTTTTTTATATTTTGAGATACAACATTTTGAGGTACGCATTTATCTAGGCTTTGCCAATATTGGTAACAGTACATGTATTTATAATTAAGACTTACATTTTGATTCTTCCCAAGAGTAGGGTCTTTTTTGCTGCTGTGTTCTTGATGTGTGTCCACTGGGATTCCCTTTACAATAATTAAAAACAAAAATGTGAATTTCAAACTGTATATCTGGAATATGTCATGCCTGAGCTGGGTGTCTGCTTTGTTGCAGAGAAGCTTGCAAAGTAATGGTTTCAAAACAATCAACTTACCATTTTACTGCAACACTTTGTGTATTTTCAAGTTTTGTTTGTAGATTTGCAAGCTGCAATGAATAGTCAAACCAAATTCATTATAATCACAGTTTACACATTGTTACATTCTCAGGGCTGTCAACTCTCCCGGATAAACCGGGAGTCTCCAGATTTTGGACCGTATCTCCCGGTCTCCAGATAAGAGTCTCAATTCTCCCAGATAATCGCCAAAGCTGACCATTTCTTGTGAGACTCGACTTTCACAACCATAATTAAAATTCCAATTATTTTGTGTTGTTTGTGTTATTTTACATCGCTAACAAAATCAAAACGTTCCTCATAAACTGTTCTTGCAAGCAGGCCATTGTAATATAAGCGATAATCTGATTGGTCAGAAATAAACCAATCACATCAAATGTTACAAAGCGAAAGACGTGTTTTCGCGCGCTTTTTGACGCGCTGTGACGTCATTTCCCTTCCCTATCAATTCTCCAGATTTGAATATCTTTGGAGTTGACAGCCCTGCATTCTTGATATTTGATTTCAATAACTGTATGTTGATTAATGAGATTGGGTGGGTGGGTGGGGGGGAGATCCTGACATTTGATTTGAAGTATAATATTGATACAATACCAAAATTACAGTTTCCAACTGACCTGCTATATAAAATAACCTTTTAACTTTTTCAATATTGATTGATTTATATATATATAAATATGGAATTTGTACCTGATTATTGTAGCCAAGAATCTCATTATTTTTTTCCTGCAAAAAATAAAGACCTTTCAATTAGCATCAAGTTCAGCAAAGCAGTCTGCTTTTCTAGAAAGAGGCCTTATTCATCAAAATTATTCAACGAATTAATTAAAGTACTTATCAAGTTCATACCTCAGTAAATTTAACTAGTCTTGCTTTTTCTTTCTCATACTTTTCTTGGTTCTTTGTCTCTCTTTCCAATAGATCCTTTGACAAAAAAAAMCAACTTTTACAGTTACTTGCTATCATCAAAAAATTTGATGCCCAAAATTTCAAAACAGTATAAATGAATAAGGCCTAAAAAAGTACACAGTACTCTATTTGCTTATAAACTAGTACAAGAACCATGTAACACCTAAATTATAATAGGTAGGACAACATTTTTTCGTAATTTATGTCGCTCTCTATTATATATCCTGTAATGCTAGGCAGACACGTTTGATGCTTTCCTCTCACCCTCTTTTGCCACAACCACAGATTGCCAAGCAAGTCTATCTGCCCTCCCCCCTTCCCCTGATCTTGCTCTCTCCACTTACTTGATGTGTAGCTGTCAATGTGTCATATCTTGCGATAACTTCTCTTATCTCCTGGAACTAATATGATGAGAAGATAACCATGCAAAGTTATTTTAAAACCTTTATCTTACAGGTGACACAGGGAGTTTAATTGCCAAGTCTTCCAGAGAGAGGTTAATCTTTGTACATAAAACTCACTACATTATTAAAATAAATTAACTTTATTTAATGAGGGTGGCATGCATACATTACTGGTAACCCAGTAGTTTACATTATGAACCTCCTACAATTAATTAATTTGAACTAATCAGGAATTGGGACAAATACAGTCTCAGCTAGTCTAAGCAATGAGGCCTTAACTCACATATTGGACTGATTTAATTTTGTTGTCAAAGGATTTTTAATTACTAAAGGCCATGAATTGCTTAATTATTCACCTCTTCAGCATTTTCTAAGACTTTTTCTAGATACTGTTGGTAAATAATGAACTTTTCCAGCTTGTGTTGTATTTTATCTCTTTCTTTGGTCAAACTAGTGATGTCTTCTTGTAGTCTAAAAGACAATGTATTTCACGTGAGAATCTACAAATGTTATGAATACAGTCAATTCTCTTTATAGCAGACACTCTCAGGATTGTCACTTAGCGTTCGCAATGACGAGAATTAATTACAGTAATTTCTTTGTTATTATTTTTGCCTGGGATTTTGCTCCTGTCCGTAATAGGGAGGTGTCCGTAATAATATCGGTTGTCTGCAAGGTGAAAGTTAACTGCAACCTGAATCAACATCTGGGCAGATCACATTTAGTGCACGGGATGGAATGGAACCAAAGAAAATGTCAAATGTCAGGTAAATTGCTTCAACRAAATAGAAAAAGGGTTTTACCTTGCTATTTCCCTGTCCTTAGCTCGTCTCATTTCTCTTTCTTCTGCAGCCTTTTTTAAAGCTCTTGCTCTCTTAGAATCATTTTCCTTGAGGAATATAAAATAAATCAATGTCACGAATTAGAGCATATTTAGACATATGGCAAGTTAAAAAGGTTACATTAAATTATATGAATAAACTAGCTAATAATTATCAGACTAATAATTAGTCTGATCAACGATCCTGATTTGCTTCAATAAGGGGGAGGGAGGTGGTCCAAAATAGGGATCTAATTTATTGATTTGGGTGGTGATGGTGGCAGCGGTGGTGAGTTAATTTGTATATAATTCTATACATAAATGCATTACTTGGCATACTGTGAAACAGACAGTGCATTAATTTTTGAAGATACGAGGACAAATCTTGATAATCAAGAGTATTGGCACATTTGTGAGACAAAATTTGTGTCTGCCCCACCCCCACCCCCATGGGTATTTTTGAGACCAATCAAATCAATATACCTTCAAAAATTTATCAAACTTTAAAAGGGATTCTTTGAGTTGATACTCCTTTCTCTCTAGTTCCTCTCTTCTTTGCTGCAAGCTCTCCATCTTCATTTGAAATTCCTAAAATTTTGAGAAAGAAATAACAGAGTTTTTAGGCATGTTTTGATAGGAAGAAAATATTTGATAAAACAGGCGGTTTTTCACCTCTTTCTGGGCTCCTAAAGCTTGCTCAACTTCACTCATTTCTCTTCTCTTTTCGAGGAGTCTTGTAGCTGGCGTAAGATGATCATCTTCTCGCTCAGGCATTTTCCTAAAATATGGRAAAAAAATACGAGTTTGAAAGAAAGATCACGATTCAAAACAACACAGTCAAATTTTGAACCAATTTTCAGTGTCGATTTTTTGTACTTACACGAGGAGTTTGTCCTCAAAAGTGGTCCTGAAATACTCTTCGAGGTTCAACATCATCGTTTTGAATGATCTATTTCGAATAAAATATAAAAACTACAATTTTAAGAAAGGTTTTCTATTCTCTTTACGAGAAGCAAAATATCGATCAAAATGGCTGCGCTTACTGTTTCCATGGTAACAGCAAACCGCGGTTGAACGCGCACGCGCGCCCGGATCAATTTTTCCCAGAACCCTTCTTGTCTTTTACAGCCGAATGAAAAATTTGACAGTAGTTATTAGATTATGTTCAAATTTTAAATAACATAAACTTCCATCAGAATTATAGCTAGTAGTTGCAGTAGAAAAAAGCCAATATTATTATTTASCCCTCCCCCGTTTTTTTGTTAAAAATGGAGAATTTTTTAATAGCCAAAGCTTTCTCATTTTTTTGTCTTACTTTTTAACTTAAAAACTCATTTTCAGATAGTTATTCATACTAGTATTCGTAAAAAGATATAACTAGCTAAAAACTAGTGTGAGCTGCGTCGGTGTTTCTAATGAAACAGTAATGATGAAAAGGTAAATTATACACCGTGAAAAGATGAACAACTTACTGACGTTTCGGACGCTAGTCCTTCGTCGGAGTAAAAGAGAAAGAAGTGGAGAGTGGAGAGAAGTGGTTCTTTCTCTTTTACTCCGACGAAGGACTAGCGTCCGAAACGTCAGTAAGTTGTTTCATCTTTTCACGGTGTATAATTTACCTTTTCATCATTACTAGTATTCGTACAGAATTTGAACTAAATGAAAAAAAAACTGGAGTGATGAAAACGAAAGAGCAAAAACTTGTAAAGTAACCAATCTAATGGGTATCATGATTACAAAAACAGCTTAGTATCATCAGATTAATTTTAAATACTTTTAAAATGTCAGAAAAAATAGTTTGAAAGGAATAAAAGAAGGTCAATATAAATCATTTAAGAAGAGGCATTACCCATAGTGCTTTGCTGCATTACTAATACGAAATATGGCGGGCAGGAGGAGGAAGGCGCGAAGCCCTTCAAACCTTTCAAACCCTTTTTTATTCAAAACCTTACGCTAAAAACCACTGAATTTCTTATATCATGGAGGTGACAACTCTGGCTTTGTGGGTTCGTGCTGAACCGTTTGATTCTGGCGCCATTCATAGCCCATTACCCCCAAAACTAACGCTTCATGTAAGTAAAACTCTTCTTTGAGACCATAAAATGCTCGCTCACTATCAACTAAAAACTAATTTTTTTTCGTAAAATTTGCCAAAATTATACGCTGAATTATACGAAATTTAATACTTATACTGCCACTTGTACATTTGGTAATACTTTGGTTTGTTTTCCTATATGTTTGCAGGATGTTTTGTCCTGTTTTATTCAATGTTTATGTTTGGATTCATCGTTAATCGAGTTGGCAGGAAGTTTGGATGTGATTAATACAGATAACATTTTCTCTTTGTTTGACAGAATCTGCACAAATTGTGTATCTACTCAAGGAGTAAAGGCAAAGCAGGCTTTCCTAGCATCACGTAAGAATGGTTTTCAGGCTTTTAGTTGTTTAGAAATGGAAAGCACTATTAAATATTCCTTGGTATGGACCAGCTTCAGCATTTTGGACTCATTTCTAAGGGTGTAAACAAAAGCATACAATCCGAAATGACAGCTGTAAATAGTCTGCAGCCAAACTCTTGTAAGGGGATGGGGGAAGGAGGTAATGGTGGGGATGCAAAAATTCAAATACGATGGGGAAACTTCAAAACTCAGCTAAGGAATATTATATCCTAAGAATTGGGATGACATTTTCATTTAACTCAGTAGAACGATTACGATTCAAAAAAAAGTGGTTTTCCCCACTTTGTAATATTGTTCAGTATAAATGCAATGAAAGAAGGACAACTATACCTCATTTTGACGTTTATGTACCAGTCTTCCACCTATCTTCCAGAGATAGGAATATGGTGTATGTTGTTCATTTGTATTTCTTTTTAAAGCTATTCTCTGTGGAAACATGTGGCTTGTAACAAGCTGGGGATATCCAATGATCAAGCTTGGATGTGAGTACTAAATTATTACCTATATATATATATATGTGAGCTCCCACACACAATGCCTGGAATGATACTAAGTTTTGGGAAGATGACCTTCGAGATGGAAGCCAGCAGGTATCTAGCAGTGGGAAGCTAGTTCAATTTATCACCTTGGGGAGGTGGGTGGGGACGTCAAGCAGGTCTTGTGCTCAAATTTTGAACTGGTTCAATGAGAAGGCACATGAGAGTGGAAGTTGTAATCTACCTGGAATGGCAATCCTCTGGAGAAATATATCAAATGTGTGATATTTGCTGAGAATCTGTAGTACATAGATGTTTTTTTCTATAAAAAGGTGAGGTTGGGATCACTTGTGGTAACACATTTTCTACTTTTTTCTTAATTAATTTTGTAGGTATTTTGAAACATTTGACATGCTTACCCAATCAAGCTTTAAGGATTCCCGTACCTGGAAAAGACAGTATCTACACTGCAAAACCCAAGAAGAAATAGGTATTTTGTAATTAAAATTTTGATCCATGATAAATTTACTAAATGTATTCAATGAAAAGAATRWCAGAACATGAGAAAAGTGTTAGGAGAAGAAATAARCGTGTGTGCATATGGCATGAGTGCAAATGTTCTACTAATCAATATATATATACACAATACAGCACAGCACAGTAAGGCCAAGGGCAAACGTCGAACTTTCCATGCACCGAACTCATTAAAAACAATGGATATCAGGTGATAATGAGGTGGCATTCTTTTATGTAATTAAGTTCRGTGCGTGGAAAGTTCAACGTTTGCCCTAGGCCTTAGCAAGTTTGTTTCCATTTTGTTTATAAAATTGTAATTAGAATTGCCATTATTTTGAACCACTGATAATAAAAAAGAAAGTGTGCACGCATGCTGTGTGCTCTCATGATTCACTCTCCCCAAACCAATGAGAAATCAAAATTTATGACAAGCATTTAATAATTCTATATTTTCAGAAAATTTGAGGGACTTGATGTCAGTTGACACCTTGCAGTTCGTTCTATTCTTATTTATTCAACAAATTCATAAAATTTCCTTCAAGGCTTCTCTTGTGTCTGGAGGTGAAGAGTATCCTTTTCTGTCAGAAAAAAATATTTTTGTCATGCTATTTCTGTTCAGAATAATTTTGATGTGAAATGTGAGACATTTCAAGGTTTTTCTCACTGTTTTGTAATTTCCAACTTAATTTCAATAAATTTTATTTTACCTTATACAATCCATCCATTAATTGTTTTGTTCGTTCACTTGTTCGTTCGGTTGTTGGTTCTCTCCTTCATTCATTCATTCATTCATTCATTCGTCTTAAATCATTTCAGGAAAACCATACTTATGCTTATAAAATCTTTCCATATTTTCTTCCTCTTTTGAACAAAACCTGTTTCTTAGTTTCTTAACTCACTTTGAAGATGGCCAACTCATTCCAGATCACCAGACTTGGATCACAAAGGATCAATTGCCATCAAGGTAAGGTGTTAAAAAAAATCTATTGACCTGAATTACTCATTTAAAATTGTTTCGTAGTAAATTCAAAATAGGTCCTAAAACTGACCTTTGAGGTACTCCATAAATAAACAAATTGCAGCAGACTCTTTACCTCAATTATTGATAAACTCTAAACTCAGTACTGTTGGAGCCAAGTTCTAGTATATATGGTGTATATGATCGTTTAAAAATTATATATTGCATTGTGTTAGTAATTGACATGCTACATGTATATGACGTCTTGTTTTATATTATTTTTCTTAGAGTCTTGATGAACATGACTATATGATGTTCATTCTTCATCATCTTAATGAAATTCTTGAACTTCTTATGGAGCCAGGTATTTCTTTAAATATTTGTGTTTCCATATTGTGTAGTTCCAGAAAATATTCATATTCCACCACGTAGGAAATCAGAAATTTCCCAGGGGTGGGGACCTTTTTAAAAATTTAATCCATGGTGGGATATGGAAATGTTCTGGAACCTTTTTAGAGTATGCATTAACAGTTAGGTCCAATATTGAGTTTTTCCTTTCTTTATATTTCAGAATCCACCATGAACTCAAACACAAGTGAATCCTGTTTGACTCTGGAAGCTGTGGATGCACTAGGATTTTTGTTTGTAGGTACAGTGGATAGCAAGTGAGTAATAAGTCTAAGAAATCTTTTTGTCCTTCTTGGTTTTCTTAGTTTGGCTGTAATTTGCTCAATATAAATATCATTAAAAGCTCGTTTTTGGGTATTTTGGTTTATCAATTTAATTCCTTGCTTGCAGAAAAGTCCAACCTCTTGAAGAGCTGGCAAGGATACAATCTGAAACAAGTAAAAGTGGCTATTCTAAAGTAAGGATTAAAAGTTTGAAACTCTGGGATTACAGCAGTGACTTTTCTTTTATCTTTTTACTTTTCTTTAGGAAAATCTTTGGGGTAGGGGGAGGGGGAAGGAATTCCTGGAATCTCCAAGATTCAAAATTTACAAAGTTAACTCAGACTTATCTTAAATTTAAAGTTGCACAGAACACCCCCCCCCCCCTTCCTAAAAAGGTGGATAAAAAAGAAGGATTCTTTAGTCTGAGCTGGTCTGTCCTGTGCCTGGCCAAGTATTTGACATGGAAAGTGTTAAGCACTAGGATGTACTTCTGTTTGGGACATTCCTGTAGGTCGGAGTTCAAATGGTACACTACCCTTAACCCATACAATGTCAATGCTTCATGAACTAAACGTACACATTTTGTAAAAATTACTGTACAATTACCTTACTTTTCAGATCTGCAGGACATTTTCATTCCGTGATTTCCAGAGTTGGTTAAGATCTAATTTGCAGATCAATCCATTTGGAGTGTCAGTAATCCTGTCACATGGTAGTAAGCACAAAGGTAAGAATTGTATTGGATTGGGATCAAAAGTGGTCAGAAAAATCAAGTAGAGTAACAACATTTCACTTATCTCTTATTTCTGGGGTCTGTGATTCAAATCCTGGACTCAGCATTGTCAAGTCCTTGCTGGTAGGGGTTTTCTTCAGACTCTCTAGTTTTCCTAACTCCACAAAACCTAACCAGATAAATTTAAATTTAAATTCAATCTGTAAGTTAGCTATGCCATGACTTTAATCAGTCCAGAGGTTTTTAGCAGCTAAATATAATTTGATATATTTTTCATGTCAAATGAGGTTGTGACTAAAAATAAAACAAACATGAAATAAGGGTTTCTGTATTTTTTAAATTGTGTAGTTCCAGAAATCATCCATACCCACCCCACAGAGGAATTTGGAATTTCCAAAGAGTAGGGGGGTCAGAGAAAGAACAAAAATTACAGAGTTTGTATGGAAAAAAATTGGAATTTCTGGGGGGTAGGGGGGTGTCTTAAAAAAATTCCTCCGTGAGGGGGGTATGGATAATTTTTGGAACTACACATTCTTACAAAATGTTATGCTCTATTAACAGATATTTTGAGCCTCAGTGATACGTTTGATGATCACAGCATAGTAAAGCACAGAGAATCAGATAACAAGGACCCCTCACTTAAGGGAAGGATCATGAGTAACATTATCTATGCACCAAAGAAGTAAGTACACATAAAAAATCCCTCCTGTTATGCARTTTGAATTGTGCGGAAAATGTCACAGTTGGATCATTCAAAATAGACCTTCTCAGCTAGGGTATGTGCAGGCATAATCATGTCCTCATGAATTATTAATGCATTTTATAAAAAATATATATATAACTCCTTGGCTGGGTTTCCCATCTCATATCATCTGTCATTCCCAAAAGTATCATTTATTGCGCTCAGTTGCACATGAGAAGACATATGAATATGGATACAACTCAAACAAAGAATCTTATTCTCAAGGGAATGACACATGGTCTGAAATGGGAAAAYATCACACCCTAGCCAAGGAGGTCTATTATATGTTTATAAAATTTATTAATAACTCTGAGGACAAACAAAGTAAATCACTAGCGCAAAGGAGGTTTGAAAATGTGATCTTAATTAAATAAAATCTGGGAAACTTATGATTTGAATTTCTACAAGAATTATTTATAGTAGTTTGAGAAGCCACATCAAGCATGTGAAAGAGTATTTCACTCTTTATCCAATTGCCTCAAATTGTTTTTTCAGATTGTTTTTTCAACTCACTTCTCACTGTTTGGAAATCAGATGAAACACACTTTTACTCTTTGATATATAAATACTTTGAATATTTCACTCTCTTTCATGCTTGATATACAGTATTACTTCACATATTCCACACTCTTTCATGTGTTCGATATATTTCACAGCTTAAAGCTTGTCATCATGTCTCAAGTTTGTAAACAGACTGTTGCCAAGGTATAATAACATTTTTTTTATGGATTCAAAAATTCCTTTTATTTTGTTTTGTTTCCCATCCATTCTCTCATTTTTTCATGCTATATATTTTTTCATACTATTTTTTTATCCAGGCTAGCGACATCTATGCTGGCAGTGATGTCAAAATACACAGATGTCATTACTCATACATATATATCTTGTGTCCACTAAGGTATAACCAAAGAGAAAATAGTGCTATATAAGTGAATAAATTATTATTCTGGTCCCAGTTGTATGAATGGTTGATAGTGCTATCCACTAGATAAATCGGACCTTATCCAGTGGATAAATAGATGCAGTTTCCAATAAATTTATTCACTTGATAAGATTTATCCATCCGATAGTGCTATTCATCCCTCATACAACCTGGCCCAGATCATTGTGTGAAAATTATTTTACTTTACTGTAAGTGTTAATATTTTTATCCAGGTCAGTGACAGTACAAAAATGTCACAATTCTACAATAGTTCTTGGATGTGTCAAGACATTGGTCAATATTATTGCCTGTGAGAATGTGACTTTTGTCATGGTCTGTAACAGGGTGGCCATCAGGTGAGAACAGAACAAGAATGGTATTTGGGAGCTGACTGGGATGAGGGAAGGGGCAGAGGAGGGTAATAGGAAGCCACACGACCCCAAATCAGTGTTGGTAGGGTGTCGATAGAGTGTCGGTAGGTTGTTGAAAGAATATCGAAGGTTGTCAGTAGGATGGCGGCAAGTTAGTGGTAGAGATGCTGACTCCAGGAATCKAACCTGAGACTAGATATAAGAGGCAAATGCACCACCCCTACGCCACCCTAGATTTCCTTGATTAAGAGAGGGTCTCCTGTCCCTTTTAAAATCATATTTCTCATAGGCTCAGCCAACATATTTTTCACTAATAGACATCTAACTTGTTTCTTGTTTGTTGCTCCTTGCAGTGGATGTGTAAACTGTACCTTCCACTTATGTTGTCCTACCAGACCATTGATCCTGACTGGTAATGAGAACCTCACCTTGGCACCTTATCATACCTTCTATCCCAAGCTGGAGGAACATCTGAAGAGTGAATGGGGAGTGATTACGACTACTAATGAATGGAATAGACCTTTGCTGTTAGGTAAGAGACTGCCCTCTCCTTGCCTTGCAGGCTATTATTGCTGAGGTAGCTGTTGTTGATGTTGTTGATGTTGCTGCTGATGCAGTAGCTGCTGCTATTTCTGCTGCCTTTGCTGCTGGTGATGTTGCTGCTGGTGCTAATTTTGTTTTCCTTGCTGCTGATTCTGCTGCTATATCTTTGCTGCTGCTATTTCTGCTACTTTTGCTGCTGCTAATCTTGCTATTGYTACTGTTGCTGTTTCTGTTGTTGATGCTGATGATGATGCTGTTGCTATTTCTGCTGCTGTTGCTGCTCCTGATGTTGCTGTTGCAGCTGTTGTTTTTCCTGCTGCTGATTTTGTAACTATATTGTTGCTGCTATTGCTGCTGTGGATGTTGCTGCTGCTATAGCAGCAGTAGCATCAGCAGTGGATGTTGTCTCAGCTGTTGTTATTGATGTTATTGCTGTTGCTGTTGTCTTTTGTTCCTTTTAAGTTTTATACTGTTGACCATCCTGTTTTTGAGGGCGTTGTTCCAATGTGATACTTTCTTTGTCACAGGTAACGGTCATTCAGAGATTCTTGAAGTTCAGGACCCACCAGATGTATATCGTGAGCTGCCTGTACAGGAATTCTTTACCTTCAACATACCATTCAGTATGAAAGGATCTACTGAGGTAAGTGCACGTTGTCCCCCTTGTGACTTTAGCCAGGCACACAAATAGAAACAGATTTGCCTATGTCATTTTATACACCCTTGACTTCAGTATTCTCAAATCGCAAATTCACATAAATGACTCATTTTGACTTATACTCCTTAAAATTTGAAGTCATTGAAATTTGAAATGTGTAGTTCCAGAAATTATCCATACCCCCCCCCCCCCTCACCGAGGAATTTCAAATTTCCATACCCACCACAGAGGGAATTTGTTAAAGGACCCCCCTACTCCCATAAACTTCCCATATTCTTCCATTCAAACTCTGTAATTTTGTTCTTATTCTGACCCCCCTTTCCTTCAGAATTTCCTCTGTGGATGGGGTGTGGATATATTCTGAAACTTTCTTAATTATTGCTGTTAGATAATTCATAAATATATGTTCTCTATTTTGCCAGGCATCACCCATTCCTCTACCAAAAAAATATGAAGACGCTTTGCAGGAAAGGGAAAAGTAAGGGGAATTGCAAGGGATTTATACATGTTACTTTTCCTTCTATAAATAAGGTTTTCGTTTGAACCCTATTCACGTCCATGGTGTCTCCATGATGATGTGTACTGTAACCATACTGTGTTCATAATTTCTATTCTGTTTTGTTTTTCAGTGTAATTAACAACTGGTATCAAATGGTCAAGAACTTGAGTCTTAACAAACCACAAAGACAACAGTTACAAAGTGTTGTCCAAAACAGATTTCAGGTATGATGATAATAATGGTGATGATGGTGTAGAAATAATGATGTTGATGATGATGATAATGATGATAATGGTGGTGGTTGATTTCATCCAAATAGCACGACAGGAACTGTTTGTCTGTCATTGAAGTTGTCTGTTATTTAAGACTGGTAATAATTTAATGATTCACTCCTGTATTTATTATACCCAGGAGTGGTTAGCTGACAGCAACGAAGCCAGTCAACTCAATGGCCTGGTTCCATCGGCACATACAAGCAAGCATTGATGATAAACAAAGTTGCACATGACATTCTTAATCACGGTAGGGCATTTATACACAAACACTCTAAAGCAACCAGCTAAACTAAGAAGAAAGACATGAAAAAATATTACCGTTGATTGCCAGCAAAAAAATTAGTAGGTCTTCCTTTATACTCTCCTACTTTTGGAGCAATAAAAGAAATACAAAAATATAGTCATGGGCTTCCTGTGGCATATTTTAACTTGAAGTCTTCCAAGATTGTTCAGTAAAGTAAGAGTGACATTTTATAGATTTAACACTTGTAAAGTCGTAACATATTAGATGGAGGGTTCATAGACCTGGGCCCGGTTGTATGAGGGGTGAATAGCACTATCCGACTGATAAATCTTATCCAGTGGATAAATTTATTGGATAACAGCATCAACTTATCCACTGGATAAGGATTTATCCATGAGATAGCGCTATCCACCCTTTGTACAACTGGGCCCTGTAGACTTGATTTCTTGTATCTAGGGACAATTTGCATTTTGGCAGGAAAAGTTCTAGCAATCTATTCTTTCCTGCCAAAAGCCCCTTTAAAATCCAGGCAATTTTTATTCAGAATGTCCCAATCAAGTTTAAGTATCTTTGAAATAAGAAATACATTATGTGTACAAATTAACAATATTCACTAGAGAAATTTGTTATTTTTATCCAAATTCAAAACCAAGGGTTTGTAAATAAATTTAATGGTAGGACAAGCTTGACATCAAGTTTTATTTTCTTCTTATGTTTATTTTCTTTTTTCTAAGTTTCTTTTCTTTCATCCTTTTATCCTTTCTTTCCTTTAACTATGCTGTATTTACTGAACATTTATTGGTTCAGCTGTTAAACATTTAATACTTGTCAAACAGAAGAGACATCCTTGGGGTTGGTCACTCAATGTTCTTGAGATAAATGTTGCATGACAAGGTGGCAACCCTAATGTGTCTGCATAGGGGGCTAGGATTTCCTGAGGATAGGAACTTGTCTGATCTGTGAATTTATGTCCCTTGTGTTTTCTGCGTAGTGAACCTATGAACAGTCTGCACTCCTTAGGAGTTTCCTGCTAATCAAGGTAACGTTGTGCAAACTTCTACGCAACTATTCTCCCTCTGATCCTGATTTTAGCCTTGTCCTCTGAACTTACGAGGATACTTCATGCTGTTTCAACACAGATATTCTAACAAGCTCAGCAAACGTTTTTTCTACTAGTTCACAAAGTTTGATGTCTTGTGAATGACTGGAGGCCTCTGTGTCTTTGTTTTCTGAAGTTTTTACGATTTGATCATAGTTGGCGTCATCTGTGAAGCCGTGGTCTTCATGGTCAGTAGTTACATCTATATTTTCTGCTCCCAAATTTATTCCTTGGGAAAGACGCTCAAGTAGTGAGTCGTAGGATCCTGCATAGGAATAAAAAAAATGAATGGGTGATGAGTAGGTGGATGAGTAGGTGGATGAGTAGGTGGGTGGGTGGGTGGATGGATGTAGGGATGTAGGGATGAATGGATGGATGGGTGGGTGAATGGGTGGATTAATGAACAAACAAACAAAAAAATATTTCAATGCAGCAATTTCAAGAAAAACAAAATAGTTACCATATTTCGGACTTACCAATAACAAAGTTTGTGGTGACTTTAGCATGAGACGCAGCCACTTTACCAAGCTGCACCAAAAAAGATGTGGCCTCAGGATGCAGAGGAGGGAAGGCTCGACAAAATCTGACCAAGGCTGGTAAGGTGGGGATGAAAAATGATGCCCTCTTGCTACTTGGTAATGCAGCCAATAGCGATGACAGGCGACTGAGTACATACTTGGCCACACCCATGGCCTTGGGGAGGGGGTACTGGAGGCAGAGGTACGAGGCTAGTTGAATAGCAAACAGCTGGAATGAAAGAAATAGAAAATTAACTTATTCGATCTTTATAAGAAGACAGTACTAGACTGTATTTTAGGATGATACTGTATCTAAAAGCCCTGCCAAGATCTTGGCTAGCTGCAATCCTATACACCACAAGGTCAGTGCCAGTTTGTCTTTGAACTTGTCTTTTATGGGAAGCACCAGTAGCGTGCGCTGCTAATGCGCCGCCTCTCACCAATGCGACCCGGGTTTGAGTCCCGCTGAGCTCAGTGTCGTATGTGAGTAGAGTTGTTTGTTGGTTCTCTCCTGTGCTTCAAGGTTTTTTCTCTGGGTACTCCAGTTTTCCTCCCTCCTCAAAAATCAACTACTAAATTCTAATTCGATCTTTGGGCTTTCACCTAGTTTGGAGCCTTTGTGATTGTCCCACGCTGTGATACAACAGCTAAAGCTAGTAGAACTTGAAGGGTCACAAAATATTTGGATCATTTAAGTCTCCCAAACCCTGCATGCCTCCCCCTGTAGGGCCTGCCCTCGACAAAGTAGGAGTATACCAAAAGACATTTACCAAGCTTTCCAAGGACAAGGTCAGACGTGTCTTTACCTGTTTTTCTATTTGCGGTTGGTTAACAAGTTCAGGAATGAAGTCCAGACAAATGTGCATTGATGGTACTCCTGCTACTGTGACAGGTAGTAGTTTGGAGGGATAACCCTGCAAGATATCATCAACAAATGGAAAAGAATACTGAGAACTCAAGCTGGCAAAGAATATGATGGGGATTTTAAAACAACAGCATTTTTTAGAATAATATAGACCCCGTACAGCACTTTGGAATGCAGTTCAATCTGGGGGATAAAACAATTCTCAGGAGATTGGAATTCTTTTGTTTGTCCTCCAGATTGAGCTGCTTTGACGTCACATGCAAGGGGTGCATCATGGAGGGTCCATGTTATTTCTATGAGAGTGATAATATCATTTATTTATCCTGGATACATGCAAGGGATGGCACGATGTGAAGCACAACAAAATAATAGTAAGTTGTTAAATAAACCACCAAATGGTTCAGCACTGGCTGATGATAAGTGTTAGAAAGACAGGAGGGAAATACCTGAAAGTGAACAAGCTTAGCTATGGCAGGATCAGCTATGAAGATCTGATGTAAGGATGAACAAACACGACACTGGATCTCTCGAAGTAAACATGCATCCATGCTGTTCCCATCCTAGAAAATAAACATTAAACAATATAAATTTGTTATTATATAAAACAAGACATATAAATAAACAACAAAGCTGTAAACTAACCTGTTTAGCTAGTTTAACTAACTTGTTCATCAGCTTCAAAATTGTTTAGCTGTGTTTAACTTAAGTAAACCTGTTTATCTAGCTCAACTAACCTGTTTACCTGCCTTAAGTAACCTGTTTGTCTAGTTTAACCAGCCTGTTTAGCTTAAATAACTTGTTTATCTAGTTCAACCAATATTTTAAACTAATTAATCTGACTGAGCTTGCCTATCTAGTTTAACCAACCTGTTTATCCAGTTTACTAGGAAGACAAATCTCCAGTAATAGCTGTATTGCAGCACTCTCCTGTGCAGCAACTAAAGCTATCCTCAGTTCTTCTCGTTCCTGTTCCATGTTGCAGTTAGTACTGCTGTAATTACTGCTAGAGGCTCGCTTAGTGACTGGATTGGCTTGGAGATGCTGGCTGAGCATTGTACGCGAAGCAGCAAGGTATCCCCGAAGAATGCGTACTAGAATATCGAAAACTGGTGGACATCTGAAAACCGTAAATATGAAGATATTATTAGGTGCGATAAATAAGCCAAAATACATGCAGATAATTCATAAACAGATCAAGGAAAACATATAAAAGCAGTTTAATCACAAAACAGATGAAGGAAATCATCTGTTGGTTACCAAGTCAAGTGTTAACAAATTGACAATTAACGAATTGCATTGCCAATCTTGAATTTTTTATGTTCAAAAAATAATTTTAAAATACCAAAATCATTTTATTCTGTAAAATTTTATTCATTCAATTTTTATTCAATAGACTTTGTAATTTTTTGAACCTTTAAAGGTTGATTTTGTGGAGGGAGGAAAACCAAAGAACCTTCTTTCCCATATAATCACAGAGAAAAATCATCACCCCCTCCCTCCCCAATGCAAAACTAGAAAAAATTGTTGACATCTACCTGAAAATCCTCGGACTACATCTGAGTACAGTAAGAGGGTCGCGTATCAGATCTTCGTCTGTGTATGAGGACGGTCCACCATCTTGACACAAGACATTTATAGTAGCGAGCCAGAGTCTGATGAGCAGGGGAGAAAACAGAAATATAAGAATTTTTGAAATAAAAAATATAGCACAAGTTAAAATTTTCTTATATATTCTCATACACATATTTTCTTATATTATTGACCTACATGAGGCCAAACACAATGGAAGTGAATGTAAGAAGAAATGAAAGAATGATTTTTGATTCTCAATTCAGCTTGACAAATCTATAATAAATTATCCTGTTTCTTTTCTACCAGCAATACTACCTTGAGATGAACCATTTTAGAATATACCATTTCATAATGTAACGTAGCATTCCCTTGACTACGTTTTTAGTGTGTGTAATGGGAAAGGGGGTGGTGATGCATATAGTGGATATATAGTGGAAAATATAGTGAATATTACAAAAAAAGTGCCCTTCCCTGTTTTTCTTTTTTACTTCATAATTACTCACTTCCTTGGTATAACAGTACTTATTTTAGACCAGAGTTCGCAGCAGAGCATCTGTACTCGTCTAGGAACAGAGGGTAGTACTATCGAAGGTAGAGCATTCACCAGTGGGTCAGTGTAAGGGATGAGGTTACTGGGCTCAATGTTGACAAGTTTGGTTAGGATAAGCATTGCCATTGAAGGGTTCTCGTGGACTACTGATAGAGCTGTGATGAGAAAAAAAAGTCAAGATATATCAGGGCTATAATGACACTTGCAGAGTACAGGCTTTTATTGATGCTGCTGATTCTGCTGTTCTTATATAAACCTTTTCATTTTTAACAATAATGTGTGCAAACACAGTATACATTAATTTCTATTTCTGCAATTTAAACTTTCCATTTTAGTTACAATATTTTTGYATGTAACATCTAACTTTTCGTATATTTATTTCTTATCACATCATATGCCCACAAACCTGAGTGATTCACATATAGTTTTGGACATATTTGAGTACAAAATCCAGGATTTCACTTCCAGGGGGGAAGGGTACTACGTAACCCTGCCCCTCCCCTCTAAATCTGGTCATGTTAAATGACAATTATTTTGACCTTATCTCTAAAGTAGCTTGGATTCCAAACAACAAATTAAAATGGAGATGAGCAACAGGAGAGTTAAAAATCAAGAACCAGACACTCTTGAAGCCAGCATACCTTCTTTCAGCTTCAAAGGCGAACAGCGCACATTGAGCACACCTGAAACCCCCCGTTTTGCCACGCCCTGCAGGTAAGATTTATCTTGCATTTCTTCCTCGATCAACCACTCATCCACAAGACAAAGGTGTGGATAATGAGTAACGAGCAGGCGAAGAAGAGGAGCATAAAGACCTCGGAATTCTGACTGCCGTGATCTTGCTTGTAGTACGAGGTACTTGATTGGGATATGCGCTAGAAGACCTGTACTGTACGACTCTTGCTGGACCTCAGAATTGACTAGAAAAAATACGCAGTAATTAACAATTATTATTAGATGAAGCTCAGCTTGATATTTTTAATTATTACGACAGAGGCAATGTTGTTTATATGTATATTTTACAACCATCACTTCTGTGAGGTTTAAGCAACACATACTACCCTGACTAAAATCTGTGCGAATATCAAAAGTGCACGGAGCAAAGTTAAAGGTACTTATCACTTCACCATCACTTCACTTCACCATACCTAGAGCTTTCATATTGTTGAGAAGACAGTCTTGGTAGAGGAGTACATAGTATAGCATCAAGAGACGTGAAGTTAAGGAAGATTCCATGTCTTCTCCACCATCGTTTCCCATGTAGACTGATGGCCTTCTGATGAGGGAGGTGCTGTCTGTGTCTGCAGTACCCTGTACATAAAACATGGCTGAATCAGTAGAAGTGGTCTGTGATTAGGGTAAAGGGAGGGGAAAAGAAATTGGAGGATGGAAGAGAAGGGAGAAAGGGGACCCCTCCCTCATTTATGCCATAACTTCAAATAATATAATATTCATGATTTTCATGATTTTGATCAAACCTCACAATAGACACCTTGCATGTGACAGCAAAGCAGCTCAATTTGGAGGACAAAACAAGAATTTTTTAATCTCATGAGAATTGGAGACCTATTGTTATGTCCTCCAAATTGAGCTGCATTCCAACGCACTGCAAGTTTTATTTTATATTGTATTAATACGCAGTACCTTAAATATCGCCAGAATTTCAGCTTCAGTAAAACCTTGTTGAAATGCTTTACTACTTGGGTTGATGATGGAGTTGACATAGACCTCCACAAGTCCTGGCACCAGTGGGTGGAGGGGTGTGATACATGTACATAACTGTCTGTAGACCCAATTCTAAGGGAGAATTAGAAATGAATATCATTCATTGCATTATTGATTGATCCCTTAATACAGATCAGTTCTCTCATCAAACATAATTTTTGTCAAAGACGGGAAGCAGGCCTTATTAGGGAAGGAGGTTATTCATGACCTTGATCTGAATTTTACAACTGCCTATGTCCTAATTTTGGAACATATTGAGTGGCTTGTTGGGATTTACCATTAAAAGATCCTCGCTGCCGGCAAATCATTAGAGCAGTCTGTCGTTTTTCACTAATTTGTGTCTCTTGCAGCTTCAAGGCCACGTTGCATGTCGGAATTTACCCCTAACAGAGCCTTGGGGAAGAGGGTGATTAATCAACAATACAGACCTGGTGCTCATACTGATGATTATAACTTACCTTAACTGGTACATAATGCTTAGTAAAGGCTCGAGATTTAAGCAGCTGATGAATACAGTGGATAGGTAGAAATCCTGTCATGTTGCCGTTCAACTGTGGAGTGACTGGAACTGTCACAGCATGGCTGGTGATAACCTGGTAAAGATTGTAACGTCAGTTTTATTACAGGTACAATGCTTTTCTATTTCAGACCACATGTCATCTCATTCTTTTGGGAATAGCATTTTTCGTTTGAGTTGTTTCCATGATCATTTGTCTTCTCATTCACAACCATTAAACRAAGAAATGATACTCTAGGGAATAACACATGATCTGAAATTGGAAAATAATATACCCAAGGCAAAGAGGTCTTTAGATTTTACCAACCTTTTCTGGGAATAGTTCCTGCGTGAAGAGTGATTTCACTCTACTAAGTGGTCCAGCCTTTGTTTTCATCGACAAAATTGATGAGACAAGTTCAGCAATCGACTCCAGTTGGTTGCTATGGAAATGGATTGAAATCAGTAGCAGGACCTCTCCAAATGATGCGTGCACTCCACTGGCTGTTTCATAGTGTGACTCTTCCTTCGACAGCCATTTGATCAAGTGAATGGCCTTTTGCTCGTGTTCTGGTGTACTAGAAACATGATCACAAAAAAACAAGTAAACTGAAGTGCCTATTACCTTATCACTGTCATAAGCTGCTTTTTCAAGTTCTCCTGTGACCATCTCATGCAGTGACTTTGATCAGCCCAGAATTTGTTTCAAGGTTCGATCTGTGAGTTATCCATGCCCTGACTTAGATCAGCCAAGATTTTGTTTCAGGGTTCGATCTGTGAGTTATTCATGCCCTGACTTAGATCAGCCCAGAGGTTGTTTCAGGGTTCAATAAAATTGAGAGGTCAATCCTCTTACCTGATGATCTGCGGACATGCCAAAAGTGTACACAAACCAATAACAACAAATCTCACACCAGCGGCAGTAGGTGGGGCATGACAAGTGATAAGCGACAATAACACTTCCGTCTCCTCATGAGTCAACTTCATCCCAGCCAGATTCTTAAGCCCACAGTATAACCTCAGTAGTGCACTTGCATGAATTATGTCATCTTCACTGATTTCTAATGACTCAAATGTCTCAACTTCGGGGACAACTGCTAGTGGCTTTTCTTCTTCAACAATCTCAAAGTCGGTACTCATTTGCATTGCTGTCAGTACAATAAATAACAAAAATAAGTAGAATTGCTTGAAAAGAACCCTACAAAATCTTTTTTCATTTTATTATCTTTTTATCACTAAAATAATATTATTTATTTCTAACACCTCTTAGTTGCTACAGATATAAGCCTGTTCCATAAGCAGCTCTACTCATGTAGCTAATTGATGAATTAATTAGGGCAAAGGAGTGGCATAATCAACTGCCGCTCTTTTTTTATTTATAATCTTTGTTTATACCTTGACGCTCAAATCATACGATAACCCTTCTGCAATTCCTGACGATTCATTACCTTCTAAAATTTCCATTGTTTCTCTGTCCTCATGAGTTTCCCCACCACCTGTACTTTCTCCAGCACTGTCTCCTGTTACAATGACGGCATCCTTTTTCATTCTTTTGGGTATAAGAGACGAGACTTCCTTTAAGAGTTGGCTCCTTAAAGCATGTAAAATGGAGCTAGAAGACTAAAAGGAAAAAGCAAAAAAATGGATGAAAACATTAAGTATTAGTATGTTGACAAAATCTTGATCAATAACCCAATAACAAAGAAACTCATTCTCAAGAGCTGAAAAGGTAAAATAATTGTGTATTCATTTGATTACCTTTTGTCCAATCTTAACAAATTCGGCAAACCAGTTTCGTACTTTTAGATTACCTCCCAAAATTAAGCCACTCAAAAATGCTATCAGGTCACCACCACTTCTGTCATTGCTTCTTGCACCGGAGCCAAAGTCCAGCGCCAGCGCAACAGCTAAACCTGGCAAGCAACAGAGTCTTGTTGCTTCTGCCTGCATGACAAGAGCATGAGCTGGATTCATGGTACACAGTTGTCTTAAGGCTTGTGTTCTGATCATTCCTCCTAGACTACTGTCATCTTGGACTTCACCGTTTGAAATTAGTGCAAAGCAAACTGGAAAATGATCATAATAATAAGTGACCAGGGTTAAATACCACCTATACCTCACTAACCAACATAAGGTCCAGTAACTTAGTTGGTTAGAGCGTCTGACTACTGTAGCAAACGGAAGGTCACAGGTTTGAATCTTGCCTGGAGCTCTGAATTTTTTTCTGATCAAAATTTGCTTGAAGAAATGTAATAATAATAATAATAACAACTTTATTTAATGATTGTGGCACTAAATAGTGTACTACACTAATAAACTTGTGGCCCTCCCTCAATATAAAACTACTAATATTTACAAATTTAAAAATATAAAATATATGTAATAACAACTATCATTCACATCTTTGTTAAATATCCAATCACAAAAACATGTCAATAATAATTGTCATTTAATCCTGTTTTTATTATTAATAAGAAACATTACAGAAGCAAGATACTTATTTAGAAGTATACATTTGTCTTTAATGACTAATACCTTGTTCAAACTTGTCAGGAACATTAGCAACCAGTCGGCATAGCAACCAAGGACCATACTTCACCCGTAACAGTGTCTCTGCTACTTGTTCTAAGGGGAGTAGTGAGGGGAGTTCAGCTTGTGCAATGCAGATTACATCTGATACTTCCTCCAGAAATACTTCGCACTGGAAGAGCTCTGATTTCTCTGGGATAAACTCTTCTTTTAAAGATATCTGTGGAAAATACATTTATTAAGTGACTTGATATTAAATTCTGGAGGGAAACTGGAGAACCCAGAGAAAAACCCTCAAAAAAGGAGAGAAACAATCACCAACTTTACTAACATGATACTAAGCTTGAAATTCAAACCACATGTTGCATTGGTGAGAGGCAACCACTTCATCGCTATAAGTACAGAGGTGTGTGATTCTCTCTACTAACCGGAGTACAATCTCATTTTGACCAACTCCTTGCCCTCTCCTCTCTCCTCTTCCCCCTCCCCCCCTCCCAACAGAAATATTATTTTGGAGTATACAAATAAAAAGTTGATACAAAATGAAAGTGTCAAAATAATATTCTATAGTTATTTCATTTTTGCTTGCACACCATGTCATGGCGGCCATGTTGGTGACATCTATCAAAGCATCTCCAACATGGCCGCCACGGCTTTTATTCCCTTGGAAATGTTATCAAACCCTCCATTTACCTTGCTCATTATGCGCAACAGTTCACTAAGAATAAGTCTTAATCTTCGAGACGGTTCGCTCCTTTCAAATTCAAGCGCCAGTTCATTTTGTAAAGACTCCACAAGCACCGAAGCTCCTCCAGCACCTCCGACTTTCCTTCGTAGTTCCTGCTCTTTCGACGCGTCTTGCTCGAGAACGCTAAAATCCACAGACAGCAGAGCGACGATAGAATTAACTACTTCTAATCCCGAGAGGATCTTCTGGATTCCCTTTCTTGCTTCGGTCCAAGAGGGACTTTGATCTACTGGGGAACAAAGCGCCATTCGAACAAGACACGGTAGTAAAGGCCGTAACTCCTTGGTGTCTAGAGCGGAAAGTTCCGTCACACTGGCTGAGCGCATGCTGTTGAATGCCCGTGCTGTTGGAATATCCTGTAACATCTGAATGTTAAGATCCATTTTTATCTTAGATATATTTAAGCTGAAGTACGATCTGTCTTGTAGACTTGAACTACATGTGTTTGTTGTTATGATGGCTTTTAGCTTATCTTTTATGTCCAATCTTTGCAAACTCCAAGCCAAATAATTTAATCACCTGAAATATTTGAGTATCCTTCAGATTAATAACGTTATTCTGGCGCTATTAGATAAAAATTTCAGAGATCTAGCTAGTAGATTTAGTTCACCATAAAACCTTCACTTCGTCCGCCATTTTGTTTTCAGTGACTTGTTTACAGTACTCCTCGAGCTTTAAGCTAAAGGAAGCCCAAACTAATCTAAAGCTAGTGAAACAAAATATAGCATTTTTTTAATGTATTATATGAATTTATTTTTTTTCAAACATTGTGAGAGATGATAGATGTTACAAAAAAGTTTACGAAGGCTTTGATTTTTTTTTATTCAAAATGTATCATAAATCTCGCTCGGGCTTCCTTTACATCGAAGGTTGATTCAAAATGGCGGGAGAAGAAGGTTCAACTTTTGGAAGCACAGATGCCTGCCTTTCTTCACGTTTCTTACAAACCTTGAACGAAATGAGACTGCAAGGAGTATTCTGTGATGTATCACTTAAGGTAGGACAAGAGAATTTCATTGCACATCGCGTAGTTCTTGCTGCAAATTCGCCATATTTCAAAGCGATGTTCGCATCTTCTTTTACCGAAACTGAAAAGTCGGAAATCGTGTTGCGTGAAGTGGAACCCGCCGGAGTCAAGGCTATTTTAAATTATTTCTACACTGCTACTATTGAGCTAGATAGTTCAAACTTCGAAGCTATCTTCGCAACAGCAAATTTATGGCAGGTCGAATTTGTGCTTCAAGCCTGTGAACATTTTCTTGAGCAAGAGCTCTCAACCTCGAACTGTTTGGGGATTCAAATTCTAGTCAATGCTAATTTAACATTCACAGAAAGGCTACGGAAGCTTGTTGATGGATATGTTAATGCTCACTTTATGGAAATTTGCGAGGAAGAAGAAATATTAACGATTCCTAAAGAACATTTTAAATTTCTTCTTGTCAAAGATGAACTCTGCGTAAGTTTTGAGGAATTTCTCTTTGAAAGTGTGTTAAGGTGGCTCAAGCATGATGTTAATATTCGAGGTTGCTATGCAACAGAGTTAATGTCTGCAGTCCGTCTTGGGCTTCTTAGGAAAGATTTTATTCAAGAGATCCTACTTCGAGAAAAAACTATTTTAGAGAATTCAAGTTTAAATCAATTGCTCAACAGTGTCGTTAAGTTTCTCCATGGAGACCAAAGTGTTAAAATATCAGAGTACTTAACAAGGAAAAGAAAGTGCGAAGTGCTTTATGTGTTTGGGGGTTTCTCGAGTAATTCACATCGCTTACGCCCAGCAAAAGCTATAGATTCTGTCGAATTTCTCAATGTGTTGCAAGAAAAGTGGGAAAACTTTCCTGAAGCTAAACTACCTGACGCCAAGGAAACCCAATTTAAGTTGGTGGCTGGTGATGGCTATCTTTATGCTGTTGGTCACAAAATTTTCAGTTTCTGCCTCAAAAGATTGGTGTGGGAAAAGTTGTATCCAAAATCAATGGGATTCAGGCCACTGGACATTAAGAACGCTGGAGTATGCTTCAGTAATGGGTGTATTTATGTTATTGGTGGGGTGAAGGGTGCTCAGAAATTCAATCCTAGTGATTGTACCTGGTATAAGATTTCTTCGTCGAGCAACGGCTTGGTTGAAGAGCATTATCGTCCTGGTGTTTGTGCTCATGACGATGTCATCTATGTGATTGGTGGATGTGACTCTAGTTATAATGATGGTAAAGATTCAGTGGAGAGCTTTGTTGTGGAAAGTGGTGTTTGGCTGAGGAAGGCTTGTATGTGTACTGCAAGATGGGGGCTGGAAGCAATACCTTTGAAGGACAGAATATTTGCTGTTGGAGGTATGTCACCAATAATGACAAACCATATCACCATACTCTGTATGTTAGTCAAGTGTGACACACTCTTACCTCCCACTGCCACAACTCTCATTCGTACACACGTCACTAGAAGTATCAAGTCTCATTTTCATACACTGTGGTTTTTGACTAGTGTTGCTATGGGCTTCTTGATCTTTCTCTGTCCTACAATACATAACCAGTCTTACATATTTGCAAGCCTTATCATGTTAGAACATAAATTAACGTGATTACATAAAACAGGGTAAATCTCTATTTGGTCTGTAAGTATTTCATTTTTAAAAAACCCTTAAATTAGCAGGTATTTCTTTTCTAAAAGGAACATTACGAATTGGCAGCAAATCCAAAAATTGAATCCTTTAGAGTTTTGGTGTGTGTGTGCGGGATGGGGGGGAGGAGTCATGAACGAAATGTAAGCATCAGGGATTCACCTTGTTTACAATTGGTGCAGAGCACAGAAAGGAGAATGATAGTTCTATTTCACTGGCTAAATTTTTATAAAATCTTACATTCTGTCATAAGCTTTTGCAAAATCCCATGTCGTAATGGCATTTCCAATTTTCGTTGTCCTAATTTCTGGTCCCAGTTATGAACCTTGGAAAAATCTCATGTTGGCAAATCTATTTCCCACTACAAGTAACCTACCATAATTTCTGGTCCCAGTAATGAACTTTGGAGAAATCTCATGTTGACAAATCTATTTCCCACTACAAGTAACCTACCATAATTTCTGGTCCTAGTTATGAACCTTGGAGAAATCTTATTTCCAGTGTGTACAAGTGCATCAAATCCCATTTTCCAGTGCAAAAAAAACCGAAGCAAATTCCACTTCCCATTGTATTCCCATGCGACCTTGATACATAGCACTAATAAACATTGCTTTTTTTGAAGGATATAACACAGAAGAAAGATGCGCTTTAAACACAGTTGAAGTATTTACTCCATCAACTGATACCTGGCAGAATACGAGTCCGTTAACTGCTCCAAGGCGACGGTTTGGCAGTGCTGTAGTAAATGGTATGATCTATGTAGTAGGAGGCTATGAAGTAGAAAGTGTGGAATATTATGATGAGGTCAAAGAAAGGTGGGTGGTTGTTAATGGGCTTACTATTAATAGATTTGACTGTTCTTGTTGGTCTATGCAACCACCAAACTGCCTATAGCTTTAAGAAATATTAATATTATTATTAAAGACCTTGTATAAATACCACTGTAGTGTTCCTTGATTACAAATTCATTTACTCAGGGTTAGCCTAAGTTTAGCATCAGAATAGACCTCCTCGGCTCGGGTGTTATGTTGTCCCATTTCAGACCATGTGTCATTCCCTTGCATATCCTTTCTTTGTTTAACAGTTGCGTTCAGCAATAAAGAATCTCATTCTCAAGGGATTGACACATGGTCTAAAATGGGAAACATTATGCCCAAGCCGAGGAGGTCTATATTTACAAATAACGATGGCAAATCAAAGAATGCACAACGTCAATGATAGAGAATAAATGCTTTTCCCACGGACCTTATTCATCACCTGAGTATTCTTCAAAAAGTAGAGGCTAACTCGGAGGAACAGATAATTCAAAAATGGAGATTTTTGCCTGTCATCACTGCCTTGTAGTATACCGTGTTATCTATTTTGGAAAAACCTGGGATTTAAATTAGTTGGAATCTTGGAAATACTCTAAAGACAAGCAAAGAATTATTCAAGGATTTGAAAATCAGACAGGAAGTTGAATACAAGAGGTTACATCTCAGTTACCAGCTAGGGAGAGAAGGATAATTCCAGAGGTTTTT
>NW_022259359.1:73251-85502 GCF_009602425.1 Actinia tenebrosa | reverse complement strand
AGGCTTATTCATAAGAAAACACTGTAAATTTATAAATTTGGCCCTGGATGCTCATTTTCAACCGGCCGTGTGCCATTTTGGATTTAGGTGTATTGCTCCATTAACATTTCTTTGTAAAAAACTTCATGTTTTACTTTATTTCTATTAAGCCCAAAGGTCCACTAAGGGACTTAATGTTCATAACTTGTGGTTAGAGTCATTTTATGGTATCTTTTCTTCAATACTGAGTATAAAACTAGTGGATATTTTGGTCACAAAATACAAAGAAATGTGTTGAGCATATGACATCACAGACACTTATAAAATTTTGCAAAAATATAATACTTCCCATCCAAATATCAGGGGAAAGCTTTAACCAGTGATTATTAGACCTTGAAGGGTTATTCCAGTAAAGTTTCAGCTGAATTAAAATTTTGACGATTTACGTGCTAGTCCCCCTTGAATATTCGTATGTAATTAATGTAATTAATTATTATTGATTAAATGAAGTGAAGATAGTTTCAAAACATGTCCAWTTCTTTTTAGAATAATCTTAATTCATGCTCTTAATGATTTTCATTGGAAAATCAGTTCTGTGAAAATTTTGTAAAAAAAAGATAATTTGGCAGCGAAAATGATCCTCATTTCTCATTTTCTTTGAAATTTTAATGTTTTAGCTCAAGGACCTAAGGCTTTGTCTTTAGACTGTGATTTATAACAGCCACAGTATAAAGCCAATCTGATTGGTTAATTGGCATCGAAAAATCAATGGTGCACGCTGACGTTATTGATCGTGCTATGGCTATGGTTATGCTAATGACTATGCCTCGTGTGACTCTTTCGTGCGCCCAAAAGTTGATTGAAGCACACTAATCAATGACCAATCCTTTATTTTAGCTTTAAATATTACTAGAAACTTTATTAAATTAAATTAAATTATTGGTTTACTTAATAGCAAAATGCTTGTGGAAGTTAATGCTGGGATCAATAAAGTAGAGTGTAATATTATCCTATAGCCCACTTCCAAGATAAGATTAATGAATAGAGTAGRGTATRATRTTGCCCAATAGCTCACTTCCTAGATATGATAATAGCTCGTTATGCACAAAGATTTCAATGTGATACTTTGCACATAATTTTCAKTGATTCTTGACAAGAAAAGAAAAGAAAATTRATTAAYTTAGCAAGCAAAAGTATAATTCAGAAGTGAGCKATTTCMAGGGTAGTGTTTTTTCTTTTGAATATTGTTCTACTACAGCYGATGGTCTTCTACTCTCCTTGTTAAATCCAGCATCTCCTGTGCAACTTCATCTATGTCGGCATAATAGCTACTGCTGCTTGCGCTCACAGATTCCAGATCGTCATTCCCATTGCTCATCTTATCTCTTCCATTTGTGATGTTAAATGGCTGATATCTGTTTGACTGTTGTATGTTTACTCGATGGTCACTCACTGTGGAGCTTATATTACTGCCATACCCATTGGTATTTTGTAGAAAAGGTCTTCCATTTCTTTGACGACTGCTACTCTCGTTGTCACTGTCAACTGGGATTACTACTTCCTTTTCACCCCAGCCATTCTTCGCCGGGGGATAGTCATTTTGGTGATCGCCATTTTGTACTGTTACAGTTTTCCATCCGTTCACTTTTGAAATCACACTTTCTTGCTCGCTGATTTCTATTTTGCCACTGGAGCCACCACTAGATGTTCTACTCACTTTTCGCAACTGCTGCCKAACTTCCTCAAGTTGACTGGGAGAAGTAGTTGGCCCCTTCTGTTCCTCTTGATACTGCAAGTCAAATAGACCTCCGCCATCTTTCCTGTGCCTTAACTTCTGCTTCTGGTGCTGAAGCAGCACCTCGGGTTCAGCTTTCAGTTTTTCTGCAGCATTGTAGTGTAACGTCCCTGCTTTTTCTACATGTTTTTTCACTACTTCTTCATTCTTGTGTACGGCCATTCCTACTATTAGTGCTGAATTCTGTGACTGATCTGTTATGGAAGTCTTTTTTTTGATTTCTCCATCTGTTGATAAGATTTACAAGCACGAATTAATATTTTAGGCAAAAAAGTTACAGAAATTATAATTTGTTTCTGGAAAATATTTTGGAAAAATATTTCCCAGAAGCATCGCTACTCAGAATCCAAACTGTCCAATGCTAGACCCATTTTTCCCATATTTTTAAGGCATGAAATATATAACCATCCTCCAAAAGGGAATGTATTTGCAATATGAGAGGTATTGTCGTAATAGTTTCATTGCTAGCCGTTGGCTACTAAGTGCAGCCCTGTGGCTCGTAAAGACACTGGATGTTCTAAGATGCAGGTTAGACTACAAAATGATAGTGACATTTTTTGTGAAGTGCTGAAACCTGAATTGCAAACTAAAAGGTTAATCAGTAACAATATTTCATTATTAAATTGCATTCCCTGCATTCCAATTCCATTATTAGACAAGGGTGGCTATAAAGTACTACCCGTGACAAAAAGACAAGATATATCTGCACTTGCCTTGGTCTTGTAAATACACCTAATTGAAAAAACGTAGTCGGGTTTGAGAAGGTCATATCATCRAAGTTAAGACGGAAAAGTATTTTGGGTACTCCGAAATGTGTATTATATTTGCACATAGACATGTAAAAATGCACAGTAAAGCAAAGTCGGTCRACCTAGATTAACAACATGCCAAAGCCATGATGCATAAAATGTGCACAACAACATGTTCAAGTACATGTATGAATTAAATATAGGATAAATAAGCTGAGTGAAAAATTCTGGAATATATTAGCCATTGCAAGGTTGAGAAAAATCTGGGTCAAGTTGGTATTGCAGTGCATCTCAAGACTGTTTTAGGCTGCGTTCATAATGTATGGCAGGGGAGGGGGGGGGTTGCAGGTGAAATTTAGGGAGGATTGGAAAAAATTTTATAGTAAAATGGGGGTTTTGAAAAAAATTTTCAGACAATGGGGGGGATGCAAAATTAAGAAGAAGCTACAAGAGATTGCCTGGGGGGATTTCAAGGGGGGRTCTTAGGAATTTTTTTTTGTCATTTAAAGATTTCACCTGCCCCCCCTCCCCCTGCCATACATTATTAACGCAGCCTCAGGGGAAAACATAGATGCCATCTTGAAATATGTCCCCTAAACAGTCCCACAATACACTACAATGCCAACTTTACCTAGTTTTCCCTCAACCTCAGAATGGCTAATAAGAACTTCAGTAGGTGWTATGATTGCATGCAGTACAATTAACTAGTGCATAAGTGCAATGCAAGCTTTAATCACCATGCATGTAACCTGTTAAGGCCCAGTTTTTATATGAAAAAATATTTTAAGTGAAATGTTGCAACACTCAATTGTACAGTTCCATTCAGTGACCACAAATAATAGTTCCAAGTTGAGGTTGGAGTTGCCGCACATAGTAAAAAGTATAGTTTTGCTATGCACTACTCGACTTGCAACTATTATTYGTGGTCACTRAGTGGAAYTGTAAAATAGAGTATTGGGGCAAAGAATATTATCATTAGAATTAGAATCTTTGGCTTTATATAATATTGGTTAGAGGCAAGGCACCCATTACGTATACTAACAATATTCTTGATCAGAAGCTGCAAATGAAGTTTTCCCACATGCACTTACCTAGTACATTTACTTTAATTTGCTGACTTTACATGCTAGTGTCATAACCATGGTCCTTGGAACCCCTTCCAGCAGGCAATACTGCTACTATGTGATAAATATCTATTAAGCATTTATTTGTTAATGATTAGTAACACTTAGTTTTAACGGATAGAACTTACTGTTAGTTTTTTCAATGACTTTGCGGGTGTACTTTTTCCATAGAAGGGTGCCGCGGTTAATGTTCTTTTCTCCCGTGTCGATAGGGAGGGCGTCAATTTCTTGCAAGGAAATGCTGACGGTTGAAAGAACTACGTCCATTTCATTTCCACTGGTTGCTAGTAATGTTCCATCAGGAGAAATGCCAAGAGCTTGGACCTGAAATTATATAGATTGTAATCAGTGATTGCTTTAGGCTTTTGGGATAAGGAAAAACACTTTTTTCATTGCTATGCTCTGATTGAGACAAAATTTTTAACATGCTGATCAATTGGCAGTAAACTACCAGCAATCAAATGATCATTCCCTGGTACCTAATGCCTAATTGTATCTCTTGATAGTCTTACTGGTAGACAAAGAAATCATACACAAGAGAATAACATAATTATACAGCTATTTCAAAAAAAGGTTGGAGTTGCAGACTGTGATAGATGATAAGCAATAGGCCATTCCAAGATCCAAGAATAGCTGCAATGACAGGTGTTTTTTAGTTGTTCTTGTCAATAACACAGAGGTTATTAGAGTAAATGGTTCRAACCCAGGTGTTGGAGTTTGTTGTGAAATGTGGTTGAGGTCCAGGTCGAGGTTAGAGTTTCGTGCTTAGCAAAATTATAATTTTTATTATGTGCGGCAACTGTATCATTAAACAGAACTGTAAAATGGAGTATTGCCAATCACTAATCATCCAATACTGCTCGCCCGTTCAACCTTATTTTGAAACAGCTTTATCTGAAATGGGAAAGCAGTTGATTTAGGGTCTAGACAGTCAATTTACCTCTTCACCATTTTCATTCACTTTGTAAGACAGAAGCTGCTTGCTTTGTTTTCTGAATGGATGCCATACATTACAAGTATGACTGCCAACTGAAAACAACAGTGGGACAGTGCTGTCGTCGATGACAGGATAAAACTTGACAACATTGGCAGAATCATCGTATGCTTTAATCTTTGTTAGAGCTGTGCCGCTTCTTGGTTCCCAGAGGGCAAGCTTAAAATTAAGGTAATAATTGATAARAGTCCATAACAATAATATTAGACCAAATATCATGTTGACATACATACAGTACTCCGTTTTACAGTTCCATTCATTGACCACAAATAATAGCTCCAAGTTGAGGCTAGAGTTTCTGTGCATCATTGGCAATTTATATCATGCAAGTCAACTCCAGCCTTGGCTTGCCAACTATTATTTGTGGTCAATGAACGGTACTGTAAAATGGAGTATTGGAAATGCTAAAATAAACTACTATTGTGGTAGTTTAGGTAGGAAACATCATAAGGGTTCAGGGGCGGCGGAACCAGGGGTGCCCCCCACGAAATTTTTTGGGGGGGCCTGGGCCCCCCACAAAATATTGGTTCTCAGTCAACTCATTCATAGTTCTACGGCGCATGCGTCTGCAATCAAACAAAACAGCGGTCATTATCACATAGCGTTAAATATAATATTTCAGTGCCCCCTCAAAGATTTTCAGCTTCCGCYGCCCCTGGGGTTAGAGTATATTGTCTATACAACCTAATTTCCATTTCGGCCCTTAAACCCCCTCCSCCCTTACTGAAAAATACATTTCTTTCATCCCTTCAGAGGTTGTTCATTGTTGCTTAAAAGCTCTAACAATGTTTAAGGTCCACTTATACAGTTCAATGAATAAAAATTTGGGATATATTTGGGTCGAATGACATCGCTGTTTAATGTTCCCTTAAGTTTTGCATGATTGCTTCCTAACAGAACTGCCTATTGTCAAAAACACTTATTTATAGATTACTCTTTGTCTTCATTCTTTAGAGACCAGCCATAGCATATATTGTTTATGAATTGTCAATAAAAAGCACTTAGGTTTGTGCCTAGAAGTTATTAAGTCCTTGACTTTCGTTGTTACATTTTTGATTAACATTGACCATATTGTCGTATTAGGTATTTTGTTTAACTATGGTAGAAGACAAAGATATTATCTTTGAGTAATTATCGTAATGATATTGTCAAGACGTCATGAAAATAAAACGCAAATAATATTTTTGATGTACGTATACTTTTGTCTGTGAACTGTGAATATAATACAGTTTCGTCATTACTGAAATATTTTTCCTCTGTGATAATTCTCTTCAAATTTAATCATTTACCAACATAACTTTATTGCTAATAAGTAATTATGGTGATTTTGACGGGATTAAAAAACTGAGTTTTAGAAACAATAAAAGATGCCAAAWAGTCTGACAGATTGACAGAATGACACCTAAAAGCACGTATTGACTTGGAAAATAAATTACAGCGCCATCAACATGCAATCCGCTGTTGCATTGATCCATAAAATTGGATGGTAAAACGCATCATATTTCTTTGCGTGTCCAAAACTTTACTTCAAAAGGCCTGGGTTTTTGGCGTCAGTCGATTGAAAAATTTCTAAAAAAYGTATGGGCAAACAAAACACGAAAAATTCTCGTGCCGCGGCTCAAGATTCTTATAAAGACGTTTTTGATATCCAACTTTTCAAAGCAATTTTTTTGTTACTCGGAACTTGCGGGACGAGTTTTAAGACAACTAAATTGTAGCGTATGCCAAACTTTGTGAAACTTTGTTGTCGAGATTGTCCCCATTAAATGGCAGGCAAGGAATGGGACTTTATTTAAGAACTCACTGATAATTACCGATAAATAAATAAAAAAGCGTGGAAATTTTACCAAGTGAGAAACTTCAAAGCTATAACAAATAGAAGAAATTTAGGTTTCTAATTTTTTTTAAATCGTAATTAAAAATCTGTGCGCACTACATCAGAGTAGAAGGAAAATTGGAAATGGAAACATAGAAATGTTTGTACTTGGTGGAATTATTGGGAAAAAATGGGGATTAAATGGGGGCTTATTTTTATAGTTACCTTTCCATCGGCGGAACTGGATCCAACGTAATTTCCCTTGGAACTCCACGAACAACTTTTGACTCGATCTTCATGACCACCCACCAGTGACATTACTACTGAATTGCTTCTCATATCCCAGAGTTTTAGCCCACCATCTTCTGACCCAGAACACAGTGTATCGCTCGATGCAGACTTTTCTGGATTGAACGAACATGCCCATACACCTGTAGTATGTCCTGTAAGGGTGCTTACGGTTTTTTCAGTCTCGATATCAACGACGCAAATCAATTTGTCCCATGATGTGGACGCAAGAAGACAGCCACCAGGAGAGAAAGAAGTACTAAGGACCCAGTTGGAATGGTTCTGGAATGACTTTACCATACTACCTTTCGAATGATTCCAAAGCGCTACTGTGTGATCGGCTGAACCTGTCGTAAAGAGACCATTTATGGAAAAATCTGGCTGAAACGATACGCAAGTTACAGGCTGTCTGTGATAACTTATAGTTTGGGATGGTTCCAATGTACTCAAATCCCAGATGATGGCTGTCTTATCCCACGAACCAGAGGCTAGGAAGAGGCCATCGGGACTGAACTCGACACACGATACCTGCCACTTATGAGCTGGGAGTTTGGTTTGCTTTTGAATGTTTACACTCATCTTTTAACTCAGACGAACAGGAGTTATTTTAAAGCTTCGAGAACTTCCTGTGAAAAAAAAACAAACACGAAAAATTTGATGACAAATTTAGTTCATTTTTTTGGAGGAAAAACGATGTTAACTTGAGTTGAAGAAAATAGAAATGTGATACTTACCTGAAGAAATTCAAACTTCACGTTTCCATCTTATGTAATTCAATTAAATATTTTCTCGAAGCTCCGTCGTCTTCCCGTTATGTTAATATTTATCGTAACTTTAAAAACTTCAAAAGTAATTCCTTAAGAAGTAACTTAGGACGCGAGCAAACAAATGAAAGTCGACGAGAGCCCTTCAATGAATTCCTGAACAAAATAAATCTGTACTTCTCGGCGGTGAAGACAGTTAGTATCTGACGATAAGCGTCTTTAAGAAAGAAGTTACTAACATTAATTTGAAAATCTTTGACAATCTATTGATATGCACATTTTTTAATCATGGTTATTCATGCCTATATTTGTTATAATTAAGCGATTGGTTTAAAGTGATCACGTGACTGGGAGTATGGACCGGCTGGTGTAATTAAATTATTTCAGTCCAATGAATAAACGAGTGGGCGATGATTGAATGAAAAATCTAGAATGCTGCCAAAACATAACTGAAAACCATTCTTTGGACAAATTTTAGAAAAAAGGTGCAAAACAGTCAATGAATTTCCTTGCTTGAAAATTATTTTTTACTATTTTTCCAGATTTTTWAAAATATTTTTTGATATATCCTTGAATTTTCTGAATTTTGTTTGTGTTAGCAACGTAAAGTTTGTATATGTATATGAGATTTTTGTTAACCTATTGGAGCTGAAGAATGAGGAAAAGAGCAAATTTTGGAAAGTCAGCAAATAAGCCTCAGTATTTTGTTAATCTATTGGAGCTGAAGAATGAGGAAGAGAGCAAATTTTGGAAGCACAATCAACATATCAAAGTTTATTCAACATTTATTATATAYATTTGTACCTTAATTACATTTGTATCTTAAGAGTTTTACCACCTACATTTACAGTAAATAGCATGAAGGTTGTCGAAACGTAAATCCCATCAAACAGTCCTTTTCAGGATTACATACACCAAGATTATCATAATGCTTCGATAAACATGAAGTAAAAAGTTGATATATTCGTTATGCAAAACCTTTGTCTGTGTGGTGGTTGATCTGACACCTTTATATGTACCTAGTTTTCAAAAGAAATATAAATGGATGATTTAACAAGRGCAATTTGCCCTTCAGTCAAAGGTGGTAACAAGATTCATTCATCTGATCAATGCTGACCAATTTCAGTCATCACAATCACAGTAGGCATTTGTGTTGCCAACTCAGGCAGTTACTTTATTCTGGCTGTGTTATTAAAAAAACCATCACTTAGCATGTGTCGGATGTGAGTTGATAAGCTGACCACAATAGACCCTTTTTGAGTTCCAAATTACTGCTGTGTTCCTTGATAACAGACTCATTTACTCAGGCTTAGCCTCATATCAATGTCTAAATATTCGTAAATACCAACGATAAGGTAAAGAATGCACAACTTCATGAACAATACAAACACTTTGAAACTTGACAGACCTTGACTGGAACACGTAAATATTCTTCACAAAATTGAGGCTAAGCCTGAGTAAATGAGTCTAATCAAGAAACACAGCAGTAATATGGAACTYGAAAAGGGTCTATTGTGTTGTGTTCATAACTTCTTTGGTCCCTGGCAGTCATAACAAAATGAACACCCACAGAGAACTGACCATTTCCTGCCTTAGTAATAATAAATTTGTTGTTTTGAAATTTTGTTAGCCTGCATATCGACACAGAGTTTCTTCTCTTCCTCCTTCACCTCATTCTCCTCTGTGCTGATACACAGGCTATTATATTGATGGTTTTCACGGTAGCCATGTTGGAGGAACTTAACAAAAGAATTGTAAATGAATTCTTTTGTTATATCCTCCAACATGGCCACCGTGTCTTTTGTTAATTAATTCTCTTGGGAATGGTTGAAAACCATCAATTATTGTTAACTATGTAAGATAATACAGAGCAAAAGAACACTATAAGATCATACTATATACAAAACAAATGAGGACTCTCTCCTAAAAGGACAAGAACAGTATTGCCTTTCTTTATCAACTTTGTGAATATCCTAAGAGGAAAACAAGATCATAAACATTTAGTTGAAGAGTCCTCATTTGCTGTTTTGGGCTGTTATAAGATGTTGTGTCTAACAATTCAAAGTGTTCACTTGTATTACAGGAATGAAAAACCTATGTCATCAGTGTCATTTGTAGTATGCAATAACAATATTGTGTAGTACCCACCCCACAGAGGAATTTTGAATTTCCGAAGAGTAGGGGGGTCAGTGAAAGAACAAAAATTACAGAGTTTGTATGGAAGAAAATTGGAATTTCRGGGRGTGTCTTAAAAAAATTCCTCCGTGAGGGGGGTATGGATAATTTTTGGAACTAAACATTCATCAAAAATCTTTGGAAATGAAAAGCAACTTGTGTGTCCTGGAACACTTTCGATGAAATTCAATTCAGCCACCAAATGAAGTCCCAGGAAAATCTAGAATTTGATACACTGAGGAGACATAAGAGTCATGACTTTCAATAAAAAGGGTTTAATGATATCATAGTGTAAAGATGTTTTGTATAGTATATTTAAAAAAGGGGAAAACAACGAGTTGTAAAGGAAGGGTCCAGACCCCCTGGATCTGTCCTTGGATTGCAGCCATGTTGGTGGTATTAAGATGGAATCTTTTGATAATGCCCACCAGCATGGCTATGATGCCATGAATTAAGAACTGTGAGTGTTCTTTATCTTGCTCATGAAAGATTACTAAGGAGTGATGCCTGGCAAGCATTCCCTAAGTGGCTTAAATCACAAAGACATGACAGCCATGTTGGTGATACTACGATGTAAGTTAATTAGGAGTCTCTTGTTGTTAATGAGCACCAACATGRCTGTGATGCCATTAATAAACAACTGTTTTCTTTATCTTGCTCATGACAACTCTGATGAATCATTACTCAAGGTTCCATTTTGACTATTCCTATCAACCAGGCGAGATCATTTAGACAGTGGTCCACCAGATCTGGCTCTTCTTCCACTACATGTAGCTGCGTCATATATACTGAGCCAGCTGTTTTTGCCACAAAAATAAATTCACATTCTTCATGCTGTCTTTTACGAAATACTGATTCATGTTTCGATCAGTGTGTTCATTAAGCTTCATATTTTACACCTTCCAAGATTACTAAGCTTTAGCTTAGTGTAAATCCCATCTAGAGGCTAATAGACCAATCATTCTCATAAGCCCGGGTCATAAGTCATAATCCATCCTTCAGTCATTGAGCTAAAAACTTTCTCCCCTTTGCTCTTCTTCTCGCTAGAACCTTCCTACCATTCCTGGTCCTCAGTCTTTCCAAGAAACCATGTTTTCTTTTTCTCTGTAATGTCTTTGGTTGGTATTCCATTCCAAATCTCACAAACCTACATGACTGGAGCAATGGAAAACGTGAACTACCAGTCAAATTTGCGGCCGAATTTACCACAAACGAAAGGTTTCCCAAGGTAGAAACACCMAAACCTCTAAGGGCATTTACTCCTCTTGTGATCCAGCTCATTAAGTTAACCTTTTTCTACCCCAATTACGAGAAATAAATAAATATTCTATCAACTTCTTMTTGGCAACTTGAACTTAGGGAAAGAACTGCACACGTGAAAACCTGGGAAAGAATCATACGACCGTATTGAGTTATGGGAAATCACTTCCGTGGGGGGAGGTATAAGAAATAAAATTGTCCTTAAAAAATCCTATCGCATAAAGAAAAACTATCTTCCAGAAATAAAAAGATGAGAAGTAGAATGATAGAAACAATATTTTAAAGCTATATAAAGGATATTGAAATATTGGTTTAATATTCTGCGAGGTCGTGACATTAGAAGTATTAACCCCTCCCCTCACAGGTTATWTTTGTCGTTCAAATTCGCGCCATGTTTTGAAAGAAGCCGGACTTCAAGAGTCTCGTCTTTCGAAACATTTCAGGTCAAAACTATCGCAAAAATGCCAAGAAGGACAACCAGAATAACACCAAAAGTACGCCGAAGAGTAAAAAGAGTTACTAAGTCACCGGAAAGTTTGAACAAAAGTCGGAAAGAAAGGTTTTCTACTGAGGAAAGCGAGACGAATAAAAGACAGACGACAGCTCGCAGAACGGGAAGAACTGCTTCAAAACGGAAGGCAGAATCTCCTGAAAAAGATACTCCTTCATCTCGTTATTCAAGCAGCTCTTCTGTTGATAATGAGTCGCAAGAGGAAAGTGTGCAAGTTCCAAAGAAGAAACGGTACGTGCAAGAAACAAAAACAACACGAGCCAAGAGTATAAAGGTAACGTAGATATGAAAATTTGTTATTTTACGAATTTTCGTCAAGTAAAAAATATTTTATTCTTTATCCATAGAAGTCAGTTGAAAATAGAAAAGCGAACATCAAGATAATAAATCAAGAAAAAACAGGTACATAGTTTTTAATTAAATAGATACTGCCTAGCAGCCTACCCACATACCAGCTTACAAATCATAATAACATACCCACCCACCTTCCTACATGCTTGTACCTACCCACCTAAGTGTCCTAACTAAACAGCCAACCAGCTGACAAATCTRATTACATGCCAGCCCACATTCCTACATGCCTATATAACCACCCATCTAACTGACAGCCAACAAGATTACAAACCTACTATTTTTATTCTGTGTAGGAAGGACTAGGGAATCAAAGACAACTAAATGTCCCAGGAAGGAGAGAMAAACGACTGAAAGAATAAGAGATCTGATCGTCACCAAAAAAGTATATTCCAAATGGAAGCCACTTGGTACCTCAACAAAGAATTATATCAAGCAAGTTATA
>NW_022259359.1:53042-68395 GCF_009602425.1 Actinia tenebrosa | reverse complement strand
TGAGATGCAAAGTCAAGGAATAAGAATCTGGGACCACATAGGTGAGAGGTAGGTGTACTACTGCTATGCAGCCCTTGAGGAGTGAGGAAAACCAGACAACCTGGAAAAAAAACCTTAATTCCAAAGAAACTAACCATCTTTACTCACATTAGGAATTGACCCTGAAACCCCAACCTTGATTCCCTTGGGCGTGGATTGGGTGATATCTCTTGAAATCATTCTGCATCGGCCACTGCCAGTGCAACATTGCCGATAAGGCTTGGTACCCACTAGCAACATAAGGGTCATAATCATAAACATAACCTGCCTTAAACACCAATACATTCATAACACTCTTACGATTATGTTTATGATTATGATCATGATCCTTATGTCACTAGTGGCTAGCAAGTCTATCAGAATTTTTAGCAAGCTATAGATTACCACAAAATACATAGAGGATATTACATGGGCGCGCGGAGATACGAGCGTAGCGAATGAGTGAGAGATTTTCAACACGAGAAGATAAAATTCCTATCTCCAAGCGGCCATGTAATATTCTGTTTATTATATAATTATCAATGAAGTATGTTTTGGCTTTTTCAGGCATTTCTTTCCGTGTATTTTTGAATAGCCATCGCAATGGTGTTAAAATAACATGTTATTTTCACGTGTGAAGATATCAATTTTTCAAAACAGAAAAAAAAGATATTTCATTGGTAATTATATAATAAAATACAATAACTTTATTTCGAGCGGGAAACAAAAGGTTATTGTAATTCATAGCTCCCTAAAAACCTGTTGTCTTTAGAATCTGTGTACTGTCTTATTAAAAAAAATCTTAATTATTATATTCCATATTATGTACCTTTAAAGGACACATTTGCATCTGGCATAAAGAGCATKGACCTAAACAGAAACTGCCGCTCTTGATTAGCYACTGTCCTACCCCAGACACGAAACTCTCCTGGCCGAAGGCGATGAAAGTAACCACTGGAGGTATCATTATTGAAATACAAGTCTGAGAATAAAATGGCTGGAAATTCCTGCGAAGGTTGCGGTGGATCTGAAATTGAAAGTTGGAGTACTGGTAAGTAATTTCTGTGATACTTTGTATGAAACTCATTTTCTTACTTCGGTTTTTGATATCATGCGAACTCGAACATTTCAGCAGCTGGTTGTGAAATCGTTTTTTACTAGTAACTGTCACCAGTCAAGAACATAAAAGGCACCGACTGATTATTTTTGATTGACGGCAGCGAAAAACCAAATTTCAGTGCGCAGCTTGTAACTAACAGGTTTGCAGAATGCGAATACCGCAGTAATTATGTAAATTACATTTACTGGGGTAAATACATGCAAGCAGATTATTATTATTCAATTATTCAATTTATTGAACAATATAAAAAAAATAACAGATATATTAACTGATAGGCCCCAAGCCAGAGGCTTATGGGCATTACAGGATACTTCACTGCTACATATAGCCCAAAGGAGTGTAAAACTTACCATATACTGCTACAGCACGTCTACTCCTGTGTGAGGWCTCTGGTTCATAATCAGAATATTCATAGGCCTCAAAACCCTAGCACAAAAATGGTTACTAAATTGAAATGTGTTATTGGGAAAATGGAGTGAAGTGGGTGCTACGATACATGTAGTATGCCTCATCAAGCATTATAACTGTTCAAAAAAATTCGACAAAATAAATGAGTATATAAATCTACTTTTTCTCACATTTAACGTAACGTCTTGACCGATTTCTCATAATATAGTTACAAACTCTAATTCGACAAGGGCAGGATAGGWTTTTTTTAATTTTTGAAGGAAATCCGAAATCGCATTTGAAGACTTTGTATTTAGTTCGATCGACTTTGTAACTAATCCTGGTCAAAAGCTTGCAGGACATGAAGGCTTGCAAAGATTACAAGGATTTTGATGCTGTTCGGAGATCAAAAACTTCTAAAAATCATTTTGCTTGAAAGTCAACTCACCAATGAATAGCCAAGAACGGCGAAGAAAAATAAGGAGAAAAGGTATTTCTTGTGTTTGAGAATGTGTCTCATGGCTGATCAAAGAATGATGTTTTTAATTTGGCAACCGGGRAACGCTCATTTGCATATATATATTAGTGTAAAACAATGATTGACGTCATTGTAACTATGGAACCCCGCAAACGTCAAATTGCTTCCCAAAGTTCGTCCATTGCAAATTTAAAAGGAGAAATCCGGGTTCATAAAAAAAACATTCTGAAAAAATTTCAGAATATTTTCAAAAACATGTCAGTACATATTAACATTTACCCCTACAGAAACAGAGCTTGGGCTTCCTGTGTCGTAAAGCGTACGCYGATGTGTTACTAGGGCTAAACCAATGGGAGAAATACTTTAGACTTTCTAAAGGGCTCCCTTTAATATTTTATTATTTTTGTTGTGGACGACTTTTGGCAAGTTTAGAGACGAGTAAAACCTAAAATAATAGCTTTTTTTTTTTTTTTTAAGATCGACAGATGTTAATTGTACTATCTATAGTAAAGTATGCATAGTTATTTCATTAAGTCTAAAAGTAACTTCTACGAAATCTAAAATAGAGGTTGCTATCAAAGTACGGAAGCCCTGGAGGGACGTTCGTACTTCGCAATTAACACTTCTTATTTCACATATGGTAAGGAACAGTGAAAATTATTTCATTTTATAAAATAACTGTTATGAATGTCGCGTTCTGATTGGTTTGGAGCGCGTGCTTTATGAGAGCACATTGCACGCGCGCGCACTTTCCGTTGCGTCATTTCTATCTATTATTGTAGTTTGTATTTTATAAAAGAAATAAAAAACTTGCTTGCTGTGCTGTGTGCAGTCATAAAGCACTTGGGGGTTGGCAGAACATTCGAGAAGTGTCGAGAAGTGTCTCCTAACACTTCTCTCGTGTTCTGCCAACCCCCGCGTGCTTTATGACAGCACACAGCACGCGCGCGCGCTTTCTATTTCTTCAATAGGAATATCCTTGATTTAAATAGTTAACAATCAAGTCTTTGATAACCTTGGAGATGAGAAAAAGTGTACCGTGGCAACACTTGTGTCTCTGCGGTGCCAACGACGTATACAACGAAAATGATGATAAAGAACCTCCTGATCACGACCTAAAAACAACAGAAAGAAAGAAAATAAAACAAAAAAGTTTAGTCGTACATATCTAGTWAATGGACCTAGCAAAAATAGACTTACCATATTGGTGGGTTGCAAGCATTCCCAAGAAAGTTAAAAGACAAAAGCATTGCGGCCATTGTGGTGCAGTTAACAATGGATGCTAATGAGAAATCTTTTGTTAAATGGCACCAACATGGCCGCGATGACGTAACGTGCAATCGAAGAATCTGTTGGTTTTCTAGCTTCTTGTCTGATTTTCTGACATACACACTAACTCCGAAGTAAATTTTGATAACTGAAATTTTAAGTGTGAATTATGAAGTGTGAAATGTGAAGCGTGAAGAATGAAGTGTGAAGCTAAATCACTTAAATATGTGAAATAAGAAGTGAAGTGCGAAGTATGAATGTCCCTCCAGGCCTTTTGTAATCAAGCAAAGCTCTTTTCTTTCTTTTTTTTTTTGTTATTTGGTTTCAAGGGTTTTAATAATATTGACAAGACATCAAGGATGTCTTAAAATCAAAATCAATAGTTAATTTTCGAAGTAGCTTTCTTTTAATTTTCCTTTCCCTTTATCACTCGTACCACGCATTAGGCGCTTCACTGAGCTGCTCTCTGACAAAATATTGCGATTTGTGCTACGTCTTGAAGCTTGACAGTATTCTCTCTCTTTTCTTCGTTAATGGGGAGCTTATTGCAGTAYTGAGCCCAGTCAGGTACCTCCGCCTCTGATTTTTGCGTCTTACAGCTTGACAGTATTCTTAATATCATTCAACAAACGATTATTTACAATTTTCAAAGTCTTTGTTCGATATCGGTGTTTACTTGAACAAGACGCAAATATGACGCAGATGTAGCAAGTCTTTTCTTAACGGATATGCAAMACAGCATAAGACGCAGCTTTAGTTCGTAGGTACTGTACCGCTAGAATTCGCACTTGTTCCTTCCCCCGTTCCAATAGGTGTCACATAGGTAGGTCTTCTTATGTGGCTTCTGTTAGTCCCATTGGGATAAGCCCCTGCACGACGATTGTTTCTCTGCGTTGTCCTGCTGCCGTTAGATAAGTTTGAAGCTGGCCCGACTTGTACGAATGGTCCATTTGAGAGAATGTTACCCAGGATCGCTCGGTACGTCCTTGACTTTGCGAGAAATATAAACGGRCCTTGGATGACGTAACTTTTCGACGTCATCTCCAATACCAGCGTTAAGAATGTAGGGAGAAAATGGTGTCCAACAATCGTTGTAAAGAAGCCAAATAAGAGATGTGGAAGAATGAAAATGAACAAGGAGAARACGAGTGTGTTGTTAAGCTTGTTGGATCTAATTTGGCCGTGAAGCACGGACGCGTTGGACGTGTGTGGAGAAGGGCCTGAGATGAGCCTGACGACAAAACAAATAAATAATAATAATAATAATAATAATAATAATAATAATAATAATACATTTCTCACTAAGAAAAAAAAAACAATCGTATTTTATATCTATGTATATATATATATATATACGACGTATAGATTATCTCATCAAATATCCTACAATAAAAATAAAATATATCTATTTATAATAATGATAATAATTAAAAACTTTATTTCAAGTACTAAAAGAATAATTGCTAAATAAATTTCAAGATTAAAATGAGCGCATATAAATATCGGTCTTATATTTACATACACATATAAAAAAGCAAATCGATAAAGCCTATTTTATAAAAAAATAGGTTACGCGTGCGGTAGCGTTATCGAGGGAGAAGTCCACGTTTTGAGTGTCATGCAAGTGTTCTTCTAATAGCTCGTGATCCTCTCAGGCGGAGCAGTGCAGAATAATAATAATAGTAATATTCTTTTATTAGGAACATTCTAAAAATACTCTTACTGAATAAGTAATGGACTATTACGTCATACACCTTGATTTATTATCGACCAAATCAGAAGATTTATACCTGCGTGTGAAGGCATGTGTTGCCAGGCTCAAAAACAGCGCACAGATCCATAAAATAACAAGCAGAATCCAATAAATTTTTGCGCTCCCTTTTCCCAACCATGACAGCTGACATATTACTCGGTCCTCGAAAACTACGAAGTCTTCCATCGACCATGATGGAGGAATTCCCAGAAGAAGGCCACAAATCCATGAGAAAAACACTCCCGCKGCAGTGAACGTGATTCGTCGCGGTACGTAGAACGAAGATGACGTAACATGATAAGCAGTCATAAAGTAGGAATGTCCCAACATCATGACTGATGTGAGGGCGTAAACTGTCATCCCCGAAACTTCCAGTCCCACGGAAAGTCTACACATAGTGACGAATTTKGACCTCTCGASTTCGTTCCTTTTTGAAACGTTCACTAGAGAGAGCGTGCTTCCGACAACCGACAGTAGTAAAGCTGCAGTGCTCAWATTGACGTGATATACTGTCACTGGTCGCCGTTTGAATAGAGGCTTGGAGAAGATTAACAATGCAACTAAGTGTCCAACCAAACCAATGAATATCATGACCACCATGGTGTACATGAAGAACATATCCGACCCTCCGCTGTCTGTCACAACAAGACTCTTATTTAAATTTGTCGCATTCATCTTTCAGCTAAAGAAAGAAAARAAAACGAAACTTTTTAATAACGATGACATATTTGAGCATTTTCATGTCCGCTACAGTCAGTTTGCATTTCTTTCTGACATAAACAACGCCTCCCAGGGGGAAGAATGGTGGAGATATAATTTTATACTTGATATTCGCCGTAAAATTCTAAWGTTTTTCCTACCAATCAGCATCGATGATTTTCGCGCGCTTTCCATGGAAAACGCGCCGTGCTTTTCGCTCACCAATCGATATTGCATCGTAAGAAGTCACCGAATACCTTGCAATTCTTGCAATTCCATTCTATTTTATACTACGAATATTCTTTTACAGATCATCAGTCAAGCACTGAATAATGATTGTTTGACAATAATAATAATGATACTTCGTAAACTAAGTAAAACTCCTGCATTCCCGAGAGAAATATAAGATTTTTTACCTTGTCAAAAGATCATTTCAGCATTCAGTATTGACTGAAGACAGCTCTTTGCTAACCAGTTTAGTGTTGAAAGTCGATATTCCTTTCTATCGTTAAGTACAAAGGATTTTCTTCAGTATCCGCACCACGCATTAATTTGAACGTCAAACTTACCTATRAAAAAGGAGTTTAAAATCAACACCGCACTTTTTTATCAATCAAGCAAATTAGTCTCATTTTTTCAAAAGTAGTTGATAGTTTTTATATAGATCGCTAAATCCAAACAACCCGAACGCTTTTTTTTTTTTTTTTTTTTTTTTTTTNTTTTTTTTTTTTTTTTTTTTTTTTCAGTTTTATGTTTCAGTGCGTTCAGTTTTATAAAAACAGTTATAAAATGTGTCGTTTTTCCTATTTGTATTGTATTGTAATATAGATACAATTTTGAAATATATATTACAGCCTGAAGGGAGACGTTAAAGCATCCCCTCAAGAGATCTTAATCTTTAATCTTCTTTCTTTCCTATTATTTCCGACACTTTAAAYTGATTTTGTGCACTTTACATTGATTACTTCATATCTTAACGTGACGAAGAACACGTTAAAGGAGAAATGATCTGCGAAAGTTTCTGTCTCGATTTTATCTAAATTGGGCTCCCTKTGGTTTTTTGCTAATRAACCCTGCAGAAGTGTTGTCTACAGAATAATGTACAAACAGTGTTTTAAAAATGAGTGCATTTTCTGATAATAGTTGTTAGGTGAGCGGAAAGCCTCAAAGTCTAAGAAATGGGTGTCTACAAAATGTAAAAGATTTCGTCTTTAATTTATAGAACTAGTGTATCTGTTTGCTCGTGCAAACCAGAACACTTTGCAAAACGTGGAAAACAAATCTTTAGCTTAAGTGCTCCGTTTGATTTYAAAACTTTCAATTTTCAAGACTAAAGACTCGCTATTCTTGTTGACAACTTTTGTTAGGAACTGTACGATTGCTCTTGCAAACCAGAACAGACTTTCAAAGATATGCTTATGTTCACACCACTTCACACATTTCCACGTTTTCGGCTGGACAAACAACAGTTCTAGTCGAAAATAAAAGACAGGAAAACTCATCCGCCGTGAGWTTTACCGAATATCTCTTAGAAATAGTTATATTTCGTTTTGACAAGATATAATAGAAAATTATTGGAAATTTGACAAAATGCATTGCGCGCCTAGATTCTAATTCACCTGGTCTTTCGTAATGAATATATCTTACTTTTTTCCTTACATAATCGGTATAGAGGCTTTGCACCATCACGTGATGGCAGCCATGACACGAGGCACGAACATTTGAATCTGGTTTAATCTAATTTACATGAGAAATAATTCMGTTTCCCAGGGGAAAAAGCTATTGTTGTGCCTCCTGTCATGGCTGCCCTCTATATAGCAACACTTTCAATTAGCGACTCATTTGTTTATATATTTGTTCGTGACTTGAATAATCCTTTCACCTCACCACCATAAATATAAAGACTCGCACTAAAATAACAAAAACAAACTGTACAGGCTTCAGAATCAGAAGAAAGTTTTCTCCACTCTCCGATGAGTGATATATTTTTGCTTTATTTGAAGAAAACGTTTTACTTTAGTGGAAGATAGTGTCAGAAGCGAAAAGGAAAGGAAAAAGAGCTACGAAGTATATAATTACCGTCAATTTGTATTGGATTTGTGCATCAAATCTCGCAGAAGCCGAGGTAACTACGTGGTACTATTTGTATTATTTATTTATTTATTATTATTCTTTCCTATTATTATATATTATTATTAACCTTTGCCTAGTTCTCATACATCCCGAAAATATTACTTAAATTTCACTACTTTCGAGCATCTTTTTTATTTCTTCTTCTTTTCTTTTTTTCTTTTTTCTTTTTTCTTTTTTTTTTTGATAAAGCACTTCAACAAAAGGTGTGTTTCAAATTTTAATGCGTCGTGATTGGGAAAACAGAACGTGCACAAAAATTTGCAAGAAAATCAACGAATTTTTGGTATCGGGCACCGGACACAGTTCACAGTAATTCAATAGAAACATTCAATAAGACCCCAAGTTATACAATAGAACTAATAATCTAACAAAGAATGGGTACATGCAGAAATACACTTACGTCATTTGTTTCACTAATGGTTGAATTCAAGGGTTCCTGAGGACAATTAATACAATAGTGCTAGACTAGAGAAAATGAACTAAGGAGAAGGAATCTCTGGTATTCATGCTTGTAACCATCATAAACACCGTTTGATGCTATTTTTAGAATCACATTTGTCATCGTTTGTTTTATCGCACGCGCAAAATGCACGCGCTCTACGCTGTTTGCTCACATTGTCTTGAAAAATAAATRAAAACATGAGCAAACARGGTAGAACGCGCGCAGTATGCGCGTGCAGAAAAACAAACGATCAAATGATTGATTCYAAAAATAGCATCAAAGTGTGCTCATGATGGGCGTTCATTTATCTTGTGCTAGACTATCAACGATTTTTTTTAGAACTCGAACTTACAGAAATGGTACACAGCGTGAATGCAAGTAAAAGAATATTTGGCATTTTCCATCCATCRKTTCACTGGTCAAACACTAAGCATTCAGTCGAGGTTGCATGGTTCAAATTTCAATAATCCCATGAAATTACCTTGCAGCCTTGACCAATGCTTTGTGTTTGACCAGTAAACCGATGGATGAAAAATGCCGAATAATAGATCTGGAGTACTTGCTAGACTTTGATACCATAGTATGTAAGCAAACCTTATCCCTTGCAACTCACGCGTGCACCGGAAATCTCCAAATGCCGCGAGAAACAAAAGCGGTGGCTTACTTTGAATGAGTTTGTGCTTGACCGCCAGGTCGTTGTTATCATCTATTAAAATCWGTCATTACATTCAACAAATAAGTATCTCATTGAAAGGAAACGGCAAGATTGAAATGTTACCTCTCTTGTGCGTTTTATGAATAAAGTCCATGTAAAAGTTAATAGCCTAAAGAAAAAGTTTCGGCAACAACAGAGCTATGGACTTCCGTTGTCGTGCGCGCAAAACGTGCTTGATTTTATAGACAAGAGAATTAATCGAATGGAACTCATACATTGTATTGTATATACTCCGGGGTAGGCTACTCCATATTCTATATTCTCTGTTGGGATCCCTGTATTAAATTTTATGGCAGAGAAGAACTAGGAACGAGAGAGAAGGAGGAGGAGGAGTTGGGACGAGGGAGGGAGAGAAAAAGCGAGAGGAGTAGCATCTCCTCTTCTTTCTCACTCCACCTTCCCCCTTCGTCTTTTTGCCCTCGCCACAGGAAGCCCAAGGAGCAAAAAGAGCCAAGGAGATGCCTGCGGGGGAGGCCATTTATTGTATTGTCACAGRAAGCCCAATTTAGTTGTTGATTTGTAGATATACTTTCCTATCTASATATCAACAACATAATAGATACCATAGGGGAATTTTATAGGAAAACGAAGGCGCGCGCGGAAAAAAAATGTTCTAGTGCATTTTTTTATTGATTTTTTTACTCTTTCGCATTACAGAGGACATTATCTTGACCTCGAATTTAAAAAATAATTAATTATTTAATTTTTCCGATTTTATTTCTACCAATCACTTTAATCTAAATTGGGCTCCCTGTGGTATTGTATAGACCTTTGTATTAGACCTTTTAATGACATGTTCCTTGTGGGGTCAGAGATTAACTTCCTGCTTTGTTTGATAGGTTGTTTCACTTGGAAATAAATTAGATCRTCTGACGACCGACACTGGTTATTTTCTTAACGAAAACTTTGGAATAAGAGAGAAGATATTCAAGTCCTGTTTCAGTAAGTATTATACTAAAATAACCTATTTATCTGCATTATAGTGCCAAAGGGAATATAAGACAGAGCCGTAAACAGGGATGTTGCAGGGTGGGTGCACATACCATGGAAATAAAGTCAAAATAAAAAAACAATTTTTTTTAAGCCCTCATGGATGCGCGGTCAATCCAACAAAAGTCCTACCATTGGCAGAAGGAAAAATATTAGGAATGATTAGGGATGAGCTAGAGGCGGGATGCGCTGCGCACCCAATGCAACCCTCTCGGTTTCGTGCCTGTAAAGYGTTAACCCCATCGAGAACTTGATCAATTAAAACAGAGAATTAAAAATATATACTAATCTACCCGCKGGTGAGATAAGAGATAAAAGATTCCGTTGCTGACTTTCGGCCCTATAAAACCTTCCTGTTTACCAGAAATTGATAACTACTTTCCTATTGTAAAAAAAAATCGATATATTTAAATGATACGTTCTAAAAAAAACTCTTCATTATTTTTATTATCAGTGCTTCAAACTGTCCGCATGCAGTCAAATAGTCAAATAGCCCGCCCACTCTCGGGGCATCGGACAACAGGGCATGCGCACATAATCATTTCACTAGAAATTCAAACATACGAGTAGGACAAAACGATTAAGAGAAGTTTTTTTGCGATTATGATCTCTATTGCCAATAGAAAAGTATATAATTCTTAAAGTATTCATAGCTAAAGATATTTAAAATAAGCTAAAGTTTTTAAGATTAAGTCGTAAATTTATTTAAGATTTTGTGACCCCAAAGCTGCATTTCCTAGACTATTTCCATAAGTCGGTGTTTTCGCTCTTTTCAACAAAGGAGCGAAAACTACGAGTTATGGAATCGGTCTATGCATTTCCTAGCCGATTTTGTGATTTTTTTCTTTTGCTTATACACAKGGGGCAGAAGGTCGCCACTTATCTTATATTTTTTACGAAAAGTTCTTGTTGCYCCGCCATSTTATTTTTGTATTATTTACCGTMRGATACCGCGCKCTGTGCCTTACCTTAGTTTGGACTGTTGCTTGACGGCCACGATAGAAGAAAAATTGATAYTACGTACAGCGGTATTTGACGGGMTCAARYTTACTCATRTTATGCACAGCGGTAAATAATATAAAACAAGATGGCGGAGCGACAAGACATTTTCGTAAATAAGATAAGTGTCTGCCCCCTGTACTTATACTGAAGTTTCATACTCGGTATTCAAGAAAAGAAACGAAAAAGATTACCGAATTCTAATCACAAGTAAAGTACGCTAAGTCTGTCAGCCGACCTTTGGGCTTCATTGTAATAGAAAAATTCACCACAAATGTAATTTGTTTCGCTCTCTGATTGGTCTAGAGTCGTAATAAATAGGAGGACATACCAACAGATTAAGAATCGCTCGCGTACGGAGCCAGCTTGCTCTAGAAAACGTTTTTCTCTTAAAGGGGCACTTGGATGAAAACGCCCCGGTTCTTGAAAATCCGAATRATTGAAGTACTTGAGGATAATATGTTGAATTTAAAAAGAAATGTATGGCGCGACGTTTAGTGTTGCCGGATTAGTTGACGTCACATACATACCCAGGCCCCAGACTAGAACCGCGGTTTTCGGTTTAAATTTTTAAATTACTTAAAATACTTTCAATAATTCACTATAAATCAGGCTTTTGTCCAATTGCAAAAATAATATCACAGTGTTTATTTAAAATTCAAGATCTTTTGGTAGCCAATGCGAAAAATTTGGGTTCAGTTGTACTTTTAAAATTGACACATAGAGTCGTAAGTTTTAACTACACTTACTTAATTTAACAAAGCTAGTAACTTTTCCAAGACTTTCTGTTTGCTCAGCACCAAGGTTATGCCTTCCACTTCAAGCAGTGGAAATAATTTTTACTGATTCGGTCTGGGCGCTATTAAATGTCGCATGGTTAAACATTATATTTTTTTATTGAATTTAGCCAAAACAGTCTGGAGTCAGCCTGGATCGGGTTTTGCTGGTTACGCATAAGGATGACTCCGAGGTCCTGTGCGGGCAGTTCAGAGGGAGCTTGTGTTGATTGTGATATTTCTGTTATCATTGTTCTTCGAGCTTATCTTATTCTATTAATAATTGATCGATACTCGTAAAAGGATGGGACTTTTGGACCACAGATAGGTAAAAGGAGGTTGTTTTGACTTTAAAATGTTGAAAATAGCACATTACCCAAATTCAAAATCGACGAATCAAGTCCAAAACACTCAAATAAAGTGAAGCAAAATTAGTTTCTCAAAAGTTGTCTCACATCTTCGTTGGCGCACTCGCCTCTCACTTCTCACGTCTCTGGTTTGATTCCTGGGCTTGTTAATAAATGTGGGCAGAGACTGTCGTTTTAAATTTTCATGTTGTTTCTGGGTTTGATCTGAAAATTAAAGGTGATTGAAGGAACAAGTGCGGAACAAATTTGTATTTGAACATCAAAAGACCTCTTTAGCTTTGACGTGATGATTCCCCATTTCAGACCACGTGTCATTCCCTAGAGAATAAATTCTTTGTTTGATTTGTATGGCATATTCATGCGTCTTTTCGTGCGCAACCGTTAAACAAAGAAATTATACTCTAGGTAATAACACGCGCTCTGAAATGGTAAAACATTAAGCCCAAGGTACCGTAAAGAGGCAAAACTAACAGACTTGATATAWAAAGAGTGTCTAACAAAGCAAGCGCTACCTTGCCAAAACTTCCTGCCAAACTATTTGGACTTGACTACTATCATAAATAAAAAAACGACTTCCATCAATCCCCCGCCCCCAACTCTTCGCCCGCGCAAACACCTTCTTCCTCGACATCGTGCACCAACCTTAATCAAGACAATATTTCCCTCAAGGATCTTTGCTATTATCGTTGTCGGAGGTACAAAATCTTAAAATACTACAAATGCTTTTTTACTCAAACGTTACCATTTCTSATCGTTCGTCTTCTGGTTCATTCTTCCATGCTTGTAGTTTTGTCATCTACCACTATCGCCACTAATCTAACCTAGGAAGAAAAGCGAATGTTTTATTAATATGCAGTATTGTTTGTTCATTTTTGGCTAAAATTTTAAAGCAAATTGTACAGCTTGCAATTGATTACAAATTRGTCTAGTATGAATGACGTGGAAGATCAGATACATCAGATATTTTCTTCCGCTTACCCTGAAAAAAAGCGGAAAACGCGAATGTTTTAATTATCGTTAAGTATCCTGTTGTTTAGTTTTGGCTAAAAGATTTTATACTCAATTACAGCTTGATTACAAATAAGTGAAGTATAAATAACATGGAAGATCAGACACATACATATCAGATACTTTCAAGGAGGGAAACGCGAATGTTTTATTGTCTTACAAGATAAATAATAAGATATATATTAGGTATCTAATAAATTTTTAGCTTTTGTTAGCGCATTTAGATTTTTAAATGCGCTGTCAAAGCGACTATATATTATATTATTGTATTCAGTTGTTTATTTTTTGGCTAAAAGATTTTAAACCAATTACAGCTTGATTACAATTTAGTCAAGTATAAATAACGTGGAARAGCCAATCTTAAGTAGACTTCAGGCCGGAAGACGGTATATAAGAAGTCACTCACTAAGTAAGTAAGAACTCATAATAAAWAGTGATTTCAATCGTAAACTTCCGTACACAAATTCTTTCTTTTTGTGTTCAGACATGATATATTGGAGTGGTCGTGYAGCAACGTGATTTAGTGTGTAACTTATCCGTGTTTGTGACGCGTGATCAGAACATAATAGGCTGTTGGTAAGTACGTATGAAAATCTATAGAAAGGAAAAATTTAGTAATTTTCTTAAGATAAAAAGGATTTCTACTTCAGCTAGTATTGTTTTAATCAACGATGAGAAGTGAAATATATCCCAGTAAAACAACCCTCTAACACTAATCAATTGGGGGATGCAAAGATCTCTAAACTCCTCCTACGCAGCTTGAACTGCTTACCCAATACCTTTCAATACTATCCCCTTCACAGTTCCCTGCGCCATCTTGAAAGGTAACCGTGCCTTTGCATCGAAGCGAGACGAACGGTGAGCTTGCAATGATAGAGACATGTGAATAATTGTCTAAGGTGTTAAAAAAGGTCTCTATCATTGCAAGCTCACCGTTCGTCTAGCTTTGATGCAAAGCCACGGTTACCTTTCAAGATGGCGCAGGGAACTGTGAAGGAGACTATTACAGGTAGTTTGTAAGAAAATGTCATTTTAAGAAATTCTTTATCTTTGATCCGCTTCTATGTTCATTACGTAAGAGTAATTACCTCGAACGTCGGCAATAAGCCATATACATCCCAAGGGCCGCAAGCCCGAGGGATGTATAGGCTTATTGCCTTACTAGGCTTATTGTCTAACTAGGTAATTAAGTATTTTATTTATCAATTGAGAAGGTTTTCTATCAAATGTTTATATATTTGAATTGTTCGTTATAAATGCGCATTTATAATGAGGGTTTTAACAAAGATAAACCCTTGTGAATAACAAAGAAAACCGTGTCAATTGAGAAATAACGATATATATATATATATATACCTTCGGACCTGCCTGCCTAACTTATACCTATAACCTACATATCTAAACTACCTAACTTACTATAACCCATCTACCCGGCTACCATAACGTATACTTATCCACCTACCAACTCAACCATAGATACAAAACTATAGTCATCAGATTGTATTTAATAATCCTTCAAATTTATCGAACCCTGCATGAAACAATCTCTGGGCTGATCTAAGTCAGAGCATGACTAACTCACAGATCAAACACAGAAACAACCTCTGGGCTGATCTAAGTCAGGACACAGCTTACTCACAGATAGATTCCTGAAACAACCTCTGGGCTGATCTAAGTCAGGGCATGGCTAACTCACACTTCAAACCCTGAAACAACCTCTGGGCTGATCTAAGTCAGGACAAGCTAACTCACAGATAAAACCTTGGAACAACCTCTGGGCTGATCTAAGTCAGGGCGCGGCTAATTCACAGATCAAACCCTGAAACAATCTCTGGTCTTATCTTGGAACTTACCTTGTAAAGTTTTGAGGAGGGACGAAACCCGGAGAAAACCCCTCGAATCATGTCAAACCCTTGAGATCTAACGAACTCTACTCACATGTAATCCCAAGTCCAGACATCGAGTCCTACACCACAGAGGTGAGAGGTGAGGGTACAACCACTACACCACCCTTGATTCCCAAAATATTTATCAATTGYCCACTAAGTAGAGACCACTTACTTTTGTGCACGGAAACATCCTTTCGGAGTTTCCCCATTTGACTGGACATAGCAGATAAAAAACACCATTGACACTTTTAATCTTTAGCTGCGAAAAATCAAAGAGTCCGAGCATGATCCTTGAGGCACGCCACTCAT
>NW_022259359.1:2137-19309 GCF_009602425.1 Actinia tenebrosa | reverse complement strand
TTTCTCTGTTTCTTCGTCTTTCTCTGTGCAGTCCTGCTTCTGTAGTAAATTTTCGACAGACTCACAGTTGGAAGTTTGATTTCCATGCTTTCGTCTTCGTGAAAAAGAATTCGGCAACAACATTGGGAAAAAAAACAAGTTTCGGACAAAATTCCGTTTCCTAACCCTCATATCAGCCACCTTTACAAAGGAATTTCTTTCTTGTTTATCCTCCTCCGTATCACTTCGTAATCTCAAAAAAATTTCATTTGCCATTTTCGCCAGGTTTTTTTTCGTCTTAATTCTGTTTCCCTTTTTCTCTCATGCGTTTGTCTGCTTTCTTTYGTTTCTTTTTCTAACAGGTCTCGTGTTAGTATGTTCAGTGCCACACGTTCTGACAAGTTGTCTCAAGTGTACCACACGGTTGACTTACTGCCAATCACACAGATCTAAGAGCCTGATGATCAAGCGCGACAATCAATCTTAACACTGAAGGAAAACAAACTCCAGCACAATTTTTATTCTCAATCCTTAGTAAAGTAATTTCCCATAAGACAGTTGTAGTTATGAAAGCCTCGCCACGCCCAAACAAAGTAGGTCCGAAAAATAACAACAACAACAACAACAACAACAACAACAACAACAACATCAATGAAACAAATGAATGGGCAGACAAAAGACAAAAGTTCAAGATAAACAATAGTAAAGGTAAATAATAAACTATATCGAGGTCATTTACCGTCCAGGAGGTCCAGATATGGAAAAACTGTTCCCGAGGGTTGTTTTGTTTTTGTTTACCGCCCGCTCCAACAGCCAATCAGTTCAATCAGAACGCACGATTTCTTTTAGGATACCACGGACTAGAGAAAAAAAACATTGGAAAAAAGCCGGATAAAATAGAAAACGAAGTCCATGGACTTCTGTTAAAATGTAGCTAGTGAAATGCAATGAATCGAAATAAATAAATAAAACGAACGCACGGACGGACGAACAACAACAATAACAACCAAGGAAGCAGCTAAGACCTCTAAATGACCTATTATTTTTGGTCTTACATTACGTCCCACCAGCTACTCAAATTAAAATCATCTAAATAATCATCAAGCATCTAAATTACTTGGCTAGTTTGAAATAGATATATATTTGTATATAAAAATGTCATTGGAATGAAAAATGGCGATTCAAAATCTCTATGCCCCTACGTAAGGGTACCTCTGGGCTGATCTAAGTCAGGAAACTGCGAAAGCCACAGATCGAGCCCTGAAACAACCTCTGGGCTGATCTAAGTCAGGGCGCGGCTAACTCACAGAACCCTGAAACAACCTCTAGGCTGATCTATAAGTCAGGGCATTTGTAACTCACAGATCGACACAATCTTAATCACACACCTTAGTATGAGTAATATTAGTGGTAGAAGTATAGTTACAAAAAGGCTCAAATAATCCAGTGTCGAAAGTCAAAGAAAACAATAATTAATGAGCGCGCAAAGGCACTTGGGATACTAGTAGGTCCTCCTCTGCCCTCGAATCAAAATAAAACAAACTCCTGCTATGTGTTCTACGTGGTGGCCTGCAGTACAAGAGAGTGTTCTTTACTTCATACTTAGCCCGGCTCCTTCTAGTGGGAATTGTTAGCACTAAAAACGCGGTGTGTAAAAGAGTTGATGCATTTGGCCCGTTGGGGATTTCATTTTGAATTTGACCACATCCACTTTTCAATTATTTCATTTTTCGCTTTCCTCTTTATGATATTTAGGAAAACACAGCTTACRATGGAGCGGAATATGAATACACTAATAAAACTCGATAAATACCCTAAAACGCGGAAAAACATAGAGAAAACGGTTTCGATTTTTTGACGGCTGGAAACTGAAATAAATTTGACTAACAAAGGAATCGAAATAACCAATCAAAGTCAAGGACCACGCTAAACCAGCCAATCAGATGAGAGATGCCGAAGTGATCTTCCACGGTATCGCGACTGGTGTGTGATCTATGTTCGCTGTTCGCGCCATTTTGAATTAGCCCAATAATAACTCCTCAAGCCTTCACTTTTAAATACTATAGTCTTATTTTTTTACTCAAATTATGACCATGGAGTCTGAGGCTGGCTATTTATCWGAACTTTTAGCCGAGAAAGATAGTTTAGACCCGTCTTTTGTTCACTGTATGAGGCTTTTAACGCGAGGTAAGTGTTGAGGCAAACTGCATTCCTCCACCAGTACAAACATCAAACTTTTCTGGTGACCTTCTTTATTTATTAATATGAGCCAATTCTTGAGCATAGATTCATTCTTGAATGCTCTAAGATAGAAATAAAACCTCCTTTAGGCTATACTTGAGAAGATTTTATTTGAAAATGTGGGATTGATCAGCAGTGCAGGAAGGTGAAAAGATCAAAAACGCGAGAAGACGAGATCCTTCGAGCGTTGCTTGACTCGATCGGTATGCAAAACCACTGTTCACAAACTTTAACCAACATTCCTTAAACTAATCGAAACGCTTACTTTACGCTGTCTTCTCGGCGTCGTTTGAAATGGTTAATTGCCTTGAAATCATATTCTAGCATTTTTGCCCGAAGACTCGGTCACCACTTCTGTAGTCACAACAGATTTCGGTACCGTTTTTTGAACATAAAAATTATGTTCTAATCTACTTTATGTCAATGAAAATTGATAAAGCACTTCTCGTTATGAGTTATTTGGTGTCTTTTTTAAACATTTTTATTCTATGATCGCCATAATGGTTTTGCTTTGTGTATAAGGGGACGCCATCTTTGATTTTCTTTCCTCTCTGTTCAACTATTGTTGAAGTTCTAATTTCTTTATCTAGTAGAATTATACTCTAGAGCCTTTTGTAAACGCTAAAAATCTGGTCTTTAACTTCATATTTTCTTTTTCGTAAGAATGAAAATCAAAATTCTTCAAAAGTAATACCCATAATTTAAAAATCATTGGAAATCGTGTTTAAATCTTTCACGAAAATGAAAATTTTCACTCTACAAGATTTAAGAGCTTAATTTACTCCCAGGTACGATTAACCTAGTGAGGTTTTGTCTGATCTGGCTGTATTTTTGTGGGATTGTTTTTAATACCCTAGTCATTGTTTTGATTCTAATGTATGAAAAACCCTTAATTAGTTATCAATAATAAATAAGTCGTACGTGGATTATGGGCAATAGATGTATGGTATATATAATGTTATACCACATTTTCTAGGTAAGGTGGCTCTATTGTCATTGGCATTTTGTGGTATATTTTTTATATTTTTACGAAAATTTCATTTATTTTTCCTTTCAAAATCAATAATGTAAGCACTTKCATTTACTCATAATGGTTAATTTGACGACACAAAGCATAAAGAGAGTGTTTGTCTAGCCAAAAAATTTAATAATTCAAACTTCAAATTTTATCAAGGCCTTGAAACAGCTGCAATCTAGGTAAGAGCATGGCTAACTCACAGATTGATTCCTCAAACAACCTCTGGGCTGATCTTAGTCAGGGCACAGCTAACTCCAGATCAACCATTAAACGAAATAATACTATTATGATAACGTATAACTTTTCACATAACCTTATGTATGCTTCTTGATTGATATTCACTGAACTGTATGTTTCCCTCCAGAAATAAACAGAATGCAGGGTGGGGGGTCACCTCCAGTTGTTTCTCCTCGAAGCAAAGAAGACGAAAATATTAATGGTACACCATCAAATGAAGGAAGTGAGGGTAATCTACAAGATGCAGTCATTCCGAGACTGCATCCAGAGCCAAGAGAACTCAGAGAACCCAGAGAACCTAGAGAACCTAGACATTATCGAAGAGCACACCCACCAGAAGAAAATAAACTCTACCAGCCAGTAAAATTATCTGAGAAAGTCTTTATCCCCACTAAAGAACATCCTAAGGTATGGACAATGAGTTCATTAGATATTTATACTGTTATTAGATATTTTTAAGGCGATAACACATGGTGCAACATTGAGCGCAACATTGCAGGCAATGTTGCTGAAGTAGGATAGTTTTCTACTTCAGCAACATTGCAACAAATTGTGTCRTGTGTCATGGCTTGCAATATAAATGGCATGCATGCACGCAATGTTGCACCGTGTGTCCGTAGCTTTACTGTCATTGTTAAACTTTCTTTTGTTATAAATCTTTTCATGAAGCTTTACAGTGTTATATTGGAGTAATAGTTAATGTGTGCAGTYATAAAACACGCAGGGGCTGGCAGAACACGAGAGAAGTGTTTGGAAAAGCACGACACGTAGCGGAGTGCCTTCTCGACACTTCTCGAATGTTCTGCCAATCCCCAAGTGCTCCACACAGAGCAACAGCAAGATTTTTATTTCTTTTATGAAATACAAATTAAAATAGCCATCATTTTAGATACGAAATAAAAACAGTTTCAACAAAGGGACCTGAGTTTATTGCTTTACGAGGTAGATAGTGGTAAACTTGCTATTTCTCCTCAGAGACCTGTTGAAATGCTCGATACTGGGTGCTCGTAATGTATTGCTTAGCATACATACAAACAGATAACATTTTATTTCTTTGATTTGACTTTTCTCTTTAGAGATATTTGAGTACAAAATCCAGGATTTTCCTTTCAGAGGTAGTGGGTATTGGGCATGACCCCACCCACCCCTCCCCTATGAATCGGGTCCCATAAGACGACAATTGTTTTCACCTTATCTTTTATTTTTCTACGATTGGTTAATCTTTTTTCTAATATTCTTGTATTCAGTTTAACTTTGTCGGTAAGCTACTGGGTCCACGAGGGAACACATTCAAAAGGCTACAAAACAGTACAGGAACAAAGATGTCTATTTTAGGGAAAGGTTCAATGAGAGATAAAGAAAAGGTAAGTTATCTATGTATTTAGATATGCCTTATGTCCTTGATTAAACCTTTACTGTGGCTTGGATAACCAAATGAAATTGTGCTCCCAGTATCCAGTCAAGATGCTCGAGAGTCAAGTCGCCCGGAGTCGTGGTCAAGTCACCCGCAATGTTTGGTCAAGTCGCCCGGAGTTTTTTACTTAAGGAATCGTCAAACCAGTAACACATATATAACTTACTTAGCAGTATTAAAGCTTTGTTAAACATTTGTAAGGCATTTTAGATTAGTTTTTGGCAATTATTAACCATTATGACGTACGACCCCAACCATACATTGCGGGCGACTTGACCACAACTCCGGGCGACTTGACTGTTATTCGTGCTCCCTATTTCCTATGAGTTGTTCCCTACTCCCTTAGAAATTAGTCTGGCCATGATAATAATATTTGGTGCATACTTTTTTGTACTTGGTAGGAAGAAGAGCTAAAGGCAACAGGAGATGCAAAGTATAATCATCTTTCTGAAGATTTGCATGTTCTTATCGAAGTAGAAGCTCCACCAGGCCAAGCACATGCTCGTTTGGGTATCGCAATAGAAGAAATTAAAAAATTCCTTATTCCTGTAAGTATTTAATCAAAAACATTAACTTTTTATAAGCATCTACTCACAAGTCCTGAGAGTGCATCCAGTTTTCATGTTAAAAATGAAGTGGACTACTTGGACGAAGCTGCAGCCATTATGAGTTGTCAAAGGTACAGTAATGGCATTGATTGGCTTTAACAGTTCACAGTAATATCAGGAGCTGAATGAGAAATGGCCAGTTCCAAAAATAAGCAAATTTCTGAAAGATGTTGAGACCATYATTTTCATCATCGCCTTCTTTTTTTTTTTCGTCCCATAGGCCACCCTTAATGCCTTGCAATTCAAGATGGCAGCCACATGGTTAAAGTAGTTCATTACTTTATTATTATGTTGTTTTTTTATTGCCTTTCTAGGAAACAAATGATGAAATTCACCAGGAACAAATGCGAGAGATGGCCATACTTAATTCCATGGATGACCCTCCCCCAACCAGTCAAGCTGGAACCCAACCAGCACCTGCACCCACAGCTGGTAGAGGACGTGCCCGTCCAAGAGTGGCGCAAGCTCCAATAACTCATCAAGTCCCAGCAAGAGGAATTATAACAAGACAGGGCCATCCTTTGGCATTACGAAGGGTACAGCAGGGACCTATGTCAGTAACAGTCAGATCAGCAGCTGGTTTGCCGTCATCACCAACTATGGCACATCCTGCTCCCAGAGGACAGGCACAACCTGGGGTGGATCCCTATGGCGTAAGTAGTATCATATTGCTTTACTTTAAGCAAACCTATCTGTATAGTTTTAGGCCCCGCCCACACATATCTGAAAATTTTTGTATCCACAAAAATTTTTTTGCGGATACGAAAATGTTTGCGTCCACACCAAGCGTATTCCAATCATTTTCACCGTCCACACGTGTCTGTTTTCTTAGGATTTGCGGATACTGTCACAAAAATTTGAGGACACATGTGGACGCAACCCGTATCCGAAAAAAAAATTGCGGATACAAAAATTTCCAGATAAATGTGGAAAAGGCCTTAGTCTCTTATGAAAACRTTATGCAAGCTGGTTTTATCTTACTCATGATGTGGATAGGATTCAAGCCACAAACACCCACCCACACTATCTAGTTCTAGTTTATTGACCAAAGTAGATTATAATTGGTATATCTAATCATTCATTGGTTGGGCTTGCTAATGTTCTGACACCATGATACATGCTTATAGTGCATGCATTAATAATATTTAAGGTAAAATGGTAGGATACCATAAACCTATGAAAGTTAGCCCAGGCTTATTCATGTATTAGACCAAGGTACCTTTTTGTCAGGCTAATTTTTGAGAGGGCTTATATTCTGAAGGGTGGCTCATTTTTGAGAGGGCTTATATTCTGAAGGGTGGCTCATTTTTGAGAGGGCTTATATTCTGAAGGGTGGCTCATTTTTGAGAGGGCTTATATTGAGGGGATTTAAATTCCCTAACAATGCTATCGACCAAAACAAAAAAGGCTAAAAATTACATTTAAAAAATCTAATTGCTTTTTATGCTACTCAAACAAATATTTTTCAGTGTTTATTTAACAAACTTAAAATGAAAGATAAAATGTTCACAAGAAAATAAAAAAGCACAAATTTGGAACACAMAAAATAAACCAAATTATCTAAAAGATTTTATATTCACACGATGATCTTACTCTAATAAATAACTATAAATCCATAATCATAAGAATTTTTTTTTTATCATTCTTTATGAAATATTTTATAAAAAATCATATAACATTGTTTATTCCTCTATAATTTCTAGAAAAGAAATAACCCAATAAATAGAACTAGAAAACAGTCTTTTAACCTTCAAGTTTTAAATTTATGAAACTAAAGAATAAATATGAATGATTGTTTTATATCAATTTATGCAGGGTATGCATGCTCTTCTTGTTCAAAATGAACCACCTCAAGCTGAGCATGTACAGTCATTGCGTGTGCACGTAAGTTTTATTTAGAGCATTTTAAATGTTTCAAATACCTAACTTGATAATACAGGGCTATACCCCTTGATTGCTAAATGTTTAACTTAAATTATCCTCATAAAGGATTTACCATTTCAGTGGTAAAGGAAGAGTTTATTAGTTCTCATTTTTAACACGGTCATACCAATATTTCATTGGTATAAAACCGTTGAATGCCGCTCCAAACATTATACCTTGATGATAGGTGCTTAGCCCAAAAGCTCTGTAATTAAATTCATAATCTTAAGGTTGTTGAAGCAGTTCATTTATAATAGTGATACCAAAATACAAAGAAATGCTCAAATATCTTATCGTTCATTTTTTAACTTGGTTTATCTTAAGCAACCTTTAGCTGCATCATATTTCATGATTCTCAAAAATGTTGAACATTTTGAAATGAAAGAAAGAATGAACTTTAAAAATACTAGTAAACTACACTTTAAAGTTCTGCAGGCTGATTTAGCCAGTTGATTTTTCCTAACAACTGTTGCATGCAGTATGCTGATGATATGAATTGTTATGCATGAATCGAATGCTTGAATATTACACATGAGTAACAACAAATTCCATGTAAAAATATTTTTACATAAACACATAACTTAAAGCACAGTCACTGTTGGATATAAAATTAGTTTTAAAAACACTTCAGTTCACAGCACAGGTATTTAATATTCCATTTTTAACACTAATGTTTGCACAAGAGCTAACACTTTTGGTTTTTACATCCTCTGAAGAGAAAGAATKAATATCTGTCAAGTATTTATAGTGTTAAAGTGCTAAATAATCTAATTCAAAGTCAAACCTTAGACCTTCTCACTCAATCTAGGTTGAAGTGGTTAATAAACCCCTCTCAGAAGTACTTGGATGTGTAGCTTTGATAGAAAAATATAAGATATGGCACAAATTCCGTTGAGAAAATTTTTGTATGTGCATTGTTCTTAATTAAACTTGTGCACACGAAAAGGTGTTCATTTTTGACATGTATTCTTCTGCAATTCAATAGGAAACCTATGATCCTGCTTATGGATATGAAGCAGCATATACCGAACCTGAGTAAGTACCATGCAGACATGATCACTATATATCTATTTCAAGTTATATTTTATGACCATAGTTATTTCTGTGAGTGGATCAAATACAGTCTATCAAATGAATCATTCCCATGTAGCTTTCTGTGGTTCCCATAACACTGGTGACATAGTTTGCATACACTGCTACGCTGCTGTGTATTTCACACCTTGGGTTGCAGGGTCAAGTCCAAACTAAGCCACATATTCTCACCTTGGGTTGTGGTTTCAAGTCACAACTGAGCCACGTGTGTGTAAGTTGATGCGTTGCTCTTTACTCCCATTGTACTCCCGTTTACCTCCGTAAAAAATCATACATATATGGAGTGAACCTCACAGAAGAGCTCCTTACAGGGGATCATGGTTGTAAGATAATTTATTTTTTGCCACCTGTTGCAACTTTTGTCTTGATAGCACTCACTCAACTTTTTGCCATAAAACCAGTGGTATTTTGTAGATGCATTAGATATATCTGTTGTATTCAATACATTTTCTATTAGGGAAGTCACATATTATGATTATGGTAGAGGGGTAGCTCCRGCAGAAATCTATGAGACCGCATATCCAGGTAAGCGCATTTTACACTATAAATTAGACTTAAAACAATGCCACTAGAGGCTAAATATATAATTCTATGAAATGTCAGACTGTCCTAACACAGTCAATAATCTATTACTATAAAGTTATTAAATGAAAATTCTATTTGATCGTTCTATATTCATTTAAAGTTTATCTAGTGAATCAGAATGAACCAACTTTTCCATTTTTTAAACTAAATTAAATCCATTTTTTGCTTAATGAACACATTATTTACCTTTTTACCCTCTAAAAGAATAATTTGATCCTACATGTAATGACCTTAAAACCATAAAGGTTCACGAGGAGAATAATATTCTGTTTATTGTTAGAATACGAAAGCTTGAATTCGTAATGGGAAATAAAGAGTTCCGCTAATTTTCTTCCCTTTTGCATTAACTTCCGTTAAACGAAAGATTTTTGTGAACTAAAATTTGGTCTTAACTCCTGTTGCTTAAATCATAATTTCCAAAGGAGTACTATAAGTAATTCTCAGGTAAMACTAAGCTCAATAAATCTGTAAACTTCCTTATTTTAGCACCAGCTCGTCTTCCTGCAAGTATGGCTGCCAACTACAAGACGACACGGTCCTCAAAGAAACTAATTCGTGAAGCTACATACCCCTACTAAGCTTTGATCTTTTACCATCTAAATTCCGAATTGAGATCTCTTTTGGCTGGATTTTTGATGCCAATTTTGTATGTGATGGTCAGATATTTTTTCATATAATAATCAATACTGACCAACTACGTTTTGTTAAACTTCAATGATATTGTGTGTGAATGTGTGATATTCTTACGACATGTATTCAGCGAATACAAACTCCAAACTCTATAGTGATAGCTAAAGTTAAGATGCAAAATGCCTTCTGTGTAGTAAACCGATAAATTAGTTTAAACCCTGGTGCCATGATCTTTTTCCCCGCTAAGAATAAATCTATGCAAACTAAATCACCATAAACTAAAAATCTTTCCCTTAATAAACTCTAAATTATATGAATAATGTTGAAATAATCTTAAAGTTAAAAGATTTAAAAATAAATTTCTCATAGACTAGACTAGACAAAATCTTGAATTCATTAAACCATCATTCCTTTATTCATCTAATTTTGTGGTATAAGTTTTTGAGTTTTTCTCATTCCTGTGAGAAGGTATTTTTTAGGATGAAAATTTTTCACTGGATTTTTCTGTAAAATTCCAACCAAGGAGGGGAGTTAGTCATTCAAAGATCATTAAAAAAATTAAAATTAAACTCTATTAACTGCTTCAAACTTAAACAGTCTTAAAATCCAAGAAATGTTTTGAAATGTTACGTAACATTTTGCTTGAAATAAAGATCTAAATGAATAAAATATGTGTATTGAGTCATGTATAATAACTAAACTTTGATTGATAGTATTGCTCATAATATTCTGATTAAATGTTTAATAGAAGCCAAATATTAAAACCACCAACACTCTTTATTCATTTCTTAGATTATTAGATTAAAAACACTAAAGAATGCTTTGAAACTTAAACATTTATTCTCCCAATTCTTTGTCCTTAGCCTCTCTAAACTTCTCTTCTTCAGAAAAAACTTTTTTTTTAACATTTGATAAACATTCCTTTTTGAAAATATTTTTTCAAATTACCTTGTTTTGTTATAAATTCAATTAAAAACTAAACTTGAATAATAAGTTTTACACACAACAGAAGGCATCCCATAAAATACAACCTATACCTACAGGTATTTTCTTTTTAAAAAAGCAATATTATTGAAACAAGCTGCTAGTTTTGTATGTTTGTAAATATGCTCTAAAAGATATTTTTGAACATTTTCACACACAAAAAAGAGCAAAAACAACAACAAAAATAGTAGAAAAAAGGATTTTTGCTCATAAGAGTATTTTTGTATCCAAAGCATTTATATTTCTACATAATGCTTTAAGATGATGAAATATCAATAATTTTGATAACTTTTTCTTTATATTTTGATATTCTTGCTATTGTCTATGTATCCATTTTTTAAATTTTGTTATATGACCAGTTTGTCTAATAAAATATTCTTTTCTGGATATATTTTAGTTATATTCAATTTTTAAAATTAAGGGGTCTCAATTTAAAGTAATATTCTAAGTTTTAGAATTTACTCTGCAATTAATAAAAGGAATAACATTTCTTATTAACAAACTCACTGSATTCAACATTCTAAGTTTCACATTCTCAAACCTTTGACATCTTTGTAATATTTGTAATCTATTAAAATAGTTGGCTATGGTTGGTTGAATTTGTTCTGTTTGAGACTACATAGCAGTTGTATAAATTCAGCCAATCAGATAGGGGTGTAGCGAGGACCTAGGAGCTGGGGGGGCACTGACCCCCCAAAAAAGTTACTCCTCCCCCCATAAAACAAATAAAAAAATAAACACACAAACAAAAAAGAAACAAATTCATATTCATATAAACTGATTTATACAGCGCACTTTCCTAAGTTGCAATAATTTATTTTACTCTTTCTTTTTGGTTTAATATGTTTTGTTTTTGTTTTTTGTTTTTTTTCAAAAAGTTGTTTAAAAATTTGGGGGGGGCACATGCACCCCGGTGCCCCCCCTCACTACGCTACTGCAATCAGAAGTACTCCATGTGAGTACTGGGAGTATGGGAGGGAATGATTTACAAATATTCGTCATGAGATTGTAAACCTTTATGATATAACTTCATGTAGCTAGCTGTAATAATATCTTTAAAATCTTGACTAAAGCATTTGACCGTCTACCTCTGTTTTCTGGTATTCTGCTTAATTTGCTAATAGACCCTATTCGAGTTCCAAATTACCACTGTGTTTCTTGATTACAGACTCATTTGCTCAGGCTAAGCCTTGAATCAGTCTCTAATTACTCCCAAATACCAACGGTAAAGTAAAGAATGCACAAGTTAAACAATACAAACACTTTGAAACTTGACGGACCTTGACTGGAACACGTGGATATTCTACACAAAATAGAGGCTAAGCCTGAGTAAATGAGTCTGTAATCAAGAAACACAGCGGTAATTTGGAACTCAAAAAGGGTCTGTTCAGTTTGAGTCTACTATATTAAACTCTTGACGTACGTAAGTTACCTATCAATAAGTGGATATCTCAAAAAAATGTAAATTATAATCAAGCTAAATTTGAGAAACCCTGTAAAGCCATCAAGCAGCCTTTCATCAGACTAAACCACGACTAAAGCTATCAAGACGAGAAAGTTACTTCTGTCAATCAAATGAACCTAAACTGGAATCCACTAACCGAATGTTGACAAGGATGGATATGTGACAGACAGACTGTCTTGTAACAGGTAATAGAATGTATCTTCTAACTGAAGGGCAAATAAAAAACAATTAAAGCAAGTTCTGCTACAGTGACATCAAGCAAAATTAACTGTCCTTGGCATAAAAATGATAATTGAAAGATTATAGAAACCTTTATTCACTAGATGCTTTCATGTGATATTGTGTTTTGGTATCATTTCAAGCCTTAAGTTATAAAAATTTAAAATGAAAAAAAAAAAGGAATTAAAGAAATAATACTCAAGGGAATAACGCATAAAATATTGGAAAATCCCCCCCACAAAAAGAAACAACTTTTAACTGAAACTTTAAGATCCCTTTTTATTTTTGATAGCAACAAAAAATGGAAAATACTTAATTCTGATCTTTCATTAATTTTTAAATTTTGTTGTATATTTGAATCTCCAAGGACATTTGATTTCTTTTGTCATTGAAGCAAAGCTGTAATATCTTAAATCAGACTGTTCAATTCTTAGTAAGCTTTTTAGCCATTTTAATTCATAAACAGTCAGATATATAACAGTCACAATAACTACTTCATAGCATAGTAACAATATAACTGGTCCTCTGCTATAGTTTAGTCAGTCTGTACTTTGTAGTTTGATGAACGTCTTAATAGTTCATTATTAGCCCTGTAGAAAAGAGTGTAGCATGTTTATGCATACATCAAGACCCTTTGTGATTGGACGACTTGGTCATGTGAGTAGATGTGCTAAAATAAACGCTAAAAATGAAAAGAGCACCTCAATATTAGTAAGAAAACAAAGTTTATAGAAATGGCATAAAAATAAAAAAATTCATAAGAAATCGTATGGAAAAATGTAGGATTGCAAATTTATCCTAGCCACGTAAAACATTGTATGCTCAAGTATTTTTTGCCCTCAGATACTTGTGGATGTTCAGTTTGTGCCTCTTTAATGCAACAATACAAAACGTTTTTGACAAATAAGTGGTCTTGAAAATGAATTAAACTACAAGTACAGGCTGCAGACTTCGCAGCTAGTGTAAGTTTTTGTTTTCCATAACTCATTAGTCACATCTAATACTTTGAAGTTTTAAATGGTTATTGATTGTATTTAAAGTAAACACTTTTATTTACATTAACAGTAAAGTGTATAAAGGTATTAAGTGGTTTAGTGTGCACTCCAAATATAATATACTCATTATTAATTCACAGTTAGGTCACGGTTGTAACTGATCCCACCTGCACATGCCTAGATACTACAGTTTTCCTTTGGCCATGAAATTTCTAGCAACTTCTTGCAAGCTCAGAAATTGTAGTTTTAGCCTAAAAATCTCAACATTTTATTATTGTCAAAATTAAAATTTTATTATTTCAGTTATTTCAGCTGTCCTTGGATCTTGGAATAATGCACCAGGGTTCTCATTAACTTTTGAAATAATAGGAAATGGTAGTTTAAGCTGGATAATTTTTATCAGTTACCAAAGCATTCATCATTGATTGCAATATAATGAGCTTTGTAATTGTTAAAGCACCAGTTTTAAAACTTGAAAAACTACTTTTAAAGATTCCATGGCCAAAGGAAAATTGCAGTATGATGCAGTATACTCATCTTAGTAAAGTTACTAGTCTAATGAAGGGTAAACAATAAACTAACAGCATTCATGATAAAGTATGTAATAGTGTCAATTCCACATTGTTTGAAAACTTAATTATCTACATCGTTGACTAACAGTGTCCTCTAATAAACCTTAGTAACTTGGCTATGATATGTTTCCATTTTGGGCCATGTGTCATTCCCTTGAGAGCATTACTTGTTTATCAGCAACACTTGAAAGATAAATGCATAGATGGTAGACCCCTTGCAGTAGGTTGGAATGCAGCACAATTTGGAGGACATAGCAATGTCTCCATATTCTCAGGAGATTGAAATTCTTTTGTTTTTTCCTCCAAATTGAGCTGCTTTGACGCCACATACAAGGGCTCTATTGATGCACATTGCACAAAGATTTCTATTTCCTAGAGAATGATTGACTCGTGGTTCAAAGTGGAAAAAAATATCCAAGTTTAAAAGGTTAATTGTTGGTAAAACCTCCAGTAAAAGCCCCATCTATAATGGACACAGTATTGTATGTCTGTCGTTGTGCTCCCCCCCCCCCCCCCCCAAAAAAACCTGTCTAAAGCTGTGACATGAAATGTTTATACTGCTGTTAAATTCATGAAAATTAACATGTAAATCACCCATTCACTAGTGAGATTATCTCGGCAATAATTACTACAAATAAGACATGCCTTTTTAAAGTTTCCTTAATACTTTTCGTTTAATGATTTGTAAAGCTTGCTTTCTGGTTTTCCACACTATGATCAGTTATTGCACAGAGCACTCTTTTAAAACAAACGACTGTTTTGTGTTTCTGTGTTTATTTGATTTTAAAAATTGTCTCGTTTTACAGCATTTAAGCGAAGAAAAGCTACTTGAGAATTACATCTGGCTGGTAAAGTAGAATGGGGAATCCAGGTCCTTTTGTTATAAGGTACTTATTATTACTATCACTATGTTCACTATAGAGCATTTTCACTCACATGACAAAGCAGCCATATTGGTTACCAAACGATAGAAACTTTCTGCACAGTTTTTGCATAAAAATTCAATTCCCAGAGGATAGAAAATGTATTGTTTTGGTACACCAACATGGCTGCTGTGACGTCACTGGAAAACACTATACAACATCAGACTTAAATGTCATATTGATTTCTTACTGAAAGATGTAAAACCAAAATACCAAGAGAAAAGCCTTTGTGGAAAGAGAGTGATCAACACATCAAAAAAAACTCAATTGTGTTGGATTGTGTTACGGTCACCAAGAAGTTTGGACATTGTTCCCTGATTTCCGTACAAATGTACTGACTTTAAATSAACTATTTACTTGGTTTGTTTAGTTAGTTCTCTAAATACAAGTAAAATATCATTTTTCTAAATTGATTGAAGCTTTTCTAACTGCTGTTAAGAGAGCTAACTAAAGAAATCTATCTTAATTTTCTCTTTCAACTCAGTGAATTTGTATGGGAATCCAAGAACGATGTCCAAACTTTTTGGTGACCATAACTCAATCCAACAAAGTGTTTACGACGTGACAGCTATTGCCGAAAAGGTGAATTCTAATATGCACTTACGTGAATCAAAACAATAACCCAGGCTTTAACTACACAGCAGTAAGAGAAAATGCCATAACAGAACATGCAACTATTAATAAAGGATCAGAAGGCATGTTCATCTCCCTGATTAGTAGGGTACTTTTGCCCAGCTAGAAGACTGAGATATTAATAAAGTTATTATGATTGTTAATAATTTGATGAATTATTTGTGTTCTTTTACTCACAGGTATTAAACCGTTGCTGAAAATTCCTGGCCCCTTGGTTCTAATCATTTTAGATTGATTAATTTTATTTATTTATAATACATTTTTGACAACATCTGGAAGGCTGTCAAGCTCACAGAAACATGGAGAGAGCATAACCTGTTCAAAAATTATTACTCAAATTGTAGAGTGCTTTTAGTCTCACTGTTGAATAGGTGACGTCAACTAAATTAGATAAGTTATTTACTATTTTAGCTGACCTCACATAAATTTGAAACTACAAGTAAACAGCTACTGAGATCAGGGGGAGAAACGATGATACAAATGAATGTCTATTCACTCATCCTCTGGTAAAACAACCCCCCGGATTAGTATGACCTTTAAGGTGACGTCAACTAAATAGTTATCTAAGTTAGATAAATTTATCTAACTATTCAACAGTGAGACTAAAAGCACTCTATTTTTGCTTATTGACTGTAAACAATTTCAGGGCTAAAATTTCTCGTCAATGGACAATGTCCAGATAAAATCATACTCATCCTTCCAAACACCTCTTAGGCCAGTTCTCTTGACTGGTSACAGGTTGATTATGCCAATACGGCTAGTCATCATGACCAGCCATTAAGCAGCCATTATTTTTATCCTTGACTTTATCAACAGCAAAAATTCCATCTTAAATCGTATTATATTTTATGCGAAGACAATCTTCCATCAAACAAAAACTGTTTTATATGATGTACATACATGTTGTATATTAGTTTCAAAAATAAATCTTTGCTAACTGTTCATGTTTTAGCAAATACCATGTATATTTTATTGCATATTTTCAAAAATAAAAGAAAGAATTATTTAACATGCAGTTCGCTAGTTGCAATCAATTTTCTTCGGACTCATAACAGGTATATTTTTTAGCAAAAAATCTTGAATATCAAAAGTGGAATTCTGCATAATATAAGCTGTTGAATTTCACACCTAAGTAGCTAATACATGTTGCAACCTATTGTTTACTATTGTTTGCAAGCCAAAGTGGTTATTACTTTATATCATCTAACAGTAACAGATAAAAAGGTAAATTATACACCCTGAAAAGACATTTCGGAGTAAGTTTTTTCATGAAGGACTAGCATCTGAAACGTCAGTGAGTTTTTTCATCTTTTCATGGATGTGTATAATTTACCTTTTTTATCATTACTGTTTCATTAGAAACACCGATGCAGCCCGCACTAGTATTTAGCTAGTTATCTCTTCTTTATATCATCTGCCTTGAGTAAAATCTGCTCTGGACTCTGAAGATGACTTCCCCTCAGGTTGTTGAAACGTCATTCACCACCAACGAACAGTCTTTCTCAAGACTACACTCACCCGGACGACCACATTTCACAACAGACTAAAATCTGCATCTTGTTATACCAGAAAAATCTTAGTTATACACCCTCAGATAAGGTTATCCTGAAACAAACCAGAAGTTACATAGGCTCAGTTCAAACGTCGAACTTCA
>NW_022259354.1:0-10165 GCF_009602425.1 Actinia tenebrosa | reverse complement strand
AGTAATTAGTGAGCAAAAGTGGCTCTCTAAACAGATCAATGTTCCAAATGAAGCCTGTTCCATTTCAAAAGAGCTTGCTAAAGTTTTTACCGATAAGATCTTTCATACACCAGATGGAAGTAGCGTTCTGGATAATAACAGCTATATCCTTGCATCCGATTTGGCAACAGTTGCTGGAAATGGATGGGTTCACTTCAGCATTATGCTGGGCATAGCTGAAATCCTCAATCGTCAAAGCTGTTAAACAAGTGCACTGATGGTCAATGATTTGGTTATGATGAATGAAGATAATCTGAACGACTACGTCGATACCCATATCAGTCCTACCGTCAAATATTTGATTCTCTTTGCAAATGTCGGGAAAACTGGCAACGGGGATTTTTTTTTCAGCAATCCAGGGCAAAAAGGCAATCACTGGACTTTGATTTATATTGACCTCACAGTAAACAAGTGGTTTTACTGCGACCCAGCTTCCTGGAACATGCCGGCCAAGATCAAGGGTGTCTTATTACCCATTGTGCAAGCAGTTTATGGGAAAGTCCATACCAGAAGAAAGCCTTTCAAAGGTATTCAACAGGCTCACGTGCACAGCGAAAAAGCCCCATACAAATACACGAGAAGTTGCCTAAAAAACATGCCTTTGCAAACGTGTGCGAATATATGTGGAGTTGCAGTGGCCGTCATGGGAGGTATTGCATGTAACGCTCCTACACTATGGAAAGATGTTTTCCTAAATCGGCATGGCACCCTTTCATCTGGTCTGACCTGGTTGATGTCTCCGTCTAGCCATTCAGATTTTTTAAGGCACATCATCATCTCATGGCTCTTGACAAATTCGATCTCTTTGTCAGTCATGGGAATAGTGCAAGAGAAAGTGCCGCCTCCATCTGCATCCCCTGTTGTTAGCAGTCTGAGTGCGCGTACTAAATTCAAGGCCCCAGATGTCGTGATAATTCCAGACGATGATTTGCCTGAAGATGATGTTGATGAACGTGAAATACAGGAAGAGACGCAGGGATGGCAAACAGTAAAAAGAGGACGTAAGAATGTAGCAGCAGCGGCCAAAACCAGACCTAAGAGAAAAAGGATGGGAATTGATGATGTAGCATGGAAGGAARTGTCGACAGCGAAGACAGCGAAAGCGAGTGAAGAAAAGACAGCGGAAGCAAGTGAAGAAGACGAGAGCGCAGAGAACGAGACAACTGAAGCAAACGAAGAAGATGAGACAACGGAGGTGAGTGAACAGGATGAGGCACAGGAAGAGAATGCAGAAGAAATAGAAGATGCAGTTGATGGAGGAGCGACTGGAGAGGAAGACTGGAACGGTTCTGACGCCGAAGGAGCTGACGGCAAAAAAGGAAAGGAAAGTGACAAAGGAAAGGTTAATAAAGCAAGTAAAGTGTTCTTTGTGGGTCAAAAATTTGGCAGTTTGAAGGAACTTAATGAGATAAAGAGTACTTACGAAGAGACTAATTTTTGTGAACTGTGGAAAAGAGACGTCAGAACTTTGTCAACTGCAGCGAAGCATGTACCTAAAAGAGTAGCCGTTGCTAATCAAGAACTTACATACTATTCTTTAAGACTGAGCTGCAAATTTGGTGGTAGAGGGGTGGGAGCTAGAGAGCAAAGGAAACGGAAAACAAAGTCATTCCGACAAGGATGTCCATTTGACGTATACATTGTTTTGTCGGCAGATGGCCAGCACCTTCAGGTAAACCGTGTGGTCACAGATCATAACCATATCCTCAAGCAAGCAATCTATGAGCACCTACCCCGCCAACGAGCTGCGCACAATAAAGCCCACGCAAAGGATATCGAGGATGCGATCAAGCTGCAAGCAAATCCAAAACTTATTAAACAAAAAATTGAATCTACTACTGGTCAAAAGGTAACGCTGAAAGATATTTCGAATATAAAGCAAAATTCAAAAAAAGATATGAACAAAAATAATCTTGAAGGAGTTATAGCTTATCTGAAGCACCAACCGGGCTCTCTCACAGATGTTGTGGTTGATGAGGAAAACAATTTCAAGGCTCTATTTTATCAGGATGCTTACATGCAAAATATGTTTAATCATTTCCCTGAAATTCTCCTGGTAGATGCAACGTACAAGTTGTTAGAGTTACGGATGCCTGTTTATTTGCTCATGTGCATAGACGGCGATGGATTGAGTGAAGTAGCTGCGATGTTCATTTCAGCAGAAGAAACAAAGGCAGTAATACAGGCATCCGTTGAGCTCTTCAAAAAGCACAACACGAATTGGAGCAGAACTGCTGTTGTAATGTCTGATAAAGATTTTAATGAACGCGATACCTTCGCAGCCTGCTTCCCGACCGCCACCTTGAATATCTGCCTCTATCATACTTTGAGGTCATTTAGAAGGGAAATTACATGTGAAAAGATGGGTATTACATCCGCCGAACGGCTGAGAGTACTGGAGATTATTTCCTCTTTAGCACACTCCAAGACTACCGGCGAATACGAAAGAAACCTTGCTTTTCTGAAGACCACTAACATTAAAAGTGTTATCGATTACTTTCTCTTAAACTGGCACCCCATAAAGGAGCAATGGGTAACTGGCTTCAACTGCCCACAACATAATATTATGTACGTACTGGGGCGTAGACTTGCCCCAAGTCGACTTCTCTTGCTTCCCGGTGTGTTTTTAGATTCGAGCGAAGCGAGCGAGCGACTAAGTCGCGAGAGATCGACTTGTCGAACTTGCAGGATATTGATTTGCGTTTCCCTCCATTTCCGAAGTACAGGAGTATCGGCTTTCAGGGGCGGAGCTAAATGATTGCAGTTTTCGTTTATTTGTTTCTTCATGTTATATGTGGAGCAGCAAAACATGGTTTATATAATTGTTGATGCTATAATTCCAAGACTGTTGAAAGGATAGCGATATCTCCAGCGTCGAAACAAAAAAACATGCTTTCTTTGCGCCAATGAATTTCCGAACAATGATTATAGACGGAAATTGTTTAATGGCCAGAGAAAATCCAAACACTGTCTAAATCAGGAACCTCTGGTGGGGACAACATTTGGAAGCGACACTATCCCCACAGATATAATTTGTAGAAAGTGCGCAGACAAGAATGAAACCCTGGGAAACAAGATTAAAGATGTTAGAGCGGTTATGAAAACTTCCATTCACCAAAGAGGCTGTGTCGTGATGGTGCTGAAGAATCAACACGCTCTAATAAGAGTGCTCTTGTTCCAATTTCATCTGAACTGCCCACAGAAATTGGAATTTTAAGAACAAGAGATTCTTGGTCACAAACGTCATCTGTTACGCCTGACGACGAAGAAACCAGATCGTCGAGGTTGGTACTGTAATCAAAATATGCTTTAATTTAAAGCGTGCGTATGCTTACGCACTACCGAGTTCTGTCCTTAATTTCTTAAGGGATCATTGCTTCTTTCTTTAAAAATTCAATCATTTCTCGAAGTAAATACCAAATATTTGAAGTGTGGATGGCATGCAGGGAAAAATATTTATATTGATGAGATAAAAAAATTACAGAATGGAAAATGCTTGTACGGTTTTTATGCACTTGTTAATGCGCATCAGAATACTTACTCGTTCGTTTTCTGATACTTCTCAGCTCGTGCATTTTCCATTAAGTAATCTCTATATGTGTGATTTGCCGCTAGTTTTTAAAAACTGCTTTTAGTGCAACTACAGAAGGTGACTGGTTTTTGACAGCATTTGCATGATTGTGGCTCCAGTGCATTCAGATACTATTTCAAAAAATGATAGCTCAGTCTCTTGAAAGAGTTGCTCTGAAATATCACAATCAAGGCCGACAAAACACAGCAAGGTTAACAAACCCAAAACCATACAAAGCAGATTACTTTGTATAGGTAACAAGATGATTTCGATTTCAATTTGGAATTAATTTGCACGAGTTTGTTTTTCAAAAGGTACGTAACGCTAACAAATTCAACCAAATTAGATAGAAAAAAGACGTGTTGGAAAAAATGCACGAAGCGAAGAACTTGTTTGTTTTGCGTTTATTTTTGTCAAAAATTGGTTTACGAAATAAAGTTTTATTTACAAAACAGGAAAAAAATATGAATAACAAAGATTACTTTTGATCTTTAAAAAGTAAAAACATGTTTAGAAATCATTTTTTTCATCTTTATGACTTTAAATATTCTGACATTTTTTGAGAAAACAAGCACATTGCAAAGAAATTTTGTAAAACTTACATAAATCATCAAATATCCTCTTTTTTCAACTCCTAAACACTCAAACGAAAGTTGAATAAGCTGCTTTTTTTTGTACAGAAGTATTATTTACCTCTTTACAGATAAGTAGGCTAAAGCTCTTGAAGTTTCAACATCGAGTTTCAAAGTCTCTCGCTTCAACTTTCACTTCAAGTGACCTTGAACAGCTATAAAATGGCCTGACTGATGTTTTCTTTCCTTCTTAATTCTCAAATAACAAGCAGCGAGTTCTCCTTTTGCCATTCTCAACCTTTTTGCTGGTTTTCAGCTGAAGCTTGAATTTTTAGCATTTTTTAATTCATTTTTAAGATGAAAATCCGCCACCTTGAATTTTCTGAGAACTTCCAGAGAGGGAAGGCTGTTCTGTTGCTATGGCAACTGCTATAATCTGATTGGCTAATTCAATTTCTATTGCTTTTTAGCCAATCAGAATCCTGAAAATATTAAATCTGCATTAGTATTTCAGTTTTTTGCACTGGTATTTAATTTTTTGCACTGGTATTTCATTTGAACTGCACCTGCTGTCAGCCTGTCAAGAATTTAGAATTTTTTTAATGTATATTATTAGGCCATAAATTGCATTTAGACCAAAACGAAAAGCTAGTAATGTATGGTTGCACAAGCGTCCTAGCAGTAGATTGATACAGTAGTCAATTATTGGCTATTGCGTCAATGCCCGTCAAGAACAACATCGAGATTTGTGAATCACTTTTTAGTTAATTAATATAAGTTCATAACAATAATAATGACCAAGCCGCTTCAGTGAAGCCATAATGATACATTTATCAACTACAGTATTTACTGTAATTATTATTAATTATTATAGAATATTTATCTATTACAATTATTCAGACCCAATATAGTTGAAGATATTCTACAAACTGTAAAAGAACCGACTAGACAAGGGACTACGGGGATGCAAGAGTTGATCAACAGTTTTAGTTCAAGTTCATTTCTCGGCAGTAAATCTAATAGAATCAACTTGGAACTTTATTATTTTCCTATTTCTTTTTCTTTGGTTTGTAATCAGTCGTTTTATTGACTCTTGTCAAGTCAAGTTGAAAAAATGCCTTTTCCCGCCTTTTCAAATTATGATAATTTGAAGAGGAACTTTTTTATTAAGGGGGAGGGGAAAGGATGATGGCTAGGACGTTTATTCGGGTAAAATGTCCATGTATGTTCTAATACAGTAAAACCCACTGTATGTGATATTCTCAGATAGAGGACGTGTCACAGAGTACATTACGGTGTTACAAAAGAAAATCGCTTCAATCGTGTATGACAACTTTAGAGTGCATTGCACCTGGTCCGTCACAGGCTCTGTTTGAACTCATTTGTAAACAAGATAAAGATGATAAAGATGAACATGTTTTTGAATCACCTCAAGATGAACTTATTCAAAAGTTAATAACTCTCTATCTAGTCGTCTAGAAATGCTTTCGTTATTTCTTCAAGATTACTCGACACTCGGCAGTTGAAGGCAATGATATCAGAAATAACCACTTGGCGAATTGATGAAGCCTGCAAGGTATGTGTAAATCTCACTTTTAGACATCTCCTCTGTTGGGCTCCCTCTGTTCTCAGTTCGTTAATACTTCGTCGTGGTGAAACTATTGAGCAGGATCTTTATTTCACTGCTACTGTATTCTGCGTTCATAATGTATGGCAGAGAGTGCAGAGGATTTTTTTACAGTAAGAAAATTATATGATCCCCCTTGTAATAAAGGGGGAAATGTGCAACCTCCTAGAATAGGCCTAAAAATTGTCACATTCATCCTAAACTAAGGATGTCAGTCTCCAAAAAATAATCAGAATTCCCCCCAAAACTCATTTAAAAAATTTCTGATTCCCGACAAATATCACCTGTATTTCACAATTTATTTTAAATGTTTTTATTCTGTTCAAGTATCAGAATCCTTGTTCTCCAAGTTCAATGTGAAACAAAGAATAACATCCCCTTATCATCCACAATCAAATGGTTTAAATGAAAGAACAAACCAGTCGATTAAAAGGTACTAAAAAATATGAAATAAACTGTGCAATATTTAACAAACATGTCTTCTAATACATCCAAATATATGATCGAAATAGACTGATAAATCATCAAACAGACTCTTCTCACAACTCTTTTTTTTTTCCCCAGGACATTGAGAAAAGTAATGGATGACAAAGAGGATATGTGGGATGAGTATGTAGAAGGTGCTCTATTTACTATAAATACCAATGTGTCTACTACCACCAAATACAGTCCCTTTTACATGATGTTTGGTAGACATCCTAGGCTTCCATTGGAAGAGGAAAAGCAAGACAAGGATCTTCAAGAGTCTGATCTCAATAAGATACTTGAAAAGTTAAATAGCAATGATGCAGTTTCCTCACACATTGAAGCCATGTGCAAGCTGCAAGAAGAGCTTTTTCCTGTGGTAGAAACCAATATAAAGGTGGCCCAGGAAAAGCAAAAAGCACAGTACCAGACAAGAGTAGGGCAAGTAAAATGGCCATTTAAAACAGGGGATATGGTGCTTAGGAGGAATATGATACAAAAAAAATATATAGGGACATAAGATGGAGGATCAATGGCTTGGGCCATATATAGTTTTGCAATTCAATACTGAAAAGGGGGTGTGTAGGCTCGTTAATAGTAATGGAAAGCAAATAGCAATTCAAATCAACATTAAACAGCTTAAGCCATACATAACCCCATGCCAACCAACTACCATGGGCAGTCAACTCCCCAGTCCCCAAACTACCACGGCCAGTCAAGTCCCCAGTCCAACAACTACCATGGTCAGTCAAGTCCCCTGTCCGCCAACTACCATACCCAGTCAAGTCTCCAGTGCGGCAACCAACAGTCTATTGGTGTCATTCATAAATCTCGGTTTATCTTAACTTCTAAAGCCAAGTTATCTTTATATTATTCTCATATTTGTCCACACATATAATATTTCAATATAATCTGGTCTAGCACCTACCCATCAACTCTGAATAGGGTTCTGTTACTCCAAAAACGAGTAGTTCGTATAATGCAGAATATTGTAGTCATACTAAACCTTTATTTCATCGTTATAAATTTTAGATATCTTTGATTTGAATACCTTTCCATTGCCATTTTTATGTATTTGTATCACAACAATCTTCTCCCTTCTTGTTTCAATAACTTATTTGCCACCAGTTCACAAATTCATCATTACAATACCAGAATATCTAAAAACTATAGATCACACTTGTGTCGAACAAATAGAAAATATTCTAGTCTTGTATAACGCACCAAAAATATGGAATAATCTTCCAATCCGTGAAAGAAAGTGGCAATTGAGATTTCTACCAAAAATTCAGCTATTTTCGAAATTTCAAATTTTGAAGTTCACTTGTTTTTAAGGTTTTGACTCAATTCAATAGCTTTAAATTTGAAAATTCATACTCCTTTTACAAATTTCCGGCCCTGAGCAATAATGTGAAATTTTTCAGCATTTTTAAAATGGTGGTTGGGAATTCAACGCCTATTTCCATTTGATGGATAAAATAGATATTGATATCGTTTTGATCAGCCACGCTTTCCTTGTGCCTTAATAAAATAAAATAAATCAAATCAAACCAAGTCCAGTCAGGACCACTGTTCACAAACAACCACACCCAGTCAAGCCTTCAGTCCAGCAACCAAGTCCAGTCAAGTCCACTCTTCACAAACAACCACACCCAGTCAAACCCCAGTCCAGCCACTAGGTCCAGTAAAGTCTCTAATCCAGCCACTAAGCCCAGTAAAGTCCCAAGTCCAGCCACGAAGTCCAGTCAAGTCCCAAGTCCATCAGACACCAAGTTCAGTCAAATTTCCACCCTAACAGATGTCACTTCATGGGATGACAAAATTGGATCACTAGAAGAAAGTGATATAGCCAGCTTTTTACGAAAGTAAAAAAGGAACTTGAGGATATCAAGGCTGGCAATGGAAACAACTGGCGTTTTGACTTATACCAGACAGGTAAAAGTGAGAATAAACCAGAGCTTCGACATAAAGACCTTCCATTTCATGTTTAAATTTGGAAAGAACACTGATGAACACCATGATATTGTGCTTTAGCAACTGCGTCTGAGTTTTCCAGCTGCAAATAATGAGTGCATACTGAAAGTTGTCTTTCCAGAGGTTTTCATACGTATGAGAGAGGTTTTAGGTATCCCACTTAGTGAAGCTGTAAAGTATCTAAAGTTTGGACAAAAAAAGAATAAAATCAAAGAAGCGTCAACTGCCACTAGATCTCAAGACCACCACCAATGTTCCCAAAGCCAAAGAGAACTAAAACTTCAGAGGAAGAGGAATGTATCATCACAGGGGTAACAAAGATGAGCAAAGAGTCACAGCACAAAATGAAAAATCCTGAATATCATATGACAGTGATCGAAAAACAATTTTAAAGAATGGATGTTCGACACATATACACATTGGGAAAGCAAAAAATTTGTTGAAAGAAAAACATCCCCATATCCAGGGCCTGCAATCAACAACACTAGGCATTGTTGGGCAATTTGATGTGGTACGTGGTGAATTCGTACAAATTCTTCACACTGATTCATACCTGGCTGTGTGCCAGTATATCAACCTGGAAAAACCAAATGTTGTAAACATTTATGTGTAAATTACAATGGAATAAAAATGTCCACAAAAAAGCAGATTGCCTCCTTGCTACACACTCCCTCTGATGAAATCATATTGCAAGTGCAGCCAGTAACCAAGCAAAACAATGGTTTTGACTGTGGAGCATTTTCAATTGCAGTTGCAGTTGCTTTATGTAATGGTGTTGATTCGTCAACCTTAAACTTCAGAAGGAGATATCAGGAGTCATCTGTGGCATTGAGAGCAAGGAAATGCTTCCCACGGTTTCTTCAAGTTCAATAAATTATCCAACTGAACCAATGAAAACTGTGAGAAAATTAAAATATTACTGTACTTGCCGACTTCCATACTCAAGCAAAGACGATATGGTTGAGTGTGTAAGCTGTGCAAAATGGTACCACAAGGAATGCCAACATCGTGGAGCCGTAGGGTAATTCGCGACCATTTTGCCGTGGTAAACAAAATTGCACCCCACGTACTCCACAAAGACTTGATTTGATTGACGGCTGAAAATCGCCAATCGCCAAACGCAACACTGAAGTTGGCGGGCGTGGCAATGCATACAGTGGTAATCTATCAGACACTACACCTGTACAAAAAATTTATACCTCCATTCCTCGCCCACTTTACCCTGAAGTGAAAGCACATAGTCTGGTCACCAATGGTCTGCGTCAGGAAAAAAGATGGTAATCTTAGACTCTATGTAGACTTTCGTCAGTTGAATAGCAAAACTGTGCCTGACAGACATCCACTACCACGTGTACAAGAGTCTCTTGGCAATCTCGGAGGAAACTCTTGGTTTTCTCTTTTGGACCAGGGTAAAGCACACCGTTCAGAATTGACAGTCAAGAACAATGCACAAAGAACTATGAATTAATGATTTGCACGAGAATGTATGCAAATTAYGTTAAAAAAAGTTCAGTTGAATCATAACATCAGCGAGTAAAGTTGAAAATTAAATCCAAGGAACGTTCTGGAACACATACCATCAGGGAACACTTCATCCAAACTGTTGCCACCTTACCGCATTTATTACTCCATGGGGACTGTACGAGTGGCTCCGGATCCCCTTCGGGTTAACAAATGTACCAGCATGCTTTCAAAGATTCATGGAACAATGTTTGGAGGGATTGCGTGACCAAATTTGCATCCCTTGAACATTTGAGTACTGTGTTGCAGCTATTACAATCTTATGGTGTGAAGTTACTGCTAAAGTTGATAGCATTGCCTCTYACTTACAGAGTGTTGAAGGTAACCAACCTAGCAACTAAGAGAAGATCAAAGAGCTGATAGAGACATTAAAGTGCACCTACACCCTATTTTTTT
>NW_022259352.1:0-10282 GCF_009602425.1 Actinia tenebrosa | reverse complement strand
CCTCCAACCACGCACCTACTAGGCATATTTACAATACTTCGAAAGGCCGATCTAAACTGTGTCACCGAATTTACGTCACAGAAAAACTAGTGCCAGTCCATTAGCGTCTCCTAAAACACGGCCAACACGACTGGGCGTCGCCAGAAATCTAACTTTGAAGGCTGATTTCGAGRTGAAAAAAATTCGAAATCGAAAAATTTTTTTTGGAATATTTATCTATATCATCTAGAGATGACAAAACCGTAAAAAAATTCTAGACCTGATATACACTTTAAGCAAATTCGGGGAAGCCCCTGTCTTATTTATTTACTTATTATTTTTTAAAGTACTTTGTATAATACCTAAATTTAGAGGAGAAATTTAAAAAATCTGATTAGATTACATATTTTGTTCATAATTTGAATACAATTTCACGTAACACGAGGCTTAGAGTCCATAGTTGTAGCCCAATAACATTTCATATTTCTAATTTTTAAGAAAAAAATTAAATGCTAACTAGTGTTTTTTAATTTTCTAGAGTTATGTGAAAAATGGGGGGCGATCAATTTATTTTTTCAGCAAAATATGGGTTATTCGTGAAATCTTTCCATGTTTACGTTGTTCGCACGTTTTTACCGTAAAAAGGGCGAATTTCCACGCATTCTGACAGATAAACAAAGGGGGTGACCCCCATTTTTATTTGCTTATTTTACTTCTACTATGATATGTACTCTCATCATGCAAAATATATTAAAAGACTTTTAGAAATGACAGGATGTTTGAAATGGTAAAACACAGGTCTATTCAAAAGACATTCAATACCAAGGGCCATTTGCATTCTGATAGCGTCTTTCGCACTGTTCACATTCTTTTTTTCTTTGTTCCAGAAAAGAAGTCAATTGTAACAAACAAAAGAACATGATACGAGCATCATTCCAGATGCTAACGTATAACGTAACCCCAATGGCAACCTTGGTGTGTGTGGTGGCGTTAGTGTACAGTGGGATAAGAGTAGATGCTGCTAGGGCTTTTACATTGGCAATGATATTAGACATTTGTGCCCAATGCATAGCTTTAAAGATTGCTGTTCATTTTATCAACTTGAGAGATTCTATGGTTTCCATAAACAGGATTGAGAAATTCCTATGTAATCGTCCTACATTATTTAAAACAAGTACAAGTGCCATAATATATTCCAAAGATACCCAACCTTGTCAAATTGGAAGTTTGACTTTTACCAAAAATATTGATAGCAGGAGAGCAACATTTATCGAAATGGACACTGAGCCCAGAGTAAATATAACCGAGATGTCAGCAGCCTGGACAAGTCAACAAAAGAGTGTTTTACACCAAGTCTCGATGGTAGTACGATCAAACCAGTTACTTATRGTCACAGGACCTGTTGGCAGTGGAAAGAGCTCTTTACTGATGGCCATCCTTGGGGAAATTCCCACAACTGAAGGGGAAATTACGGTCCATGGTCGAACAGCTTATGTTAGCCAAATACCTTGGATCTTCTCGGCTTCCATTCGTGATAATATTGTCTTCGGACGACCATTTGACGAGTCTCGATACAAGAGAATACTAGAAATGTGTGACCTTCAGAAAGACATCAAGTGCTTCCCTCATGAAGACTTGACCATCATTGGCCAGAAAGGCGTAGGTCTCAGTGGTGGTCAGCGTGCTAGACTCAGTCTAGCTCGCGCAGTCTACTCAGAAGCAGATATCTTTTTACTGGATGACCCACTCAGTGCAGTTGATGCCAGGGTTGGACAACACATCTTTGATAAGTGTATCTGTGGAGAGCTGTCGAATCGAGTAAGAATTCTGGTGACCCATCAAGTACAATACCTTCCACGAGCTGACAAGATAGCAGTAGTAAGAGAGGGTGCTGTTGTTCTCGGGACATATTCGGAATTGAGCGAAAACGGAGTAGTAGATACCTTACAGAAAAGACATGAAGATACTAACAGCGACTATACATTGTATGAAGAAGTCGTTCATTATAAAGATGATAATTCTAAAGACATGACGGAGGAAGATGAGGACAGAGCTACTGGTACGGTTTCTTGGCGCTTGTACTGGAGGTTTTTCAAGGCTGGATTACCCTCTGTTATCATTGTTTGCCTTGCTTTATTTTACATCATCGCTCAAGGTATTTATTATGAGAATAATTTATGATTTACACATCGCCCTTTCTATATGGATATAATCAAAGGCGCTTTACATTGAGTAGTGAATTTCAGATTGCTTTTTATGGAATTTACAAACATGAGAGACGGTTAGTATGAGATGTAGGCGCTGAAGGAGGTCACTGACAGGGTTTATTTACGTCCTCAGTGGTTCTTTTASGTCCCTCCGATGTTGGTTAAGAATGATAAGTGCGGAGAGACAGGACCACCATTTAAAGTGGTCATCCGAGCCACTTGAAAGTGTAACCATTTGCAGATGTATATGAAGATGTCGATGTATGCAAAGGCATCACTTATTATTTTAAGAACCCGATTGTTGGTCCGGCCGGGATTCGAACCACAACCTCCCGTACGAAAGTCCGATGCTCAACCAACGGCTGGGCCAACCAAGCGGTTGGCGGTAATTTGGCAATTGGAGACTTTCAGACTCCTAGAATAGTAAGGTTACCTGGACTAAAAAAATAGCCATACGTTTACTATTGTTAATTTCATGGACGAAACAAAATTCATCTATATCTTTGGTATCTCATTCAAGGTATTTTGACATGAAATATAATGTGCGTACAGTTAGCTCAACTTGTAAGAACTTGGTCTGTTTTGCGGAAGGTCTAGTCACAACCGGACCAAGTGACTCAGGGTCTTAAATACTGATAGGAGAAGTTGTTACTTTTGCTAATCACATCAGCAAATATTTAGACTATAATGTTTTTTCGGAAAAGGAACAGTAGGTTCAGTCGCAAAACCCTTCTTTACCCTGTAAATTGAGGACCTGATAAAAGAACCTGTGGAATAGGCCTTTATTGCTTGTTGCGCACATTTCAGACCATGTGATGCCACTCTTGGGAGTTGACTCTTTCATGTGTAAATATTTTAACATGTTTCTCATTAAAAAAAACATTCTCAAGGGAATGTCATGTGATCTAATATGATGGGCAATTTGCATACGAAGCTCAAGAGGTCTATTAAGTAGTAAAGTAGTGGATCTCTATTTGGAGTCTTTTCCTGGTGTAGGAAGCTTTATTGTATTTTGGGTTAGAGTTTTTTGTTTTGCAGAGTATTGTTTAGCTCCAAATTCATTGTCTTTGGCTATTGTTTTATTGCCTTCATGCTTCAGGCGCCTTCCAGCACCAAGAAAGGGCCCCAATTTGAGGCATAACACTGATAGACTAACGATTCCCTCATGATTGGAAGCTGCATGGTTACTAACAGCGTCTTAATATGCATCATCATCATCATCATCATCATCATCATCGTCATTCTGCTCCTCCTACATAGTTTTGAGTTGATCACGTTACTGGTTACTTTAAAGATTCGCGAAAATATAATACTTTCCATCGGAATATTAAGAAAAAACTTTCATCAGTGTTTGTTAGAACCTTATGTAGAAAATTGTTTTTGAAAAGTTTCATTCATTTTTGTCCAAGAAGCACTTAATAGTGTGTAATGGACAAAAGCCGGTCATTAATTCTGTTGCTTACTCATATTAACGTACATTCTCATTCGTGTAGCGTTTTTGGTGGTTCCAACTTGGTGGATGTCACGAATAGTTCATAGGACACTACAGGACCAAAGAGATTCCTTCTCCTTGGGCGTGTTTGGTGGTTTGGTTGGAGCATCGTTGATTCTTTCCTTAGCAAAAGATTTGGCTTTTGTCAGTGCAATTTTGAGGTCTACAAGAAAGCTCCACGACAAAATGACACTTGCTTTTATCAAGTCTCCTGTTCTGTTCTTTGATACCAATCCTGCTGGACGAATAATGAACCGCTTTTCCAAAGATATCGGTGCTATGGATGATCTGCTGCCGATCCAATTCCTTTATTCGGTTCCTTTGTGCTTGAATATAGCTATAGTTATATTACTGGCTTTGATAGTTAGCCTGTGGATCGCTGTTGCTGTCATTCCATTGGTAATGCTGTTATTCTTGATTGCTGCGTATTATCTAAAGAGTTCTCGTGAGCTGAAGAGAATAGAAGCGATAAGATGCAGTCCTGTCTATGACCATGTTGCCGAAACCATTACAGGGTTAGAAGTCATTCGAACATCAGGGGCCAAAGAAGATTGCTGCAACAAATTGTTAAGGTAAAAAACTGCATAGCATTATTTGCTATAGTCAAAAGCGAATGTGTTAAATAAATAGTGCCTTTGGTTTAACATGGTCAGGGTGGCTATCGTAAGTTCCGAGAAAGTAATGAAAATTTAGTCTTCCATGGCAGGTGCTGCTGCTTGTAACCTCTTTTACAAACAGATATAACTAGCTAAAAACTAGTGTGAGCCGCGTCGGTGTTTCTAATGAAACAGTAATGATGAAAAGTTAAATTATACACCGTGAAAAGATGAATAAACTTACTGACGTTTCGGACGCTAGTCCTTCGTCGGAGTAAAAGAGCAAGAGTAAAGAAAGTGAAAGAGCTCTTTTACTCCGACGAAGGACTAGCGTCCGAAACGTCATTAAGTTTTTTCATCTTTTCACGGTGTATAACTTACCTTTTCATCATTACTCTCTTACAAACAACTCAGTTCGGAGGAGACACTTTTCATTGTTTTAAAGTCATTTACAACTCCTACTTCCACATACAGTTATGAAGTGTACAAGTGTCGTTCTTCCATACTAATAACTTTAATTTCCCAGGCTTCAAGATGAGCACACCAAAGCCTTTTTCCTAGTCATGGCAACAGCTCGCTGGCTTGGACTGTACGTGGATTTTCTGTGTGCCTTTTTCTTGGTTGGGGTAGCCATCGTAGGACTGATTGCCATTCACGATCACGGTAAATATACCAATATTACTTCGTGCAAATGTTTGATTAGTGCCATTAGATCTGACATAGTAAGGGTAACATAATTTTATTTCGAACGTTTTATTCTCAGGTTTGGCTGGAATGTTGCTGTCACTTTCTATCACTCTCTTCGGTACTACCCAATACGGTATACGCCTGGCTACTGATGTCGAGAGTCAAATGACGTCAGTCGAACGAGTGATGAAGTATACTGAGCTACCTTCTGAACCTGGGTACACCAGACAAGACAAACCATCAGATGACTGGCCAAGTCAAGGTTCTTTGTCTATACGAGACTTGTCCATGGTGTATTTAGAAGGTGGACCCTCAGTACTAAAGGACATCAACCTCGATGTTCAACCCAAAGAGAAGATTGGTATCGTAGGTCGCACTGGAGCAGGCAAGTCATCTCTTGTAGCTGCTCTCTTTCGGATGCCCGATCCTCAAGGCCAAGTATTTATTGACGGTGTTGATCTTGGCACCATTGATATACAGGCTGTGCGCAGATCCATGGCTGTTATCACTCAAGACCCTGTGCTCTTTGCTGGAAGTCTCAGGAAGAATCTAGATCCATTTAATCGTTTTCCAGACCAGGCCATCTGGACAGCACTTGATGAAGTACAACTGATGAAGAAAGTCAGCAAACTGCACCATCAGATAGATTACTGTGTAGGGGAGGGAGGGTCAGGATTTAGTGTCGGTGAACGACAACTGCTGTGTCTTGCTCGAGCATTATTACAGAATTGTAAAATACTTGTGCTGGATGAAGCAACAGCCAACGTGGATTACAAGACAGATCACCTCATTCAACAAGTAATCAGGCAAAAGTTTACCAAGTGTACTGTGCTGACCATAGCTCATCGAGTGAACACCATCATGGACTATGACAAGGTAGTGGTTCTTGACCATGGTCACGTGGTGGAATACGATAATCCCAGAGTTCTTGCTGGGAAAGAGAATGGCTWCTTYTCAAGATTGATAAAGGGACATACCATGAAGGTCTGATAAAATTTGATGTATCTGGTAGTTAGGTTGCTACATACACTGGTTTGCTGAACTGATTCACAAGTATACTGGAATAGAGCCACCATTGTCAGTGCGCATGCCACGACGTTGAAATTTAACTGACCAATTTTTCTTTAATTAAACACATTTTAAAGCACCGTTACAAAAGAAGAAAACTGGCGTTTTCTCGTTATTCGTTAGCAATTTTGGTTCGAAAGACATATAATTTTAAAAGTTTATGCTAATTAGGATGTTGATGGCGTTACATTGTGAACGGCTCTGTTTCCTTCAACATAGATTTCAGCATATCTCTGAGAATATTTGCTGTATACTTGTATTCAAGATATAAGACATGAAAATGCAACTACTGTGATTGCTTTTGTGACGTTATCATATAATCCGTCATTGGCCTTTAATGTAATCTGAACCCTCACGGGTGTATGTGTATCAGTTAACAGTTACTCGAGTAAAGAGAGACACACACACGAGTCTTGTAGTTCTTTATTTCCTTTTGGGGCAAAACTTAAAATTCTTTTCTATCTTAAACCCACATAAGTGACAATACCGATCTTTAGACGCCATTTTCATTTCAAATGCGTTCCCAGTTCTCAGCAAGCGGAGAACATGAGTAGCTTCCAGTCCATTTATTTTAATATTTTTGTACTGGGAAATATTTTTGTACTGGGAAATATTTTTGTACTGGGAAATATTCTTGTGCTCGGAAATATTTTTGTACTGGGAAATATTCTTGTACTGAGAAATATTTTTGTATTGGGAAATATTCTTGTACTGGGAAATATTTTTGTACTGAGAAATATTTTTGTACTCGGTAATATTTTTGTGCTCGGAAATATTTTTGTTATTTGGAAATATTTTTAGTGTCTGGCATACATACTTGTGTTCTGCCATACACATTCTTGTACTGACATTAATATATTTGTACTGTATTTCATATTTTTGTATTGCCCTTGTGGGCCACCGTAATTTAATCCTGATGCATGAGTTCCTCATAGCTATCACATCTAAACAAGTGGCAAGCTTTTTTTTTACGAGTGGCAAAGAAGAAAATAATAATAAGAAAAATAAAAATGAAGGAATAATAAGAGTATTTATAATTCAAACTCGTTTTCTCTGTATTTATTTGGATTTGTTTTTTTTTTTTTAATAACTAACATCCACACACAGTATTTATAATCCCGTCGCCGATGGTCACGCAATGCTTTCGCGGTTTTGTGTAGATGGCCGTCACTACGCCTATTACATGATTTGTGAAGCAGTTGGTGTAAATGCCTCACTATCTTCAGAAAATACACCACATTTGCTAAGTATTGATATCTCAAACGGCTTCTAGAAGGTTTGAAAATATTATTAAAATTTTGACAGTCATTAATAAGATTTTACATAATCGCCGTTTAACCTGCAAATAAGCGTTAGATCGATTAAAATATGAGATAGCTAGCTAAAAACTAGTGTGACCTGCGTCGGTGTTTCTAATGAAACAGTAAAGATAAAATGGGTAAATTTTACACCATGAAAAGATAAATAAACTTACTAGCGTCCGAAACGTCAGTACGTTTTTTCATCTTTTCACGGTGGGAACTTTACCATTAATCATTACTGTTAGATTAAAAAAGACATGCTAATGAGACAAAGTCGTGGATACACGCTTCGACCGTAAACAAGTTCAGTTCACCAGTACAGTTAAAATAGAAGTTAAAAGGCAATTTATTTAATCATATTTAGAGGCTGAACTGAGTGACAAGAAAAGAAAGAGATACAGGGAAGTGGCTATGGATGCGCAGGAAGCGCATAAAGATTTGCGCAGTAAGACAGCATGGATACACTCGAACGTGTGAGCAATTTGCTGACTAACGTCGAAGACCAAATTGACAAGGGGCAGTGAAATTGAAATGAAGAATTTGTTTCAATTGATCATCAGTCAGCCTTGTAATGTTTAGGTTAATATAAATTCATTTAATTTTTGTTCAAAGCGAACAAACTTTCCAAAAATACACATTGTCCTTGTTCTTTCTGGTGTTTATTTATTTTATTTTATTTTATTAAATTATCAAGTTCTTAAAACTTCTAAAGAATTAAAATAAATTCTACCTCATAAAGACTATCTGGTTTTGTTGATATAATATTATTTATAATTTAAAATATCATGATCCTTGAAAAAATATCGGAAAATGGCGCGAGTGAGTAACAAGATCTAAGAGTAATGAAACTAAACGATAATACACTATCTAGTTAATTGATAAATAAAGAAACAAACAAACAAACAAANGCCTTGTAATGTTTAGGTTAATATAAATTCATTTAATTTTTGTTCAAAGCGAACAAACTTTCCAAAAATACACATTTTCCATTTTCTTTCAGTTGATTGATAAATAAAGAAACAAACAAACAAACAAACAAATGAATGAATGGATGAATGGATGAATAAATAATTGAATGAACAAATAAATAAATTGAAAAATTAATAAATGAATGAATAAATAAAAATGAATAAATAAATTATGATATTAATAAAAGACTAAAATAATATTAACAAAAAACTAAAACGCAAAACATTTGAATTATTATCATTCTATCAAACTGGCTGTCTCCCTTTTTGTCTTGAGCGCCAATTGAAAGAAGGTGTTTGTTTGACCGAGTAACTTGATCCCTAGCTCTCTAAACGATAACACGCTTTAAAACTCCTTCATTAGTATTGGAGATCATCCTGAGACATCAGTGAATGATAAATGGGTGGAAAATATCAACGCCTTACCTCTGAAGCAGGATCCAAGACGTTGAAAACTGGCCTTTTCTCCTATATTTTCTTTACTTGGTTAAATGGGCTCCTGAAACTGGGATACCAACGACCTCTCGCTTATGACGATCTGTTGGAGCTGTCTGACGAAAACAAGGCACAAGATCTAGTGGCCAAGTTACACGGGTTATGGATGGAAGAGATTAACAGTGCTAAGAAGAGAGGCAGAAAACCCCGACTTTGGAAGGCCATGTTCAAACTATTCCTTCGAGATGTCATTCTCTTTACCGCTTTGAAACTGGTGGATGAAGCTATGGGGATTACTTTGGTAGTATCAGTGTGGTTTTATCTAAAGTTCTTAGAAGAAGGATCCCACATGGATCAGACCTACGTTGTTGGTATAGTTGCTAGCATTGGGATTCCAAGTCTGATTAAAGTGTTCTTCTATCATCATTCTGATTACTTGGCCGTGTTGATGGGTGTGAGGTTGAAAAGTGCTGTTATAGGGTTGATCCATAAAACGGTAAGGTTATAGGGAGCTAAAGGTGGAATCAGATGGATTTATTATAATCTTACAGTTGTTGTTATTTTATTGACACAGATAACTGAATCTAGACGTAGCGATCTCTCCAAGTTCACAACCGGTCATATAGTGAATCTAGTGTCCAACGATGCGAAAAGAATGGACGAGTTAGGCATATCACTAGGAGAAGCACTATCAACCCCAATTGCTGTTGTTGTAGTTGTACTTCTACCTTTATTGGTCGGTTGGCCGTCCTTGTCTTGCCTTCTATTGATGCTAGTCTTGATCATTATAAATTTACTACTCACACAACTGTATACTAACATTCGCCTTGAGCAAGCCAAAGTCACAGACAAGCGATTGGCAGTAATGAGCGAGATCATCTGTGGAATACGAGCTGTAAAGATGTATGCTTGGGAATGGAAATACAACGAAACAGTTCAAGCATTACGAGGGTATTTCCAAATTCTTTTCTCTTATTATTACTTTATATGTGTTTATAATTTTGATAGAGAATCATGTTTGTTTGCCTAAACTTTAACTTAATTTTTCGTTTATCGCGGCCATGTTGGTACCATTTAACAAAAGATTTCTCATTATAGTATCCATTGTCCACGGTACCACAATGGCAGCCATGCTTTTGACTTTTAACTCTCTTGGGAATGATTGCAACCCATCATTTGCGAACGAGAAATACGAAGAAATCACTAGTAAAATCGAAAAGCTGTATAAGGAATTTGCCGATCTAAAAAAGGAAAACTCCATGCTCAAGATGAATATACTTCGCTTGTCTAATGAACTTGTAGCTCACAGTGAAATGCTCAATAAGTTTATAATTATAATACAAGACTAGCTGCAAGATCTTCCTTTGCTCTTCCCAAAATTCGAACAAATTAAGGTAAATTCAGTTTAAGATTTAAGAGAGGCTGTCCGTAAATATCGACTATTGTCGGAAAAAATTTAAAAAATGAAAATTTTCTTTTCCTTACCAGAAGATTACGTTAGTTGAACTGATTCTCAGAAAAAAATAAAAAACTTGAAAAAAACAATTTT
>NW_022259348.1:241261-252283 GCF_009602425.1 Actinia tenebrosa | reverse complement strand
TCTTTTCCCAGATTTCTAGCAGGGCACGGCTAACTCACAGATTAAACCCTGAAACAACCTCTGGGCTGATCTAAGTCAGGGCATGGCTAACTCACAGATTAAACCCTGAAACAACCTCTGGGCTGATCTAAGTCAGGGCATGGCTAACTCACAGATTAAACCCTGAACAACCTCTGGGCTGATCTAAGTTAGGGCATGGCTAACTCACAGATTGAAACCTGAAACAACCTCTGAGCTGATCTAAGTCAGGGCATGGCTAACTCACAGATTGAACCCTGAAACAACCTCTGAGCTGATCTAAGTCATGGCATGGCTAAATCTCAGATCGAATTCCTTGTTTTGCGGAGGGAGAAAATCCGGAGAAAAACACTCAAATTAAAGGAGACTGAGACCGAACGATACACACCGGCAATAAAGTTGAGAAGGTCGCGTCATAGTTTTACTAATACACTTGCGCGACTGCCAAGTACTTAGCACATTCGAGAATGTATATTTATAGTATGGACCAATCAGCTTGTTTTCCGCCTCTTCTAAAAGCGGGCGCACAAATACTAAAATCTTGACATTTCGTCGCTATCTTGTGATCCGGACATCCAGAGCGCTCTTATATTAAAAGATAAAATTAAGAGATTCTAGTACTTCAGATCTGATTGTTTATAAGCGCGCACGAATACGTTGGGTTGTCTCAAAYATTAGGGATAAATGATAGTTTCCTCGCTCTTAAAGCATTAAATAAGTAAAAAATGGAAAATAATCCGAGATAAATATATTTTCTTGATTAATTATTTTCAAAAAAAAGTTCATTAAATCGGCCATATTTCTTAACGAAATTGTTTAATAAAACTCGTCCAATTTTGAAAATGTCATTTAAATGTCATGCCAGCCCCGGGACCTTTGGACAAAGACTTTTTGAATGAAATATCAATAAGAAGTCCGTTTTTATTTTAATCTTTTATACTTTTTAACACCGTAGAAAGTAAACACTTAATCTCACCCGGAAGCGACGACTAGAGCAATCAAAAAGGCTTAACATGCACAGTGATGCCTATTCATCATAGACTTTGAAAGTCATATGCCTTTGGAATATCCTGAAGATTTCACACCCTCTAAATGAGGATAATACCTACTAAAATAGTCGACAGAATATCCCACGAAGAGGAATAGGAAAGGAAATACTTTAGTTCACCTGCTGGGTCCAATTAAGTTATCAAGTCACACACGCGCTAGTATTTGCTTTAGATATATTAGTCGCATCGTGCAGCCGGCCGTGAATTGTTTGTTTCAGCTTGGACGTATATTAAAACACTCCTAAAGCAATCCAAATACTTCCAGCCACAACACTAGAGGTTGAAACCAAGTCTGAACAATGAAGGATCATTTTCACTGTGTTAGCTGAAGTGAATGAATATTCAGTGACCATAACAGCGGGGAACTGAATCCAATATTGGAATTTGATTGATAGTGACTCGAGAAAGCCTAAAGTTGGAAAGAAATTTTGGAGCGATTGATACTACTGGCGTTGAGGAAGATCCGGCATCTCTAGGACACCTTCAAAAATATCATATAACACGACTTGAGATCCAACCAAACACCATTGGTAAAATATGGAGGTTAACGGAACCAATACAACCCTTCTGCAACCGTGTTCAGATCGATCTCAACCGACGAAATTCATAGTCGTCATTCAAATCGTTGTTTACTCCGTTTTGTTGGCGTTCTCGTTTCTGGGAAACTCGCTGGTCATGCTCGTAGTGAGTAGAACTAATGAAATAAGAGCAACTGTTAATTTTTTCATTTTCAACATGGCCGTGTCGGATCTGATTTTTACCATCGTTATCACCCCGAGGGAAATTACCGCCGTTGTGTCGGATATTAACAGGCCTTGGTTCCTTAGTGGCTTTATTGGAAGCGCAACTTGTAAGTTATGTTACTTTATTCAGGACGTTTGCACTGCAGTGTCTATGTTAACACTAGTGGCCATAGCCACTGATCGTTACTACGCCATTGTCTTTCCCATGAGATCGGGTGTTATCACTCCAAAAATACGAAAGGTGATGGTCATTTCAATATGGATTATAGCAATGGGATTCAATTTCCCTAATTTCTATGCGTTTAGTGTCAGAAGATCCGATAAAAATAAGAACCTCGACGAATGCGTTTTCGTGTGGGATCAAAAGCAAGGACTCGCCTATTTCTTGACAAGTTCTGCTTTTCTCTTCATCCTACCCCTTATGACAATGATAGTCATTTATTCCATTATTCTGGTTACTATCAGAAGGCGAAAAATACCCGGAAGTCTAGAAAGCTCGAGAGCGCGGCGACATAAAGAAAGACGCAACCGTCGCGTGCTCAAAATGGTTTTAGCAGTGCTGTTGGCATTCCTGGTATGTTGGCTACCAGTGAATATATATATCTATATGAACTACTTTGGCTTGCACCAGCAATCTACGTGCAACGGGAAAGACACCGTTCTCGTAGTCACACTTTTTCTTGCCTATACTAATGCAGCCATAAACCCGTTCATCTATTTCGCTTTCAGTGAAAACTACAGACGCGCTGCAGTAAACATCATCAAGTTTAAAAGTAAGCGACAGCAAGCGAGACGAGAAAACACTTCGCTGTTAGCCAGGGCGTCTTCAGTACCAGCATCCGTCATTAAAAACCGAGCTCTCAAACTCCATCTTGAGTTAAACGAAATGACAGCTTTGGAAGAAGTGCATAATGGAGAGAGATCAGAGTAAAGTAATCCAGCCCTCGAGTGAGCCTAGACAATCCATTAAGACTAGCTACATGCAATACTACTATCTGTATTGACCAACTGTGCCTATATCACCGTTAAACGACGAGACAGGGATATAAATCATAAAAAATATGATATATGAATATCTATCTGTACATTATTTGATTCCGTGAATTTTTCATGTACGTTTTGGTCAGTTTTAAGCAATTCAGTGATCTATTAGTGCGAACCGCTTCTTAATCTACAAATAATCATCTTTGAGGGTATTAGCGCTTTTATGAAGACTAGTRTAGGTATAATTGATCACGAAAAATATCGTGTTGTTTTGAACTTTAGCGAAGTTCTCATATGGAATTGAATAGCTGTTATAATTATTTGCGCGCCGCTTTGGCAGCAATTAACACGGCGATTTCCTGATAAATTAGTGTTTAAGGAATGAAAAATGAAGAAATTTGGTAAACTTTCATGGAATATTAAATTATAATAACATTTAATTAGATATGATCCATTTAGGTAAGAATAAAACCATTAAAAACCGGAATATAGCGAAAAACATTTTGGTTGTGTAGAAACGGGGATCGACCCGAAAACTTTCAATCGAAAAAAAAAAGAGGATTAATCTTAAAATTTGCAATTATGAAGTACTTCGGCTTCCATTCTTCCCCTGGGAACTAAATATCGCTATTATTTTATCTTAAGCATAAGAAATATTAAGACAGATTCATTTGTTTATTTGAACGGATTCAAACAATTTAATTTCGTATGTTTAAGCTAGCGTATTAGTGGCGGATCACTGATATTTCTAGAGCTTTTTAAACGGTGACCTCTATTAATGGAGTTTTAGACGATCCATACTTTCCCGTCTGGAAAGAACTGATTTCTTTTCCTAAGAAATTTAATCGATAAAAAAAGATAATTAGTAGAAGAAAGGTACACAAATGAGAACGGTGTAAAATGACGTACAATTGACAGGCTTGAAGTTGGAGGGTTGGAGCTGAAGTGATTGTACAAAGAAAAATACACAGAGCGAGAGAAAAAAAAATGATATGCAATCCAAATAAAACGTTCGCCTTATCAACTAAATGACTAAACGCACAACAGTCATTTTGCTTTAGCGTCAATCCTTTTTTCAGTATTATCAGCAGTTTACTATTTGCTATAAAAAAACGTCTGCAATCTACGTTTTAGCCATGTAATAACTTATTTTGATAAAGTCGTAGGCAGGGTTGAATTTAATGAAAAAGGACAGCTATTTGACAAAGAAATCTTGAAAAGCGACAACTGTATTGACCTCTAGACAGTTCCGTCATAGGGATGTTTAAACACTACGCATCGAACGCGTTARCTAGGTGCAAAATGTTAACACAGTTCTAGATAGGTTCGTGATATTATATCAGATGGCAAATGGATAGCCAATAGACCTATCCCGAATTCGCTTGACTGACCACGAACTGTTTGAAGTTGAGACTGAACTTGATTCTTTTATTCATCAAGCTCAACCTCAACTTCAAACCATTGTTTCGTGGCCAGTCAAGCGAATTCGGGATAGGTCTATTATATTAAATAATATTATTAATAATTATTATGAAAATGATAACAAAAACATTAACGGTGGCAGCAGAAGCAGCAACAACAACAACTACTACTATTACTACTACGATTTCGCTGTGAAATAATAACGGGAATAATAATGATGTTTATTTTAAATTGACGATACTGACCGAGGCGACGGAAAAAATCACATTTATTAGTCATTGCTCCAGTTTCATTGCATCGTATCCTAGTTTTAGAATATTATTAAGTTTTTCTCAAAAGCCGGACTTATTTTTTATGATAAACTAGAATGCAATGACATTCCCTGGTAAGGCTCCTTTTACATCGGATTCAATTCCGCGAGTCTTTTTGCAACATGTAGAATAATTATGTGACCGAAATATTAGAAAAGATAGTGGAATTCATATTAGACTTAGGTTTAAATAAAAATATTTACAGTAGTTCGCCACGCATGCGCACAGGACGTTTATTTGACATATTTTAAGTATATGATCTGTCAGAGGTATTTTCGCTTTTAATATGCGTGTGTTATTTTTCGCAGGTTGATTTGACTAAATAAATGATTGATATATGTAAACAAAGTGAATAAACTATTTGAAATAAAACTTTTTTGTTAATATTGCATTTACATTTCTTTGACAATTGGTTGAAATATTTTGCATATTTCAAGTACGTAGGCCTTTTTTGAGTTCGATAAACAGGATGCTTCGTGGTCTAGATTCGGTACAAACAACACCACATAAGGCATGATGAACAAAAGATGTTTGTACCCAAGCTAGACCATGTTCTCTATCTCAGAAAAGGGCTATGGTCTGTAAACAAGTCAATCAAATCCCATGACTATATATTGTTAAAGGAGAAATCCACTTCAGTCAAAAGGATAGCCCAATTGTGCACTACTGTTCTTACAAGCATTTTCTATCCACACACCCAATGAAACTAGCTAATTTGAGGAGACATATTGCTATTTGCTTATATTTGTTTACCAAGCGTGAAATAATGATACACAATAAAGGTGGAGAAACAAATAATTTCCATAAATTAGTTGTTGCTTTAAACAACAATAACAGTCCATCCTATAGGATCCATTCGTTCAATGTCTTAATTATGCATAAGTCAATAGAAAACCTACTAATTTTTATGACTGAGATTTTATGACTGAGTTTGGACATTACTAGGTTATTTTTTCTTTATTATTAGTAGCAGTAGTATTAGTTTAAATGTAAAGTGCTTTTAAGCTATAAGTAAAAAGTGCTATATTAAATTATTATTATTATTATGATCATTATTATCATTATTATTATATAACATCAACAGACCTTCACACAAGACCTTCCCAAGGCCTGTCTCATGTGCTCTGTACCTTCTCCCCCTACTTAGGCCTACCACTCCATATACCATCCATCTACCTTTCCATTCTACCACTAACTCTTATCCCTATCCCTATACCTTGACCATGACTCTAACACTTATTACACCAGCATGGTTTGACTTTGATGGTGTAGAAGTCAATAAAACTGATATTTGCATCTACGTTCGGCATTGTTTTTACCCAGAAGGTGTGAAGGAGAACTTGTCCTTCACACCTCCCTGGTTTGCCCTTCTAAACTTTCAAGGAGTTAATTTTTTTAAAATCATATTTACCAAAGTTACTGAGGTGATACTGCTAAAGAATAAAATATTAATACTCTAGGTAAAGACAAACAAAATATGGAATGCGAAAGCATAAGTGCAAGCTTAATTTCAAAATATAAAGTTAAGCTTGAGCGATTTTTTTCGTGTTTTTTAAACACACCAATAAATAAAAATCATAACTGCACCAATAATAATACTACATAACATTCTACTTTACCATCGTCGCCATTACTATTTCTTGTAGCACAAGCTAAGAATGACACAATGAACAAACTTCAAATGATGAATGCATAATTTTCCAAAGTAAACAAAATGCACACTTATAARAAATAAATATTCCACGTTATTAAATTGTACAGATAATAAACGCACACTCCAGGTAAAATGCTATCAAAGACAGAACACAAACGTCAAAAAAATGACTTTTGAAAAGCAAAGAACGAAGAATTTATAGATTGAATGCTCAGAACAATATCCTAAATACCTCTTAATGTAGACACAGAACAAGTAAAATATCAAATACTGAACAATGTGTAGAGATTCTGCGATGTACTAGATACCAAAATGCCGTAAAATGGCAGCTGGTTGCTTTTGTTTTCAAAGAGAAACGACGAGCTAAAAGTCCATACATTCAAACTGACTTCGTATTCCCGGGAACTTGTTTATGTAAATCACTGTGCTCCTGTTCAAAGTAACAAAGCCGCTGACAGTATATCAAAATCGAATGTGGACTCGCCATAGTCACAGGTATCCCAAGCTCAATTTTAGTGTCCATCGAATTACAGTAAATTTTTTGGAGTTTGTAAATGATTAATATAAGCAAAAGAATCATTTGGAATAAAAAATAAATAAAACTTACTTGCTTGTATTGATCCCGTATAAGTCTGAAATGATTTTGAGGCCAACGATAAATTGCGTCATCGAGTTGTCAAAGTAGTTTGGATCCGCATACTACTTTGACAATGTGATGACGAAATTTATTGTCAATAAGAGGACAGACACATAAAAAACTGATGTCAATTTGTTTTTTACAATAACAAAAACGATATAAAAACTTCTCATTTTTAGCGATCAAAACAACCCAATGGCTTTGTCTGTCTGTCCTCTTATTGATGATAAAAAATAACCAATCAGCGCACGAGAAAATGGTAAGTTATCGTAAAATTATTATTTGACAAGTTACAGTAAATTTTGTAAATTAACTACTGCGGGTATTCTAGTTCTCCGCTGTTGTTGTTGCTGTTGCTGCTGCTATTGTGATAAATTGTTACAATCGTTATTTTTAAAATTTATTTGTTTTCGGTCGTGTTTGATCAAAAGAAATGAATATCTATCTATTAAAACAGTAACACGTCATCTCCCTGGTAATTTCGTAAACTCCCAATAACTCAAATATTATTCTTTATTGTGTACACATTAACTAAAAGAAGTAGTCCATAAAACTACAAACTTTGAACAATAAATTAAAACATTTTAGTCTACTTTTTAGATATTATTTTTTTCTTTTTCCTTTTTGAAGCTTAAATTCTCCGTCTACGTTCATTTAGTTTTGCCTATTTATCAAAGGGTGCCGTTACCCTGCCGGATAGCTATTTAGTATTTTTTTTATTTTTAACGGTACTTTTTATTTGAACATGCGAAAAATTAAAAGAGGAGACTACAAGCAGGGTAGGGTACATACAAATCCGCCACAGCCAATCTTACTCATATTCAAGTCTTCTTCGACGCTATTTCTTAGATTAATTTCCTAATTTTGAAGCTTAAATTTTCACGCAATCCGAGTACCTTTATTTCTCTTTTGCCCAACTGTCCAGGGTAACAGCCAAATCGACCACATCCAAATCTACTCATATCTGAGTCTTTTTCAACGACGTTTGCTGTTAAGCCATCAATCACCAATAAAGACGCCAGTACTAGGACGAAGAAAGTCGAGCGTTGTCCGAAAATCATCTTAAAACGCGTTCTACCGTTCAAAATTAAAAACCTTAGCTTCTCTCAGCAGCCAAACACAAACAATGACTCTTCTAGTCTACGCTCGAAGACTTTAAGTTAAGAGAGGTTAGATTGTTGGATCAGGCCTAGCAGCTGTGTCTATATTCATAAATAAGTTCGACGCTTTCAATTGCATGTAAAATAAATAAGCAACATAGATCTTGGAGTATTGAATTTGAACAAGTAAGAAATAAATCATGAAAAATCTACAGACATATTTTGAAAAACGTTTGCTTTTTTGACTTGCATTGTGTGTGTGGTTTTTGATTTCAGACCGTCTCGCGTCAACATTCCTTTGAGTATTATTTCTTTGTTTACTCGTAAAAGTATTGAGATGAATGTAAATCAAATAATTGAATAGAGAGCGAGGAAGAAATGGTAGCGCTTTAGGATCGAGCTTGGTTAAACCTGTAATAGCTTTGAGAAAGTAGAATGGCCATGTCCAGATACTCATATGCCAGTAACGTAAAAAAGCATTAAAAAGCCTTAAAAAGTAGTATTTTAGATCTCGCTAAAAGTTATCCCTGTACTCCATCCAATACTTCATGTTATGTGTTTTAATCTTAGTACTTTGTAACTTTAATTTTTGTATTTTGTACCATATTTTGTCTGTAAGTTTAATTTAAACAGAGCCCCATTCAAACCACCTTTGCTGAACGAACTGGGCACCTCTGTATAAATATTGTTGATAAATAAATAAATATAACACAGGGAAAAATTGTTTGTTCTTATTAGCCTTTCCTGGTAGTTAAATTCAAAGACATGGAAGATTCAGAATGATTTTAGTAGCCCATTTTTGCACTAGGTAGAACGACGTATCATTTCCAGAGTTTAAGGAGGTGTTGCGTTATTGATTTTGATTTTGGGTGATGATTTTTCTAGCCGAGCAAGGGACATACCAGAAAGCTGGTTAAAACCTGTTTTTTCCCGTCTACGATAAGTGGGAGAAAATCCAAACTCCAAGGTCACGATCTTCATTGCAGCGTTTTTTTTTTTTTTTTTTTTTTTTTTTTTTTTTTTTTTTTTTTTTTTTTTTGTCGGGCATATCGTTTGTAAATAAATAAATTGTAAATTACAATAAATAATCTTGTGATCTTCAAGTGAATAAACGTTGGGGTTTGAGTGCAACGTTTTCCTGCAATCATGTTTAATTTCCTTGAATAATTGTTTCTTTGTAATGATAAAAGGGTAAATTTTACGCCTTGAAAAGATGAAAAAACTCATTGACGTTTCGGACGCTCGTCCTTCGTCGGAGTAAAAACAAAATTCCAGTATAAACTGGATATATCTATATCTGTGTGTCTATATCTGAAGAAGGTTTTCAATCAATATTTTGTCATATCATAAAGATTCTCTAAATGAAAGCATATTATGGTAGAAATATATTTTCGGGGAAAAGCAAGCCGTTTTATCGAAGTGTTTGAACGAAGATACACTATTTGCTTGGTGGCATCTTGTTCGAGGGTAATGATAGCATCACACACGTATCAAAAAAAAGACAAAAAAATAATTGCTGTCGATAATTTTTTTATTCACTTTTATTATTGACATTGCCCTTCATTTATCTCGCTTATCTTCTGAACTCAAACGTTTTGAATAAATACAATATTATCGCTTATCTCATTGTTAAATATAGAGCTATCATTAGCTAAATATTATACGTCCATAATTGCAAGTCATCTCTCTTTGCTTAGATTTTAACAGTTAATAAAACTAAGGGTGTTGCCTCCACTATCACAGAGGATTTTCCATAATATAAGTATTACTATCACGTGAACAATAGTCACGTGTCAATCTACACATACGCAGTTCACATTAGCTTGTTAATAGAGCTCTAATGGAGGGTTACTGGTCGTCAGTTAATCTGTTATCTATATTCGATTTATTCGTCTTGATATCTTTTCCTTGCATGGGGTCCTAGAGAACACAGGTAGTCCAAGGCATCTTGAAACTTCTCTGCGCTATCATTCGGCTTGAAATATATATCAATAGAATAAATATTAGTTTGATATATAGATATGTTCATCAAGAATCGCTTGATGATACTGGAATCATTTCTAGGTCGGGGTTTGTCCGGTAATAGAATGCTGTTTTAAGTAGCTGCGATCTGCGCAAGAAGCGAAGAAAGGCACATCACATTATGACACACCCATTACAATTCACTAAAATCTAAATTATTACTAAATCAAATTAAAACTAAAACAATTGAATTTTGAATTGATTTGAGCCTAGAGATTTAACTAAAAGATTTTCTTTTGACTCCTTCGTTAAAGCACAACCTATATCATTGTAAGGGTTACAATCTCCCAAACCGTAAAAAGAGAAGCAAGAGAAGAGAAAAAGAAGGGGAAAAGGATGAGGAAAGTTAAGAAGAAGAAAACAAGAAAGAAGAAAACAACGAACAAAAACAAAAAAGGCTAAAATATGGAAAATAAACAGAACAATCAAAGGGAACAAACAAAAACTCATTGAAATCATCATTAATAACGAATGAGAAATTCACAAGGCTGCAAGATGACTTACTAAATTTTCTGGAATGATAGATTTCTTCCTGCCCTCTGTTTTTGGTCTAAACAAACCAGTATAAGCGTCGTTGCCGACCATCAATAGACCAACTACACAAAACACTAGAGCAAATGCTGTCGTCTTGTTCATTGTTCTTGATCTCTAAGTAGAACTACCTCTATTTTTGAACTTACTAGAAGGGAAGTTGGATAATGCCAAGATGGGTGCCTCTGTGCCATTTATATAGTGTGTACCTAACAGTACATGTGCAGTTGAAAATGTAAGATAATTGCTATTGATGATAGCTCTGTGTCGGAAAGTCTTTGTTGTCTGATCTTGTCTGATATAAGATCTAATTGATACCAACCTCCGGAGATAACCATCTTGTTTTTTTCTTTTCTTAACGTCAAAGTTTAAGTGGAAAGAGTGAACTCCGGTGAATATACTGGACTATTTTTACATTCATTGGCTCTAGGTTTTAGGTTTCTACTGCTACTACTACTGCTACTGCTACTGCTACTGCTACTGCTACTGCTACTGCTACTGCTACTGCTACTGCTACTGCTACTGCTACTGCTACTGCTACTGCTACTGCT